>OX451736.1:512093148-512645124 GCA_948472305.1 Vicia faba | reverse complement strand
CTGTCCCAAGCTCTAATGAATCCCTGGCGTAGTTTGTCACTGTCTGCCTGAAACTCAAAATGTAAGTGAGGAACCAGCATTTCATGAGGCCCATCTCCTCTGGCTCTTCCAAACTGACGGAGAGCTAAGCATGGATTGTAAGAGATTCCTCCTTGGATACCAATCAACGGAACATTAGGGTATTCTCCGCAACGGTCAATAACAGCTACCTCATCCAAACCTCTGAGAGTCCAGGTGATGTCATTATCAGTGAGAGACATTAACCTCCGAGCCCAACCTTTTCCTTCTTCATTCTTCAGCACGACCTTAGAAAGGTGCGAAATAAACCACCTTACCAGCAAAGGAGCACAACACCACGGAGTTCCCCGTTTTCGAGCAGTACGAGCATAGAGTTGTTGTAGAATATCACCCAAAAGAGTGGGTACCGGATTCCGAGACATGAAGATCCTTATGACATGGGTACTGATGAAAGTGTCAGGGTTGGGAAACAATACCAGACCATAGATCAGAAGAGCCAGAATATCCTCGTACGCCTTGAAGTCCAAGTCATTCCAGAAATCATTAACTTTGCCAACCAGAAATTTGACCAAAAAGCCCTTTACCCCATTTCTAGTTTCCCAGTTAGCTAACACCTCTTCTTTAGTCAAGGGGAGAATTGCAGCAATCTCTTCAGGCCTAGGAGTCTTTTCCAAACCAGTGAATGGAGTTTGTTCCAAGACAGGGATCCCAAGCAAATAAGAGAATTCTTCCAGGGTAGGAACCAGCTGGAAGTCTTGAAAGGTGAAACAATGATACAAAGGGTCATAAAACTGGGTCAGAACACTTATCAGTTGTTGGTCCCATTTTGTAGTGACCAAGCCAAGGAGAGAACCATGTCTGTTGATGAAAGAAGAAGTGTTTGGAATCCTTCCAACCAAATCCTTGAGTAAAGCTGGTGGTTGAACAAAGTTGAGCCGGACAGTATTCCTACGTACGGGCATCATGATGTCCTACAAAACAGAGCAAAGATGAAACTCTTTTGTCTTTGAAATGGGTTAGTCCTTTATACAGGATGCATGCAATGGTATGATGGCATGATGCTATGATGAAGCACACCACAAGTATTCACACAGGCAAACTTGATAAGGCACACAAGTCACACAAGACACCCTTAGGTTTCAGGCCAGCATGAATTTCAGGTATTACCCTCTTTCGGTTTTGTTGGTTAAAACCTGTCCTATCAGAAGTAACCGGGTTCTAGAGGATCTCAAATCATTGGCTACCCTCAATCGGTCATAACTCCAGCATCGCAATCTTTTCTCGCGGCCAGAACCATCTCGAGAGTTTAGCCTCAATGAGTGTAGCATACTGCTACTGTCCTAATAGCCAAGTTGGTCAATTTAGGGTTCTAAGGTTGGTTGGTGTTTAATGACCCCTTAGAAGACCTATATTCTCCCTGTTGCAACACAAGGGATATAGGTACAGACTAAGATGCCACACCAACGTAGCCACTGCTTCACCCATGTCGGTCTACGCCGGATAGGTCCCTCACAGATTATGCTACCTAAAAAGGGTATTTCCCAGATCCGGGTTAGGATCTACGAAACTCCGATGCAAAGCCCACAAATATAAAAGCAAACAAAGCAAACAATTGAAAACAAAGGTGATCTAAACCCTAAGGTTACTCCACTTTATAAGTTCAATCCCCAGCAGAGTCGCCAGTTCTGTGATACGGTGGGAGAACTGACTTGAGGTTTTGCGTTTGTTTTCGCAAATGTTTCGGTTGAGCAAGAGTCGCCACCGACTTTTTATTTTATCCTAAGGAAAGGTTAAAAAGCACAGCAAAAAACCTTTTGAGATGTTTTCTTGGGTTCGGGGAGTAGATTATAGAAAGGGAAGGTATTAGCACCCTTTCTATCCATGGTTATCCATGGGCTCTTAGTTACTTGCTTAGATCACTTGCCTTTTGTTTTCAATTGTTTTAAATGGTGCTTATGTGTGTGGGTTTGAAAAATGTTTTTGAAAAGAGGCCAATGTGGTGGCAACCTTTGTAATGATCCATGTGGGGATGTATACAAAGATGTATGTCTTTTGAAAAGGTTTTCATTTGTTTTTGAAAGTGGTTTTGAAAGTGTAATGATGTGTGGTTTAGAAAATAGGCAAGTGTTTTAGTTTGCAAGATTGATTCAAGTAACTAAGAAGTTATCTACTCCTAAAATTTCTCAAAAGATTATTACTATGTTTTAACCCTTTTAACAAGTTTGTTCCACCATCGTATTTGGTGGACAATCTCATGTTAGGATGTGAAAGGGACAGGCGCGGGTCATCGTTTTAGACCATAGTTGCAATGGTGCCAAGTATCTTTGGGCATTTTCTTTAAGGGACTTGATCATTTGTTTTGGAAGTATTTTGAAAATGTTATCGAGGGACTATGATCATTCAATTTGTTTGTTTTGCCCAAAGAGACTTAACATGCAATATGGCCCAATTTTGAAAGGCAACAAGTGGAGTACCCTAGGGGTGCAAGTGTGATTTGTGTATCCATTTTCATGCTCATTTGTCTTGAGATTAGGTCATAACTATTTTGTCGTTTTTCGCATACAAACCCTAATTCTAACATGGCATAATTAGAAAGCGATAAAGCGCGAAAATAAATTTACTAAGCTATTACAAAACCAAATATGGGAAGGGGGGTACAAATGTTCAAATGGGGATATTGACAAGTAATGTAAACCTAAAACTATTACATCAATATTGAATTTATACAATTTAATCAATGTACAATAATTAAACAAAATGGAACAAAATATGCAAGATGCCAAAATGTTTTGTATATGTATATAAAAAAAAAGTATTATTTATGTAAAAATAAAAGATAATAAAAGGATATTGTTTTTTGGAGTTTTTTCATATTTAGGGCAAAACCCTAATTCTATTAAATAAAATGTATTATTATTTAATTTAATACAAGTATTTATTTATTATGTACAAAAATAAAAATAAAATGAAGTATATTATAAAAAAAGTATTTTTTATATCAAATATTAACAAAATGAAAAATTCAAATATTTTTATATTCTAATCTAAATATATTAATAAACATATATATATATATATATATATATATATATATATATATATATATATATATATATATATATATATATATATATATATATATATATATATATATATATATATATATATATATATATATATATATATATATATATATATATATATATATATATATATATATATATATATATATATATATATATATATATATATATATATATATATATATATATATATATATATATATATATATATATATATATATATATATATATATATATATATATATATATATATATATATATATATATATATATATATATATATATATATATATATATATATATATATATATATATATATATATATATATATATATATATATATATATATATATATATATATATATATATATATATATATATATATATAATATATATATATATATATATATATATATATATATATATATATATATATATATATATATATATATATATATATATATATATATATATATATATATATATATATATATATATATATATATATATATATATATATATATATATATATATATATATATATATATATATATATATATATATATATATATATATATATTCTAAATATGCAATATATATAAAAATAACATTTATTTAATATTTAATAAAAAAAAGTATTTTTATGTGAAATATTTTCAGAAGGTAAACAAAAATAAAAATGTATAGAAATGCATTTACACTATTTTTAGTATTCTAAATAAAATATATGTATTTATCTATTTATGTATAAACTAAAAGAAAATTATATAAATGCCTAATAAAATCAAAAATGGTGAGAAAAAATATTTTTATTTTTTTTATGTCATGAGGAAAAATAAACAAAGTCAATCAAAAAAGAAGAAAGTCAAAAAGTCAAGGAAATAAGCAAATGGGCCTTGGGGGTGTAAAAGCAATTAAGTGGTGCAAAAAGAAAAGTCAACACAGGCCCAGCCCATGAAGACCTTTCTTCAACCTCCAGCCTTCTGTTTGAACAAAACGCGCGCCACTTTCCTCCATTGCTAAGTCCTGATTCCTTGAGTTTTAGCAAAAACTTCCAACATCAAAACTGTTAAGCATCTTCCCACGAATTCACACATATAAAAAACATGTTTTAATTTTCAGAAATGAGAGAGAATTTCTTCTCTCCCAATTCTTAACCTAATTTTTATTCAAAGTTCAGACATCAAATTCTTGCAACACACATAATATAAATAAAATCTAATTATATGGGCATGTTCAGGGCAATGATTATGACATTTTCTCTTCACAAACCTAAAGCTAACAATGCCTAATAAGAGAGATACGATTTCAAAAACTCACCTGTTCAGTTGAAGTTCTAACTGGAAATGTAGGAACTTTTAGTGCAAGGTGATGATTGGAAAAGCTTCCTTGAGGTCCAGGGATGCTATTTCAATGTTTACTTTGTCTTGAAAGCTTCTGAATCGAGCTAGAGAACTTCACCTGCAAGTCAGAAAATTAAAAATGGTGAAGTGGTTTGGAGGTGTTACAGATCGTGCTTCAAGGCATAATTAGCTTGCATAAGTACTAGGGAATGTGTGTGAACTGGTTTTGGCACAAGAACTTGAGGGAAATAGGAGTTGGCAATCAAACTGCAGAGGCAACTCTGTTTTTGCAGTTTGATAGTGTTTTTTGGTTTGATGATGTTTGGGAGGTCAATGGCTCGTGCAAAAGCTTGGGTATGATATGTGTAATGTGTTTGATAACTTTGTTCTTGTGTTGGTAAGCTGAGATGGGAGTTGGTATGAGTTATGCCCTTTTCTTGAACTTGAAGCAAACAAATGCCACTTGATCCTTCTAGCCTGTACAGGCCCTCACACTATGCTGCATCTTTTTGTCTTGATCAGTGTGTTATGTCCATGAATCATGTGTCCAAAGATATGCATTGTACCATTTGATTTTCAAACTTGACATAAAGTTCTTCTTTTCAAAAATGGATAAACCACTTTTTCCAATTAAGGCTTAATTCCTTGTGTAATGACTATATGAACAAAACAAAGCTAAAACACAATGGATTGGCATTTAATTATTGAGTGTAACTTGGTTTAAGGACCTGTAATCAAGGGCATGCTGGTTTTGAGAAGTTTGCATAACTCATGAACATGAAAAATGGCCAAATCAAAAGTGAGTTTTTGCTATATTGTGAAATTTGATTCTCCCTAACCATGAGGTTGTTTGAGAAGTTCTTGGACATTTTGGAAAGCTTGGAATGTGTACTACAATCCATCTTTGAAATGCAACTTTAAATTCCAAGTGGAAGGGTATGGAAAATGGCCTTGAAGTGGGGTAAAAAACTTGTCCAAAATAGGTCAAATTTTCACTAAGTTAAGAATGGTTTAGTGCCCTTATTCAAAAATTTGTAACTTGAGATACAAGCTTCAAATGAGAAAACTTTGTGAATAAAAGTTGTAGATTATGTAACAAGCTACAACTTTCATGTTTTGACTTTTGTTTGAATCCAACTGGATCTTGGTGAAAAAGTGGGGCAAAGTTGGGAAAAAATTAGGGTTTTCCATAAGTTAGAAAAATTCTAAGTTATGAAAAATTCCATTTCAAACCCTAATTTGCATTTTGTGATTTCTTGGTGAAAAAGTTTCATGATTTGGCATGTTTTGATGAAAAATGAATCTTGACTCTTGATTTTGACCAAAAAGTCAAAGTTTGACTTTTCAGTATACAGTCAAAATTGATCAATTGACTGGGAAATTCAACTGTCAATCTTGTGTACTTGGGATCTTTTGAGCTTGATGAATGTGTCAGGACCATTTCATTGAGTCCTTGAGTCCATATGTGAGCTTGGTTTGCCATTGGCTAGGTCAAACAGTCAAAAATTGCCTTTGTGCAGTCAAAACCCTAAAAATGACCATTTTGCCCTTTTGGTGATCTGATCAAATTTCTTGTGGAATTGTGATCCAAACTTGATCAAATGGTCCATATGAGTTCATAATGTTGATGTGGGTCAATTTTTATGAGATTTGACTGTCAATTGGCCACAGTTGACTTTTCCCCCAATACAGTTGATTTCTAGGTCAACTGTCCAATTGACTGGGCAAAGATTGGAATCAAGGCTTGAAACTTGGTATGGATAAACTTGTGAGTCCAACATGAAGCATGAAATTCATCTTAGGCATTTTAGGTCAAAACATCTTTGTTCAAACACAAACCCTAATTTGAGTCCATAGTGCAAGGAGAAGTCTTGAGCAGAGGAAACCCTAACTGGATCTTGATCTTCAAGGGTCTTATGATGAGAAAATGTTGAGGAAATGGGAGGGCAAATTTTGGGGTACAACAGCCTCCAAGCAGTTAATGCGGTAGTTATAGCAAGGCCTGCTGTTGCCCCACAATGCAATAATCAGCAAAGAGTGGAGAGACCGCAAAGGCAGTATACTCGGCTCAGTATGACTCTATCTCAAATTCTGCCGCAACTGTTGAAAACTAACTTGGTGATTCTGAAGGAGGCTCCAAAGAATCCCAGTACCACATCACCGCTGTATAATCTAAACGCCCGTTGTTCTTATCACTCTGATAGCCTAGGGAATGATACAAATAACTGTTGGGCTTTGAAGAATAAAGTGTAGGATCTGATTGATGCTAAAGAGATTGAGTTTGAAGCGCTGGAAAAGCCTAATGTCATGACTGCTCCTATGCCCAAACATGGAGTAAATGTAATGGACGATGATTTATTTGTAACCTCTGTGGAAGACATTTCTACTCTGTTGTTGACCGTTAAGAAGAACCTATTGTTGGCTGGTTTATTTCTGGGCTGTGGCGAAGGTTGCCACCTGTGTTCCATCCTACCTACTGGTTGCCATATATTGAAGTCAGGTGTCCAACGTCAGATGGATAACAAAGAAATCTTGTTCGAGAAAACTTTGGTTCCATTGATTCCTGTTGAAGATGTTTCCCTAATCACCATTTCCGCCAATTCTTCCAAGGCTTCCTCGAGAAAGCCTGTTAGAATTACATCTGTTCTGAGAGTTGCTCCATTGATCATTATTATTCCTGGACCTATCCCTTACACGTCAGATAAGGCTGTCTCGTGGCACTATGGGGCCGATGTGTATTATCATGGGATTAAGCAAGACTTGAAGGTTGAAGAGGCCGATACTGATGTCAACAATATTGTTGGGTCTAGCAAAGTCACCTGAAGTGGAAGACTTTTCTCTCCTAAAATTTCTCCACCAACTGTTAGGAAGCCTGTTGTCATTACACCTGCCAGTACATCTATTGCTGTTCCAATTCTCACTCCAGTTATCGCCCTATCGCCGAGTCATCTGACGCTCAGGGCAAAGGGATCACCGGTGAGCCTGCCCGGATGGAGGCACCGAAGAAGATTATTGTTGAAACCTCTAACCAGGAGATAAAGGAAATTTTGAAGATCATCAAGAAAAGCGACTACAATGTAGTCGAACAGCTGGGGCAAACTCCGTCGAAGATCTCTATGTTGTCTTTATTGTTGTGCTCAGAAGCCCATGCTAAGGCTCTGATTGCTTTCCTGAAAACTGCACATGTGCCGCAGGAGACATTTATTGACCAGTTTAAAGACTGTATGGCTAGTTTGACCGCTGATAACGGGTTGGGTTTCTTCGATGCAGACTTGACTGCCAAAGGAAAGAATCACAATGATGCTCTGCATGTTTCAATCGAGTGCAGGGGCACTACTTTGGGCCACACGCTGGTGGATACTGGGTCCTCATTAAATGTTTTACCCAAGAAAGCGTTAGACCGGTTGGACTGTGAAGGGTTGGTGCTAAGCCCAAGTAATATTGTGGTTAGGGCCTTTGACGGGTCCAAAAGGATGGTACATGGAGAGGTGGATGTTCCAGTTAAGGTTGGTTCTCAGACTTTTGCATCTACATTCTATGTGATGGACATTCGGCCATCTTATTCTTGTTTGTTGGGTCGCCCGTGGATTCATAAAGCTGGGGCAGTAACTTCTACGCTCCATCAGATGTTAAAGTATCCAGTGAAGGGGAAAATTGTTATAGTACAGGGAGAAGAGGAGTACACGGTAAGCCACCTCAACTATTTTCGGTATGTGGAGATGGATGGGGAGTTCATTGAAACCCCGTGTCAAAACTTTGAATAAGTCCCCTAAACTCTGGCGTCGACTGAAACTATTGCTGAAGATCCTTCAATGAAGATGGCTTCACTCAAGGACGCCCGGGCTGTAATTGAGAAAGGTGGGTGTGCAAATTGGGGCCAACTCCACGACTTTGCACACAAGACTGACAAGTTTAGTTTGGGTTTTACTGCAGAAGCTCAAAGGGATGTTCGGCGTGCGCGGATTGGAAGACCTCCCCTGCGTATCACTAATCCGGGAGTGAATGCGATTGAAGATGATGATGAAGAGTCAGATTTCGACAGCTGGATTTACTCGACTACTGACGGTGGATTAAGCAATTGGACGACAAAGGACTTTGTGCCCATTTCTTTTATTACATAGTAATAAGACTTTTGTTTTGAGTTTTGTAACAGATAGTTTAAAACTTTACGGCCCGGTGCCTTGCCCGAGACACCGTGGCTTTGTTTGTGAGGGCTTAATATTTGTCATCTCCATATATCATCAATAAAAGCATTGGACGTTTTCTTGCATTACAAATTTTGCACTCCTTGTTTTTCTTTTCTATCTTGCAAAAACAGTTATTTGTCTTACACACACTCACATATACAGGTCTGTATCCACTCTGGATCCCACTGATAACGACTCTACTACTGCCAATTATGATTTCGAAAGTCCGATCAACCAAGTCGAGGATGAAGGTGAGAATGATTGTGAAGTTCCTGGTGAACTTGCTAGATTGTTACTTCAGGAAGAGAGGGCCATACAGTCGCATGAAGAGTTAGTGGAAACAGTAAATCTGGGTACAGAAGAAGACAAGAAAGAGGTCAAGATCGGTGCAAATCTAGAGTCTAGTGTCAAGCAACGGTTGATACAGATATTACGTGACTATGTTGAGATATTTGCCTGGTCTTATAAAGATATGCCTGGGTTAGATACTGATATTGTGGTTCACCGCTTTCCAACTAAGGAAGAATGTCCTCCAGTGAAACAGAAAGTTCGCCGAATACGCCCAGAGATGTTTGAGAAAATCAAGGCTGAGGTTATGAAACAGTTTGATGCCGGTTTTCTAGCAGTTACTTCTTACCCGCAGTGGGTTGCCAATGTGGTCCCAGTGCCGAAGAAAGATGGTAAAGTATGGATGTGTGTTGACTATAGGGATCTGAGTAGGGCAAGCCCCAAGGATGATTTCCCTCTGCCTCATATTGATGTTCTGGTTGACAACACCGTACAACATAAGGTCTTCTCCTTTATGGATGGTTTCTCTGGTTACAATCAGATTAAGATGGCTCCCGAGGATATGGAAAAGACAACGTTCTTCACGCAGTGGGGTACTTTTTGCTACAAAGTCATCCCTTTTGGATTGAAGAATGTCGGGGCAACATATCAGCGCGCCATGGTCGCTTTGTTCCACAACATGAATCATCATGAGATTGAGGTATACGTTGACGATATGATTGTAAGATCCCAGACTGAGGAGTAACACCTTGACCATCTTCAAAAGCTATTTGACAGGTTGAAGTTGTACAAGCTGAGCTTAAACCCGAACAAGTTCACCTTCGGGGTGAGGTCTGGTAAGCTGCTGGGCTTCGTCGTTAGTGATAAAGGCATTCAGGTGGATCCTGCCAAGGTGAAGGCTATACAGGAAATGCCAGCTCCTCGAACATAAAAAGAAGTCAGAGTCTTTTTGGGACGTCTGAACTACATTGCCCGATTCATCTCACACCTGACTGCTACTTGTGAGCCAATCTTCAAACTACTGAAGAAAGATCAAGTGGTGAAATGGAATGATGAGTGTCAGACCGCTTTCGAAAGGATCAAAGAATATCTCTAAGAGCAACCTATTCTGATGCCTCCGGTTGAAGGGAGACCTTTGATCTTATACTTGACAGTACTCGATAATTCGATGGGGTGTGTGCTGGGGCAGCATGACGAGTCTGGCTGAAAAGAGCATGCTATTTACTACCTTAGCAAAAAATTTACCGACTGTGAGACCCAATACTCACTTCTTGAGAAAACTTGTTGCACTTTGGCATGGGCTGCTTGCCCGCTGAGACAGTATATGCTGACTCACACTACTCTATTGATATCAAAGATGGATCCAATCAAGTATATCTTTGAAAATCCTGCCTTGTCCGGAAGAATAGCAAGATGGCAGATGATCTTGACTGAGTATGACATCCAATACACGACCCAAAAAGCAATCAAGGGAAGTGTGTTGGCAGATCATCTAGCACATCAGGCAGTGGATGATTACCAGTCTATGAACTTTGAATTATCGGATGAGAACATCATGTTGGTGACTGACTGTGAAACACCTGAACCGAATGAAGGACCTGAGGAAGGATCCCGATGGTCTGTGTACTTTGATGGAGATTCAAACGCTTTAGGTAATGGCATTGGCTCCGTGATCATATCTCCTGAAGGCTGTCATACTCCGTTCACCGCCCGATTATGTTTTAACTGCACCAACAATATGGCGGAGTATGAAGCGTGCATCATGGGCCTTCGAGCAGCTATTGACCTAAGGATTAAGTTCTTGAGTGTATTTGGAGATTCTGCTCTCGTGATCAGTCAGATCAAAGGCGGGTGGGATATGAAACATCCAAATCTTATTCCTTACAAAGAGTATGTATTGACGTTGCTTCCACACTTCGAGGAGATAACCTTTGAACACTTCCCAAGAGAGGATAATCAGTTAGCGGATGCGCTAGCTATGATGTCTTCTATGTTCAAGGTCAGGTGGGACAATGAGGCTCCCTAGATTACCATTGAAAGGTTGGATGAACCCTCACATTACTGTGATATTGAGAATGAGGAGGTAGCAGATAAACCCTGGTTTCACGAGGTAAAAAGGTATCTTGAGGCTCAAGAATACCCTGAGGGTGCATCTGTTAATGATAGGAAGTTTTTGAGGAGGTTCGCGGCAAAGTTCTTCATCAGTAATGGTTTTCTTTACAAGCGTAATCATGATTCGACCTTACTGCGTTGTATGGATAAGAACGGGGCAGAAAGGATCATGGCGGAATTACATGAAGGTACTTTCGGGACCCATTCCAGTGGACACACCATGGCAAAGGAAATCCTACGGGCAGGATATTGTTAGTCTACTATGGAAGCCGACTGTTATCAGCATTCTCGGACCTGTCATAAGTGCCAAGTCTATGCTGATAAGGTGCACGTACCTCCAGTTCCTCTGAACGTCTTGACAGCTCCTTGGCCTTTTGCAATGTGGGGCATCGATATGATAGGCGAGGTCAGACCTACTGCGTCAAACGGGCACCATTTCATCCTGGTAGCTATTGATTACTTTACAAAGTGGGTTGAAGTAGCTTCCTTTGCTACTGTAACCAAGAATGTCGTGGCATGGTTTATTCGGCATAATCTGATCTGTCGATACGGTGTACCAGAGAGGATCATTACGGACAATGGTACAAATCTCAATAATAAGATGATCACCGAGCTCTATAAGCAATTCAAGATACAATATCATAACTCTTCTCCCTACCGGCCGAAGATGAATGGGGCTGTTGAAGCGGCTAATAAGAACATCAAGAAGATTGTGCAGAAGATGACAGTGACATACAAAGATTGGCACGAGATGTTACCATTTGCTCTTCATGGGCACCGTACCTCAGCGCGGACGTCAACAGGGGCAACACCCTATTCCTTGGTATATGGTATGGAGGCAGTCTTGCCCATTGAAGTTCAGATACCCTCTCTTCGGATTATGAAGGATGCAGGTTAGAGCGAATATGACTGAATTCAGACCCGGCTTGATCAGCTGAACTTAATCGATGAAAAGAGACTTACTACTATTTGTCATGGTCAGACGTATCAAAAGCGGATGATCAAGGCATTTAACAAGAAAGTTAGACGACAAGAATACCAAGTCGGGGGTCTGGTGATCAAACGCATCATACTGCCTCAAGGTGATCCCAGGGGCAAATGGACCTCTACGTACGAAGGGCCATTTGTGGTTAAGAACATTTTCTCAGGAGGAGCTATGATTCTAACCACCATGGATGGTGACGACCTTCCTCACCCCTTCAATGCAGACATAGTGAAAAAATACTATGCATAATCAAAGACCCGCTAGTTGACTGGCCTAGGAAAAAATAAGGGCTTCCCGGCGAACCAAAAGGGTTCGGGCAAAAATAAGGGACGAAAATGAAAAAAAATCTGTACACCCGGCAAGTCGAAAACCTGAAAAGGCGGCTTGGGCAAAAAAGGGTATCCCGGTGAACCGAAAACCCGAAAGGGCGGTTCAGGCAAAAATTAGGGATTAAAGCGTAAGACTATGTCTCATTGGATCACCTTACAACCAGACTTCAATATCGACTATCAAGCTCGGACGGCACCAAACAATCTGATCTACCTTCAACCAAGTAGCAAAGTGATGAGATGCTCGAAGATATAAAGGCAATAGCAGAGTTGGAACCCAGTGGGATTATTCACATAGTTGTTTTTCTTTGTTTTTCACAAATTGTATAAACTCTATTGTTCGACGGCGTTCTTTTACTAGGACGTCAGCCTCTTGTACAAAAGACGCCTATTTACAGGCCAAACTTCAAAGTCAATACAATTCATTTTCACAAATAAAATTTTCTTTTTCTGTTTTGTTTTGCAAGAACGTCCAATGTTCATTTTTGATATATGCATTTGACATTAATTGTTGCTCATGAATATTTACATGCGAAACAAAAGATGATTACTCGTAATATCAGAAACAGGGGCAAACAAGAAATGTCCAAATCGTACAATTGCTCTATCCACCAGGTATAGGGATAGACCTAGCTGGAGAATACGACTCAAGGAACATTCACTCCCCGCGGAGTAAGAAAAAGACAGTAGTGTTAACTCTCCCCAGCTGAGGTTCGCAACCGCGAATGAGTCGGTAAAAGTCTCCCCAAGCAGAGTTTATCTATCATCAGCACTGGAAAATTATCCCCAGTGGAGTTTGGAGAATTATCGCCAGTAGAGGCTGGAGGATTGTCCCCAGTAAAGCCTAAAAGGTTATCCCCAGCGGAGTTCATTCCTTTCACAAACAGAAATTCAATCCCCAACAGGTTTCATTATCACCAACAATGATAATTCATCCCCGGCTGAGGTTATTCTTCCAAACCAACAGGTTCTCTAGCAGAGTTTGTCCTCCCTACAGAGTCATTTCCTCATCAGTTTATTCCCCAACGGAGTTATCCTCTCTTGCAGGTTTATTCTCATTATCCCCAACAGAAACGAAGAATTCAACTCTTTTCTCCAGCAACAATCCGGGATTTATTTTCCCCAGCTAAACATCACATTTCCATACATCATGACAAGCATACGCATCATACAACACAATCTCATTTATTTTGAGAATATCATTGCTTGATACATATCATGCATTACATACAGCTAACCTTTACCTTTCAGGAAGGATACAATCAAATTCTCATAAAATTCAAGTTATGAAGCTTTTACCTCAGTTGAATAACGGACGACCGAAGTTCCTAAATTTCAACAGATATGATTCCCCAGTTGAATACGGACGACCGAAGTTCCTAAAATTCAACAGAGATGATTCCTCAATCGAATACGGACGATCGAAGTTCCTAAAATTTAACAGAGGTGATTCCTCAGTAGAATACGGACGAGCGAAGTTCCTAAAATTCAACAGAGATGATTCCTCAGTCGAATACGGACGACCGAAGTTCCTAAAATTCAACAGAGATGATTCCTCAGTCGAATACGGACGATCGAAGTTCCTAAAATTCAACAGAGATGATTCCTCAGTCGAATATGGACGACCGAAGTTCCTAAAATTCAACAGAGGTGATTCCTCAGTCGAATACGGACGACCGAAGTTCCTAAAATTCAACAGAGATGATTCCTCAGTCGAATACGGACGACCGAAGTTCCTAAAATTCAACAGAGATGTTTCCTCAATAGAATACGGATGATCGAAGTTCCTAAAATTCAACCGAGATGTTTCCTCAATAGAATACGGACGACCGAAGTTCCTAAAATTCAATAGAGAAGTTTCCTCAGTAGAACACGGATGAGCGAAGTTCCTAAAATTCAACAGAGATGATTCCTTAGTAAAATATGGACGACCGAAGTTCCTAAAATTAAACAGAGATGATTCCTCAGTCGAATACAGACGATCGAAGTTCCTAAAATTCAAACATAGACGATTCCTCAGTAAGAATACGGACGACCGAAGCTCCTAAAATTCAAATAGAGACGACTCACAAGCAGAATACGGACGACCGAAGCTCCTAAAATTCTACTTCTCTCAATAGAGATCAGCCTTCCCCAGCAGAATCTTCCTCAACAACAGGTATACAACTCTCGCTAAGGAATCTCTTATGTGATCGACACTCCTTCGGATGGCATCTTTAAGCCCATCCCCTCGTCATCAATTTCCAAATGGCATCTGTAAGCCCATTCCCGATATCGCAAAATGGACACCATTCCATGCGAGTGAAAATTTCTGGGCACTCTAGTGTTCAATCATTTTCCACCTTCGGACAACGAAAGGCACGAAAGCCAATCTACATCCTCAGGTTTAAGAAAATTGAACAGGGGAAGCTGTTGTACCCCAAAATTTCCCCTCCCATATTTCTCAAAACATTTCAAGAATGATACTCAAGTTGCTCAGGGTAGTCCAAGGGTTGGCCAAACAAGCTCTCTCTTAAGGCAGTCTACCTCAAATTAGGGTTTCATGTTGCATCAATATAATTGAGTCCAAGTGATCCCAAATTCTCACCAATGTCCTAATATTTTATCAATATTATCCATGTCAAGTCTCAAGCCTTGCAGAGGAAGTTTGCTCAGTCAATTCCTCAAAGGCCTGAAAATCAAATGTGCTAGGGCAAAAGTCAACTGTGCCTACATACAGTCAAACTTTAAGATTTTTGGTCAACATTCTCCTTTTGAAGAATATTTTATCATTTGATCAAGGGTTGGTCATGATTCATCAAGGATTGCTCATAATTCATCAAGACTCAAAAGTTGTTAAATTAGGGTTTTGCAAGAAAAGTCAACTCAACTTTGACCAAGCATAACTTTCTCATACTTTATGAGAAATGACCCATCCAAAGCTCATTTTGAAGAGGATGCAATTACTTACAATCCATATTCATCTCCCAAGTTCAAAATATTCACTCACAAGATGTTACGAATTTGGACATTATAGGTCATTTTGGAAAGTCAACAAAAACACCTTTTTTGTCAAAGCTTCATACATGAGCATGGAATATCAAATTGAGATGCGACCAAAAGGGTTGCTTAGAGGACATCTCAAGCTTTCTAAAAAGTCCAAGAACACCTCCAAAGAGTCAAAATTGAGGAAGTTATGCATTGGTTAAGTTGACCCTTTTTGCAAAATTGCCAAAAGTCAACTATCCCTAAAACTTAAATTTTTGCCAAATGGTCCCAATCTTTTTCACTTGTTTTGAGTTGGCAACATAGTCCACGAGCTCTAGCCCTTGCCACTTGTCCTTATCTTATTTTTATTATTTATTTTGATTTTGATTTGAATTAATTCAATTTAAAATTAAAACAAATCATATAAAATCCAGAATATTGAAAGAAAGAGATTTTGTGCTTGTTTCAGGTTTCAATTACAGCTAGCAAGTATTCAAACTCGGGCAAGGCATTAGGGTGGACACAAAGATTGATTTTAGGCCAATTTTGGAAAGATTTGAAGGTGAATCAAATCAAGATCAAGGACATTGATGGAGGAAGATTGAGGCCAGGTTTTCAAACCTAATTCACTCCTCAATACATATAAAAGCAATGCAGACCCAAAGCTAGGTTAGAAGGAGGCGCATAAACAAGAATCAAACTTGAAAAAATCAAGAAAAAGTGGTGAATCAAATTTGCACTTAGAGGCCAATACAAGACTCTTTGCCTATCCCAATCGATTCCTGGGAATCTCAGCAAGCCAAAGCAATCAAGAGCAAGCATTTTCAAGCCCCATATTGCACTGTAAGTCAGTCACGATACCTCACTTTTCTTGAAATCGAATCCCATGATTTAGGCATTGTTAGGATGAATTAATCACATATTCTTGATCTATGAGACATATGCAAGCTTGATGTATGGTTTAATTGTATTTATATGGCCTATACAAGATTTCACCATTGCTAGGGTTGCTTGCTTCAATTTGGGATTTTCATGTACAGGAAAAATTGGGCCATGAAAGGGCCATCTTTGAACTCAGCAGGTCCAGATGAAGCCAGTCATGGCTTTAGTTTTGATTTATCTTACCCATGCTTGATTTTGAGAAACAACAGGGCTATAGCTACGGACAAACGTCCGTAGGTAAAAGTGTTTCACTTTTACCAATGGATCCAAGGAAGGAGACGACTGTGTGGCATCCCTCCATTGGCTTGTTCAAATTCCCACGCACTAAAATTAACATATGTGCCCTTTTAATATTTGATTATTGTTTTGCATTATTATTACAACTGACGTGAATGGCCCAGTGGTAGCCAGGTTGGTGTTAAGGCGTTGAGGAAGCTTGAGGTCAGGGGTTCGACCCCTGCCTCCAACATTTGTGTTTTTCCTAATTCCTTTCAGGTGATCACATGCATATACAAGCCAAAGGCATATCATACTCCCTCAAGATCTGGTACGCCAAGTGGCCAGAAAGCCAAATCTGATGGCCATGATGGGAGGAACACCAAAAGCCAAGTCAAGCGCGTAGCACAGGATCTCACCAGTCAACGTGGGCTTCAAATTGTTGGGCCTAGAATCTGCTTCTCACACCCCCTTATTGCAGGCCCATTCTCTCTTTCTATTTTTTTTTTAATTATATTTATTTCATTTAATTTAATTTACTTATTTACTAACCAATCAAATTATTTTTTTCTTATAAAAAAATCACAAAAATATTACTTTTCATAAATTAGGTCTAGATTTTATTTTTATTAAAAAAATTAATTAATTTAATTAGGTTTGTTAAATTTAGATAACTTTAATTTCTTTTTTGTAAATAAATTAAAAATAATTAGAATAATTAGGCTTTTATTCCAAATTTAATTTTTCTTTCTTTTATTAAAAATAACCAAAAAACCAAAAATAGGTCATATAATTATTTTTATTAATTAATCTAATCGCTAATTAATTTGTACATTTATTTTTAAAACCTCATCTTCTTTTCTTAAAAAATAATTAAAAACAACAAAAAGACAAGTTTTCTTTTAATTAGGTTAGAAGGGTCAAAACCCTAATTTCTTCTCGATTCTAATTTTCACCGCGCGCTTTATTTTAATTTTTATCCATATTAATGTAATTGTTCACAGTTTGTAATAGTTTAATTAGGGCTTCTATTTTCATTTACCGCTTTATTTTTCAAGGGTTTGTTTTTGGCTATGTAAATACCCGAAGCCTTGTAATAGCGTAGTTTAATTTCCGCACTTTAAATTCCGCAAAATATTTAACTGTTAGATGTTTGATATAGGGATGCATGACAAGAATGTATGTTTAATTTTAAAAACAGTTAGATAACCCTAAACATGTGTAAAGATAAATAATCTGAAATTGAATCACTTGCACATGCGCACTCCTAGGGTACACTCCCACTTGGTTGCCTTCGGTAAACGGTCATTGAGTATAGGATGTTTTAGTGGTCGTCCTTTTGTCTAAAGATCAAAGTTGCCTCGGAAAGGTTGCCTCGGATATTGTTGCCTCAGATAATTGATCTAAGACATTAGGGTTATTACTAAGATGTCATAACATTGCTTTAGTGACCGTACGTCCCTTTTCGAATTGACCCTCAAACTCCAACGACGGTGCTACCTACTCACTAATAGTGGGATAGCGCTGTCTAAAGGAAACAGACATAGAACGATTCTTTTTTTCGAGTAGGTAGATTAGTTCTTAAGTACTTGCTCAATCACAAAAAAACAAAACTTTTCACACTTACACTTCTTTACAAACAAAGTTTTCAAAAACACTTCATTACACTCTTGAAGACAGAAGCAAGAGTTAAATCGAAGTCAAAATAAAAACTTTTCAAAACACACAAACACAAAGAAAACAATTTTGAAAATGATGAGCAAGTACCTAAGAGCCCGTAGATAACTACGGATAGAAAGGGTGCTAATACCTTCCCTTTCAATAATCTACCCCCCGTACTCAAAAATATCTCGAAAAAGGAATTTTTCTGTGCTTTTTTCCTTTCCTTGTTGGATAAAATGAAAGTCGGTGGCGACTCTTTCTTACCGCGACATTTTGCGAATACAAACGCAAAACGCAAACCAGAAAATTCCTTAAAAAATAGGGAAACACGTCCCGGTTCTGGCCACCGTATCACATGGGGCATCGACATGATCGGAGAAATCAGGCCCACCGCTTCTAACGAACATCGCTTTATCCTAGTAGCCATTGATTACTTCACGAAGTGGGTTGAGGCAACCTCTTTTACTACAGTAACCAAGAACGTCGTGGTGCGGTTTATCCGACATAATCTGATCTGTCGGTATGGGGTGCCAGAGAGAATTATTACTGACAATGGTATGAATATCAACAACACAATAATCACCGAGCTCTATAAACAGTTCAAGATACAGCATCATAATTCTTCTCCCTACCGGTCGAAGATGAATGGCGCTATTGAAGCAGCTAACAAGATCATCAAGAAGATTGTACAGAAGATGACAGCGACATACAAAGACTGGCATGATATGTTTCCATTTGCTCTTCATGGGTACCGTACCTCAGCACGAACGTCGACAGGGGCAACACCCTATTCTCTGGTATATGGCATGGAGGCAGTCCTACCCATCGAAGTCCAGATACCTTCTCTCCGGATTATGAAGGATGCGGGTTTGAACGAACCCGACTTGATCTGAACCCGACTTAATCAGTTAAATCTAATCGATGAAAAGAGACTTACTGCTATCTTCCATGGTCAGACATATCAAAAGCGAATGATCAAGGCTTTTAACAAGAAAGTCAGGCGTCAAGAATATCAAGTCGGGGATCTAGTGATCAAACACATCATACTTCTGCAAGGTGATCCCAGGGGTAAATGGACCCCCACGTATGAAGGGTCATTTGTGGTTAAGAACATTTTTTCGGGTGGAGCTATGATTCTAACCACCATGGATGGTGACGACCTTCCTTGCCCTGACAATGCAGACATAGTGAAAAGATACTACGCCTAATCAAGAGACCCGCTAGATTGAGTGGCCTAGGCAAAAATAAGGGCTTCCCGATGAACCAAAGGGTTCAGACAAAAGTAAGGGATGAAAATGAAAAATCTGTACACTCGGAAAGTCGAAAACCCGAAAGGGCGGCTTGGGCAAAAAAGGGTATCCCGGTGGACTAAAAACTAGAAAGGGCGGTCCAGGCAAAAGTTAGGGATATAAAGCGTACCACTATGTCTCATTGGATCATATTGCGACCAGACTTCGGTATCGACTATCAAGCTCGGACGGCACCAATCAATCTGATAAACTTTCGGCCAAGAAGCAAAGTGATGAGACGCTTGAAGATATAAAGGCAATAACAGAGTTGGAACCCAATGGGGTTGTTTCATATAGCTGTTTTGTTTTTCTTTCTTTTACACAAATTGTATAGTTTCTATTTTTCAGCGGCGCTCTATTACTAGAGCGTCAGCCTCTTTGTACAAAAACGCCTATTACAGGCCAACTTCAAAAATCAATACAAATCATTTTCACAAAAAACTTCAATTTGTTTTTCTTTTTCTGTTTTGTTTTGCAAGAACATCCAATGATTTATTTTTGATATATGCATTTGAAAATGATTGCTGCTTATAAATATTTACATAAGAAATAAAAGACAATTACTTGTAATTCCATAAACAGGGGAAAAAACAAGAAGTGCCCAAACCCAACAGTTAATCTGCCCAGCAGGTGCCGGGATAGAGCCGGCTTGGGAACATAATCATCGATACATACACTCCCCACAAAGTAAAAGTATTCAAAAATATTGATGTCAGCTTTCCCGAAACAAGACGTAACCTCCTCGCCCAAGGTCATTCTGAAACCTGACATCTATATCCTCCAGCCGAATTCTGTAATTGCGGGAAGGTCAGTAAATTTCATCCCCCAAGCAGAGTTTATTTCTCTAGATACAGAGGCTCAATCCCCGACAGAGTTTATCACTTCAGCTACAAATATCCATTTTCTAAGTTTGTTCTTCGCGGAGTTATTCTCAAGCAGCATCTCTTCCCGACAAGAATATTTATAAATCTCTAGAAACAGTCAGGGATTTATTTTCCCAGACGCGGGCATACTCCGATAGCATTTCATGAACATACATCATAACATGCGCATACATATCATATACAACATTATCTCATTTATTTTGAGAACATCATTCCACCATGCATTTCATGCATCGCACATAATTAACCATGTTATCTTTTCAGGAAAGACGATTAGATTTCAACAAATCCACCAGTTATACATGTCACGTCTACAGACAACTAACGGAAACTCAGTTCCCTAAACCAAACAGGTCAACTAATCTACACTTTCATCTCGAAGTAACCCTACTATCTAGGTTCCTTCTTGCAACCCTACTATCCAGGCTTTCATTTCGAAGTAACCCTACTATCCAGGTTCCTTCTCACAGCCCTACTATCCAGGCTTTCATCTCGAAGTAACCCTACTATCCAGGTTTCTTCTCACAACCCTACTATCCAGGCTTTCATTTCGAAGTAACCCTACTATCCATGTTCCTTCTCAAAGCCCTACTATCCAGGCTTTCATTTCGAAGTAACCCTATTATTCAGGTTCCTTCTCATAGCCCTACTATCCAGGCTTTCATTTTGAAGTAACCTTACTATCCAGGTTCCTTCTTACAACCCTATTATCCAGGTTTTCATTTTGATGTAACCCTACTATCCAGGTTCCTTCTCACAGCCCTATTATCCAGGCTTTCATTTCTAAGTAACCCTACTATCCAGGTTCCTTCTCACAACCCTACTATCCAGGCTTTCATTTCGAAATAACCCTACTATCCAGGTTCCTTCTCACAGCCCTACTATCCAAGCTTTCATTTTGAAGTAACCCTACTATCCAGGTTCCTTCTCACAGCCCCACTATCCAGGCTTTTATTTCGAAGTAACCCTACTATCTAGGTTCCTTCTCACAACCCTACTATCCAGGCTTTCATTTCGAAGTAACCCTACTATCCAGGTTCCTTCTCATAGCCCTACTATCCAGGCTTTCATTTTGAAGTAACCCTACTATCCAGGTTCCTTCTCACAACCCTACTACCCAGGTTTCTTCTCATAGCCCTAATATTCAAGCTTTCATTTCGAAGTAACCCTACTATCCAGGTTCCTTCTCATAACCCTATTATCCAGGCTTTCATTTCGAAGTAACCCTAGTATCCAAGTTCCTTCTCACAGCCCTACTATCCAGGCTTTCATTTCGAAGTAACCCTACTATCCAGGTTCCTTCTCATAGCCTTACTATCTAGGCTTTCATTTCGAAGTAACCCTACTACCCAAGTTCCTTCTCATAACCTTACCATCCAGGTTTATTCTCTCTTATCTCCAAACAACAATTTACAACACAGTAAATCCTGGACTCGACCAGTTCCGGTCGATTTCACCTTTCCCCAGTAAGCCGTTGTGCAACCTGTACCCTGACCAGATATGTAGTTCACTTCCGATTCCTCAAACATGAATTAATTACCCAGTAGAGTAACGGACAACTAAAGCTCCTAAAATTCTATTTCTCCCAAGATGGATACCAACATTCCTAAGCAGATTCCTCCTCAACAACAGGAACAAGAATTCTCATCAAAGGAACATCTCAGGAAATCAACATCCTCTAGATGACATCTTTAAGCCCATCTCCGACGATTCTCTGTCACATCCTCTAGATGGAATCTTTAAGCCCATCTATGACAATTCTCTAGCAACTTCCACATGGCATATGTAAGCCCATTCCCGATATCACTGAATCAAGTGTCACTTCATACGAGTGCAAATTTTTGGGCACTCTAGTGTTCAATCATCTTCCACCTTTAGATCACGAAAGGCAGACAAGCCAATCTACATCCTCAGGTTTAAGAAGATTGAACAGGGGAAGATGTTGTACCCCAAAATTTTCCCTCTCATTTTACTCAACACATTCCCATTGAGATCCTTAACTTGCTCAAGAATTGACCAGACAAACTCTCTCCTAAGGCAATGTATCTTAAACTAGGGTTTCCATTTTCATCAAGATGGGTGAACTCCAAAGACCTCATATGCTCTCCATGGTCCTAATATGTTCTCAAGACCCTCCATGTCAAATTTCAAGCCTTGCACAAGAAGTTTGCTCAGTCAACTGCTCATATGCTTGAGAATCGACTGTATTAGGTCAAAAGTCAACTATGGCCCACATATAGTCAAACTTCAAGATTTTTGGTCAACATCAACATTTTGAAGTTATATCCATCATTGATCAAGGGTTGATCATGATTCCTCAAGGAATGCCCCAAATTCATCAAAACCCAAAAGTTGATAAATTAGGGTTTCTCAAGAAAAGTCAACCAAACTTTGACCAAGCATAACTTCCTCACACTTTATCAAACAATTTCCATCCAAGGCTCATTTTGAAGAGGATGCAATTCCCTACAATTCATCTTCATCCCTCAAGTTCAAAATATTCACTCACAAAAAGATATGAATTTTTACATTATAGGTCCTTTTGAAAAGTTAACAAAAACATTTTTTGGGTCAAAGCTTCTTACATGAACATGGAAGACCCAATTTAGATGATACTAAAAGGATTGTTTAGGGGACATCCTAAGCTTTCTAAAAAGTCCAAGAACACCTCTATAGGGTTAAAATTGGAAGAGATATGCTTTGTCAAAGTTGACCTTTTTGCAAAATTGCCAAAAGTCAAATGTGCTCAAAAATGCATTTTTTGCCAAATGGGCCTAACTTTTTATGCTTGCACCTCACTCATAACATGGTCCACGACCCAAATATTCACTCACATGTTATTTGATTCATTATTTTTTTTAATAATTTTTTATTAATTAAAAATTGAATTAAATCAAATAAATGGTAAATAATAGCAAAGATTTGTTTTGGTTGGATTTTTGGACAGAATCACAAGCTCATTATGCTAGCATATCAAGATAAAATCGAATCAAATTTAATTGGCACAAGAATGGCATGATTAGGCCAAATTTGGAAGGATATCATATAACATGAAAACAAAATCAAATCTTCAAAAATTGCAAAGATACCAGCTATTTTTATAACCCTAATTCACTTAGGGATATATAATGAACAAGGCCAAGCACAAAAAAGGGGGCTAGCAATCGTGGAAAGCACAAGAACAAACTCAATTTTTTTTGCAAAAAAGAAGGGAATCGGTTTCAAGCTTGGATGCCAATTCAAGCCATTCTAATGTTGCTAATAGATTGCTGGACATCTCGGGAATGTAACTGGATCAATTGCAAGCCTGTTCACACCCAGAAACGCATGCTACAGATCCACGGTTTGCCTTCCCTGGCTTGAATCGTATTTTACAATTTACACATGATTAATCATTCTTAAACATTGCATTGTGTTTTATATTATCATTTGTAATGTTTTGGTTTATTTGATTTTGCGTTTTGATGCTTATATCCAGAGTTGCCATTATTAGGGTTTGAGAGGTCGTTTTAGGGCTTCTCCATACATGTTAAATTGGCCAATAAAAAGGGTACTAGGATGATCGTGGCATCAAGACCAGTCGAATCATGGTCTTTAATTTCATTTATCATGCATATTTCTTGATGTTTGAAGCACACAGGTTATGGCTACAAACGTTTGTCTGTAGGTAAAAAGCAGGGACCTAAGACGACATAGAAGGAAGAAGATGATGAGGTGTTCGGTCACTATTGAGCTGTTTGAATGTTGGAGCGCGTTTTTCTTTTGATTCATTAATCCATTCTTTTTTCATATAATACTTATTGTTTCTATTATACTAACAAAAAGAGCAAGTGGTTCAGTTGGTAAAGCGCGCATGATTTGAGTGGAGGGACCTGGGTTCGATCCCAGGTCCCAGCAATTTTCTTTGTTTTATTTCTCCTTTACAGATCCTATGCATCACCATCCCAAGCTTCTACCATGTGCCATCAACATCCAGCCATGGGATTCACCATCAGTCCAATCCAACGCCCCACCTTCCAGAGACTATTGTACACCATCAGGAGGGAGCACCACTAGATCCAGTGTTGATTAGGCTTCAGCTTGGTGGGCCTAAGCAAATTTCACAATACACCCCCTGATTTCTTCAGCAAGCAGGCCCATTTTAATGTTTTTTTATTTCTTTTATTTATTTTATTTGTTTAATTATTTATTTTTATAAATTGACCATTTTTTTAATTAATCATAAAAATCAATAAATCACAAAAAAACACCAAAAATCTTTTTTCATAAAAAATATTTTGTTTCCTTAAATTAATTAATTTAATTTAATTAGGGTAATTAAATCTTATTTTTCATGATTACAAATAATTAGAAATTAGGGTTGTATATAATTAATTTTCTTCTTCTTCAAAACTAACTTAAATATTTTTCTCGATTAGATTTTTAGGTTTTATAATTATCCTTGCATTTAATTCGTCGCGCGTATTTTAATTACTTTTTTTAATTATTTTTGTAATTGCTCCGAGGTTGTAATAGTTTTAATTAGGTTTTAATTTCACATTTTATTTTCAGTCAAAATAATTTTGTATCTGCTAAAGCCATGTAATAGTTAGGATTTCTATTCCCGCACTTTAATTTCCGCAATTATAAACTGTTAGATATATGCTAATAGGATTGTATGGCAAGAATATTCGAAAATTAAAACGGTAGAAAACCCTAAATGTGCAAAGACAAATTAACTGAAAAAATTCATTCGCACATGCTCACTCCTAGGGTTCACTCCACTTCGGTTGCCTTCGGTTAAACAGTCATGAAGTATAGGGTTTGTTAGTGGTCGTCCTCTAGCCCCGAAAGATCTCAAATGACCCATTTGGATGTTGCCTCGGAAAAAGATCTTTAAGGCTTTAGGATGATTACTAACACCTCCTAACATTGCTTTTATGGTCGTATTTGTCCCTTCGAACGTCCCTAAAAACTCCAAGACGGTGCTACCCATTCCTTAATAATGGGATAGCGTTGTCTAAAGGAAAACGAACAGTCTTTTTCGAGTAGGAAAATAGTTCCTAGGAACTTGCTCAAACAAACAAATTTCACACCAACACTTTTCAAAACAATTTTCAAAACAACTTCGTCACATCCTTGAGGACTGATACAAGGGTTATCACGAAGTAGACTTTTTTCAAAACAAGCATACACAAGCAATTCAAAAATGAGCAAGTACCTAAGAGCCCGTGGAAAACCACAGATAGAAAGGGTGTTAACACATTCCCTTTCTATAATCTACCCCCGTACTCAGAATATTCTCGAAAAAAGGTTTTTTATGTTCTTTTTCCTTTTCCTTTGTTGGATGAAATAAAAGTCGATGGCGACTCTTGCTTACCGCGACATTTTGCAAACAAAAAACGCAAAACGCAAACCAGTATTAACAGTCGGTTCTGCCACCGTATCACAAGTTCAAAGAGGTGTTTGTTATGGAAGATGTTTTTTAAAGTGATTTTGAAAAGTGTCTTTGTAATGATTCTCATCTCTATAAGAATGCGTACAAAGATCTTTGACTTTTAAAAATGTTTCAATTAAAAGTGTTGGTGTGAAAATGTTTTTTAGTTGTGAGCAAGCAAGAAACTACGAGCGTCCTACCTACTCAAAAGGTATAATGTTATTTTTCTTCTCCTTTAGATGTTGTTATCTTACCATTAATTTGGTAAGAAGCCCTATCGTTGGACGTGAAGGGACAGGCGTGGGTCGTTTGTATAGTCATAGAAGGCAACATATGAGACATTTTAGCAATTTCGTATAAGGGCTAGATCGTTTACCGAAGGAAACATCAAGGGACATAGAGGGACTACGATCTTTTTATCGAGGGTCTTTGCTAAAATGCCTATATTCGAGGGATATGACTATTTTTCCGAGGCAACAAGTGAGATTATCCTAGAGGTGCATATGTGTGAATAATGTGTTTAATTGCATGCATTTAGTCTTTGATTAGGGTGGTTTACTTGTTGGTTTTATCTTGCCATACACCCTAATTATTAATATTTATGAAAGCAATAAAAATGCGAAAAATAAAGGTCCTACGCTATTATAACGATATTGAATAGCAAGAAAATATAAAAACAAAACAAAATAAAAGAGGGGAAAACAAGCTCTTCGATCTAGGCAGTAGGCACCCTTCGATTCAGCCCTTTCTTGTCTCTTTCGATCTGGGCCTAGAAGTCAGTGTGAGATGCACCCTTCGATTCACTTTTTTCTACTTCTTTCGATTGTGTACAAGATGAACTTGTTTCTGAATGTTTGAAGTTCCCAACTCCCTCATTCGATTGCAGGAATGCAAAGCTCCCAAGTTGAGATTCGAAAGGCTTTAATGTTTAGCCAATCGAAGGATACAAAAAACCTGTCTAAAGTTTGAAAATGAATCTAACAAAGGTAACTTTCGAAAGCTACAGGCCAGGGGTTAGCACAAGTTTATTGGGCACCAAAATCCAAAGGCTAACTAGTCAGAGTTGAGATTCTCAACATATAGGCAGTGAGAATCTAAAGTTAAGGCATGGTCAACTTCCTAGATGGGATATCTACATTTTCCTTTTATTTATATGTACAAATGATATTTAAATGGAAAGTTCGAAGTTTAGAGGAAACTTACCTCTTGAAGTGCTAATCGAAGGAATTGTATGTGACTTCCTTGGTGGTGGATGGAGCTTCGCTGGAACCTTCCTGAAGCTAGTTCAGTTGCTGCTTTTGTTTGGGCAGTCACTGAATCAAAGGAGAGTGTGTGATAGTGGTGAGTGGATCGAAGGTTATTATATAACAGTCTAGGGAGTGAATTGAAAGACTATTATGTTGCATCTAGGGAATGAAATTTTTTGTGAGAGTTTTAGAGTTTGAATGTTTGAGAATGTTTGAGAGTATTTAAGACTGTTTGAGAGTTTTGAGAATTTGATAATTTTCTCACAACAAGAGTTTTTTCCAACTAAAAGAGGTCCCTAAGATGTGTTGTGGAACATCTTATTTATAGATGAAGTTAGCTGAGATTTGGGAGGGAAAACAAAATAGATTTGAACAAATTGAGTATGCTATTTTTGTAACCTTTGAGGTGCAGTTTTTATATGCCAAATTGGTGCAAATATAGGAGTAGCGTAGCAGGAATGTTGTGCAGCAGTTTTGGAGCGTTGTGGCCAGTGTAGCAGGCTCGGACTTGCAGCACATAAGACTCTGGCCAGCAAGCATCTTTGAATATTTCTCTCTCGTTTTGACCAACTGGATCCATCCTTCGACCAGACTCCTCTTTAGACTGCAATATTTGTTTCCAATCAAAGTGTCCTTCGAATGGGCCCTTTGTGTATCCTTTATTTTGAACCAATGTGTGTGTTCTTTTGAAGGGACCATATGCATCACTTGTGTGCATCACCTACAATTTATTCGAATGGGACAACAAGGTATATGCTTCGAATGGAACACCCATGTATGCCCCTTTAAATCCATCAAGACATGTCCTTCGAATGGGGAAAATGTATGTCCTTCGAATGGACCATGTGCATGTCCTTCGAATACACCAGTTGTGTATCTTTTGAAAGGGGAACCCATGTATGTCAATGCATGTCCTTCGAATGGGACACTCAGGTATGTCATAGTGTATAAATTATGTGTGTTGAAGGTTTTTAAGGGTGGAATCAAAGTAATCATGAAGGGAGTTTCTGCCTTGTGAATTGAAAGTAACCCAAACCTGAGGCCAATGGTGCAATTGAAGCTTTGTGAGAAGGTAATCCTTGTCGAATCGCAACTTGCCTGCAGGAGGTCACTGCTTTGTGACTCCAAGCAAGCATGCAAGAGGCCTTTGCTCAAATAAAAACTTGCATGAACAGCCACTATCTAATCGAAACTTGCCTGCAATAGGTCACATGGCCAAATGAATTATGTAACCCAGACTTGCATTCGAAGGTGGCCACAAGCCTAAATGAAAGATGTAAACCAAATCTTGTAAAGAAGGGGACCACCTGCCCAAACGAAGGATATAAACCAAGCTTGCATAAAAGGGGACCACATGCCAAAACAAATGATGTAAACTAAGCTTGCATTCAAAGAAGTCTACATGCCCAATCGAAGGATGTAAACCAAGCTTGCATTCGAAGAAGGCCACATGCCCAAACGAAAGACACATGCAGGAGGTCCCTGCTTTGTGTATCAAAGCAAACATGTAAGATGAAAATGGTGCAATCAAAGGATCTATGTAGGAGGTCCCTACTTTTTGAATCAAAAGAAATCTTTCAGAAGGCCATTGCCTTATGAATCGAAGGACGCTTTCAGAAGCTCATTGTCTTCTGAAGAGAAGCCAGCATGAAGCCACTACCTTCTAAATCGAAGGAAACCAAAAGGAGGCCTCTTCCTTCTGAATTGAAGGAAGCCGTTTTGAAGGGAAACAAAGCCCAATCGAAGCTAATATGCAGGAGAGAGTTCAATCGAAGTTAAGCATGAATCAAAGTAAGCTGGCTTTTTCTTCAGTCTTGTCAAAAAAATACAAATTTACCTGCTTTGCTCTTTCAATAGTTTCCTCTTTGACCTGATGCTTGGAAATCCAATATGATCCAATTGTAGTTGTGCAAACTTGAAGTAGTAGAATTTTTGTGAGAAAAATCTTGAGAAATATGAGAGGGCAAATTTTGGGGCACAACAGGCAAGATATGATAATAGTTTCAAATTGTATTTGTAGTGTCACGAACAAGTAACGCTTCATAATGAAACTCCTGACGATGCACACGCATGTGCATAACATAGCAACACGAAGATGTCGCTACTAAAACCAAAAATGAAGACGATATATATGTAATGGAAGCAAAACAACAAGAAACATATGATTCAAGCACACAACAAATAAACAAACGCACATGCACATATGATGAGAATGAAAGTATACAAATGTGAAGGGATTACAATGAGAATAAAAGTATACCAAAATGAAGTCATTATAAGCATACGGTTTAAGAATGGTCATTAAATCAAAAAAAAATTGGAAATGAACATTTATGGTTTTCATCATTTGAGAAAATATTAAGCATTTTTGAAAGAATCTAGTAACATACATCAAGGAAAATTTTACTTTCAAGGAGAAATTGAAACGATATTATCTCACTCTTGATTGAGATCAAAGTTGCACTCACATAATGTAAAGAACTCAAACACAAGGTTAGAGTGAAATTATAGAGTGTAAACAATATGATAGGATTATATGATATTTGAGATATTGATTATCCCCAATTCCCTACGTGTTGTACCCCTAAAATTTGCCCTCTCACTTATCAAGAATTTCCTCACAAGATCTCTTTGACTCAAGACTGCATTAGGGTTTGACCAGCTCAAGACATCTCCTCATGCACTGATGACCAAAATTAGGGTTTGAGTTTGCACAAGGATTTTTGGACTATCAATGATTATATGACTTTCAAGGATCATTATGGACCCCCAAGATTACTCATGTCAAGTTTCAAGCCTTGGATCACACTTTTGATCAGTCAATTGAGTAGTTGACCTAAAAATCACCTATATTGGGGTAAAGTCAACCATGGCCAATTTACAGTAAAAATTCATAATTTTTTATCCACAACAACATCTTAGACTCATATGTATCATTTGATTAAGTTTGGACCATAATTCCTCAAGAAATTTGATCAAATCATCAAAAGAGCAAAATGGTAAAAATTAGGGTTTTTACTGAGAAGGGGCAATTTCTGATTTTTGACCTAGCAAATGGTCAATTGGTTTGAAGCATGATTTCAAGAGTTCAATTGCATAATTTTGACCTAATGGCATGACCCAAAACATTGCTCAAGATCAATTGGATTGACAGTGAATTTTCAGTCAACTGATCAAAAGTCAACTGTACACTGAAAAGTCAAACTTTGACTTTTTGGTAAAAATCAAGTGCCAAAGATCATAATTCATCAAAACATGTCAAAATGTGAAACTTGTTCATTAATAAATCAAGGATTTAAGATTTGGTTTTGAAAAGTTGAAATTTCCTAACTTAGAAATTTTTCTAAGTATAGAAAATTTCTTATTTTTTCTCAACTTTGAGCCAAATTTTCACCATGATGCAAGATGATTCAAAGGAAATTTCCAACATTAAAGTTGTATATCTCCATGAAATCTACAACTTTTATTCACACAAATTCTCCTAAAAATGCTTGTATCTCAAGATATAATTTTGTGAATACATGCTCATGAACTAAAATAACTTAGTGAAATTTTGCCCTAGTTAGGCAGATTTTTGACCTAACTTCATGCCATTTTTTCACATAGTTCCAAAGGGAATTATCAAAAGCAATTCCAAGATGAATTGTAGAGCACATTGCAAGCTTTCCAAAATGTCAAATAACTCCTTGAGATCATTCTTGAGTAGGGAGAATTGAAGAGATGAAGTTGGCAATTTATCACTTTGATTTCAAGCCATTTCATGATGAACAAAAACCAAAAGCAAAGTCTTGAGCCTATCAATTGTTTTCTTTACACACAAGCAAAGTCAAAACTTTTCTAAGGCCTCTCCAAAACCAGACCATGCTTGTACAACACTTAGGGACTTGTCTCCTCACTTTTCTTCAAAAGCAAGTTATAGAGCCAAAAGGCTATAACTCAGAAACCTGGAATGGAGTTGATCTCTAACCTTTTCCATACATATACACAAATGTATTGCAACATAACAGACAAATGCTAAGAATCATAAACACTCCCAAACACTTTGCCATTGAAAATCTGCCATAGCTTGAAAGTTTTGAACCTTACTCAGCCATCTATAAATCCACTCGTGCGTTTTGAGTTTTAACCACCTAAACACTCAATATACATCACACCTAAGTGATCCAGACCCTTGTTCCTTCACTGTAACTCCTCCTCCTCCATCCACCATTTTCAAACATCAAGCTTGCAGGTTGACTTGAGTAGGGAGATTCAAGGACTTTCAAGACAAAGTAAGGATTGGAATACACTCAGGGAGGTCCAGGCAAGCTAAACAGATCCTCGGGCCTTCTCAAAACTTTCCCAAACTCCATTCACAATCTCAACTGAAAGAGGTAAAAACTCAAACTTCTATCTCTTCATACAAGCATCATTTGGTCCTGATTCGTGAAAACAAAATGTAGATATCCTTGCACTAAAGCTAACCATGTTCATAGTTTTCATTTATATTAACTGTGCATAGAGAATTTTGGATTTGAAATTTCTGTAAAAATTAGGTTTCAAATTAGGGCAAGTAAAATTAGATTTCATCTTTGACTTTTAGTTTACATAAATTATATGATTGAACTCGTGAGAAGAAACACTGTAACTTTCATGTTTGAACTTTCCATTTTTATGGAGAAATGAGAGAGATACAGGTGGTCTGGCCATGACTCAAGGTTGAAGATGAAGTTGCCTTCAGGAGGCGTTTTCTAATATATATTTATGCTTTTGTTTATATGAACGGATGTACAGCCACCCCAGTGGTAAGGCAGCGCGCAAAAATGCTATAGGTCACAGGTTCGAGCCTTAGCGCCTGCCTTTTGCATTTTCTCACATTTTTTTCCTTTTTTTGTCACTTTGCAGCGTTGGGCTTTTTGTTTCATTGGGCATATGATTTTTTCTAACTCTGCATCCTGTTTACTCATGATACCCCTGGCCTAATATATTTTTATTATTCATTTTATTTTCATTTTTATTTTATTAAATATATTTTTCTTAATATTAAAAAAAATAAATAAATAAAAATGATAGATTTATATTTTAACTTATTTTATTTTATTTTTCTCACAAAAAATATTTTATTTAGTTATATATATTATCCATTTTTATTAATTAAATTTGTAAATTAAATTATAACTAGTTTAATATTTATTTTTTCTTTATACCCATTAAATATTTATTTTAATAAAAAAAGGACCAAAATACCTCATAATGCCATGTATTATTTTCAAGACAAAAAAATACAAAAAATACTTACTTTTTCTCAAATAAATTTATTTTCTTTTAATCAAATAGAATTAGGGTTTATTCAAAAATAATTTCTTTTCTTAATTTATTTAAGTTAATCTTGATTTATTTATTAGGTTTAGGTTAAAAAAATTTCACATAAAAAACCAAACCAAAATCTTCTTTGCATTTACATACCTTTTCATATTTTATTCATCTTGTATATTATTTATTCTAATATTTGTACATATTCAATTTGGTTGTAATAGATTAATTAGTGTTGTACCCCAAAATTTTCCCTCCCATATCTCATAAAAACATTGCAAGAAAGATCTCCAAGTTTGCTCAAGGTTGCTCAAGAGTTGATCAGACAAGCTATCTCCTAAGGCAGTCTATCCCAAATTAGGGTTTTGTGTTGCATCAAGATCCTTGAGTCCAAATGACCTCAAGTGCTCCCCAATGTCATAATATGTTCTCAAGATCATCCATGTCAAATTTCAAGCCTTGTAGAGGAAGTTTGCTCACTCAATTGCTCAAAGGTCCAAAAATCGACTGTGCTAGGGCAAAAGTCAACTGTGACCCAAATACAGTAAAACTTCAATATTTTTTGTCAACATTCTCATTTTGAAGGATATTTCATCATTTGATAAAGGGTCGATCATTATTCATCAAGGATTGCTCACAATTCATCAAGATTCAAAAGTTGCTAAATTAGGGTTTTGCAAGAAAAGTCAACTCAACTTTGACCAAGCATAACTTTCTCATACTTTATGAGAAATGACCCATCAAAAGCTAATTTTGAATAGGATGCAATTACCTACAATCCATCTTCATACCCCAAGATCAAAAAATGCACTCACAAGAAGTTATGAATTTGGACATTATAGGTCATTTTTGAAAGTCAACAAAAAACACCTTTTTTTCAAAGCTTCTAACTTGAGCATGGAATATAAAAATGAGATGATACCAAAAGGGTTGGTTAGAGGACATCTCAAGATTTCTAAACAGTTCAAGAACACCTCCAAAAGTTCAAAATTGAAGAAGTTATGCATTGTTGAAGTTGGACCTTTTTGCAAAATTGTCAAAAGTCAACTATCCCCAAAACTTCAAATTTTGCCAAATGGGCCTATTCTTTTTCACTTGATTTGAGTTTGCATTATTTCCCACGTGCTCTAGCTTTCTCCATGTGTCCATATCTTATTTTTATTATTTAATTTGATTTTTATTTTAATTAATTCATTTTAAATAAAATAAAATCAAATAAAATCCAAAGCATTGATACCAATGGATTTCTTGATCATTTCAGGCTCCAATTACAGCTAGCTTTGCAATCAAATTCGTATCAAGGCCATTATGCACAAAGAGATTGGATTCAAGCCAAAATTGGAAGGTTTTAATGGAAGATCAAATCAAATATGCAATCATCAATGTAGGAGGATTTGGACAAAGTTTGTTACCCTAATACAATGCACAATACATAAGCAAGCGCAGCATACAAGAATCGGGGTTAGAGAGCAATTGTGGAGGCAGAACCAAAGTTGCAAAAATCACAAAAAAGTGGGAGATCGAAATCAACCCTAGAGGCAATTCCAAGGCTTGAGACTTGTCCCAATCGCTTCCTGGCAATTCTCACAAGCTAAACCAATCAAGACAACGTGTTTTCAGACCCTCCTAAGCGCTGTAAGTGGTCCACAAAACCGCCCTGTTCTTATTTCGTGTTTCATAAATTAGGCATTGTTAATACTAAATAACTGCATATTTGTGATCATCGTGTCATTTGCAAACTTCCTGTAACAACCAATTTCATTTATATGCTCTGTAGCACGAACCACCATTGTTAGGGTTTTGCTTCTGGTTTTAGGGATTTTCGTTTCAGGGAAAATTGGCCCCAATGATGGGCATGGTTACAATCAGGAGGAGATGACGAGTTTAGCCATGCTCTTAGAATGCATTTTCATGGCCTATGCAAGATTTTGGAATGGACCAGGCTTGTAGCGATGGACCTATGTCCGTTGGTATAAGTTTTTTGCATTTTTAGCCACGGTTGGGAGGTCAGGGATGATGCGTGTCACGTTCCCATTGGACCATTCAAATAATTGCGCATTTTTTTTATTTTATGATCATTTGATTTTGTTTTATTATATTATTATTTCTTTGTGTTATACTAACAATTAAAACAATATGGCGTGACGGTAAGCTTGGCATTGGATATCCCTTCAGGACCTGGGTTCAAATCCCAGGTCCCCCCATTTCTCAATATTATTTGTTTTCAGATATTCAGTGTACATGCCAGCTAGAGATCTACCATACTCCCTCACCAATCCACACGGCAGATGGTCAGGTGGCCAAATCTGGTGGTCAGCATCAAGGGTCCACTAAAGGGCAGGTCAACGCAGGAACACTGGATCCCAAAAAATGGATCAGCAAATGGGCCAACAAAAAAATGCTTTCAGCACCTCCAAAAAAGGCCCAATTTCTCATTCTCTTTATATTTTATTTATTTAACTTATTTAGTTATTTTATTTTATTTAATTAATTTACTAACCAATAACAAATTTTCTTTTTCTATCAAAAAATCACAAAAATACTTTTTAATTCAGAATTTTATTTTTTTTAATAAATACTAACTAATTAATTAGGTTTAATTCTAGAATAACTTTAATTTATTTTTTTTGTAAATATTTGAAATTAATTAGAAATCATTAGGTTTTATTTCATTTAATTATTTTTAGTTTCTTTCTTAAAATAACAAAAACCCAAAAAATATGTCATTTATTATTATTTTTCCATTAATTTATTTAATAATTAATTTAGTATTTAATTTAGGATTTAATTTCTTTTCTTAAAATAAAAACAACAAAAAAGCATTTTTAAAGGGGTCAAAACCCTAAATTCCGCATTCGATTTAATTTCATTCGCGCGATTTATTTTTCCTTATTTAATTATTGATGTATCTGCTCCCGTCTTGTAATAGTTTTAATTAGGATATTTTATTTATTTTACCGCTTTATTTTATTTTCAAATGGTTGCTTTTGGCGATGTAAATACCTGACGCCTTGTAATTTAAATTCCGCACCTTTAATTTCTGCAAATTATATAACTGCTAGATGTTTGATAATAGGTTTTGCATGACAAGAATGAATGCTTAATCTTAAAATCAAATTAGATCACCCTTAACATGTGCAAAGATAAAAATAACTGAAAACGACACACTCGCACATGCGCACTCTTAGGGTACACCCCACTTGGTTGCCTTTGTACACGGTCATTGAGTACAGGTCGTTTTAGAGTTCGTCCTCTTGTCTAAAAGATCATAGTCGCCTCGAAATGGTTGCATCAGATATTGTTGCCTCAAACAAATGATCTAAGACATCAGGGTTACCGCTAAGGCGTCCTAACATTGCTTTAGTGACCGTATGTCCCTCATTCGAATTGACCCTCAAACTCCAACGATGGTGCTACCTACTAACTAATAGTTGGATAGCATTGTCTAAAGGAAATTAGCATAGAACGATTCCTTTTTTGAGTAGGTAGATTAACTCTTAGATGCTTGCTCTTTCAAAACAAAACTCTTTTCACACTTACACTCCTTTTCAAACAAAGTTTTCAAAACACTTCATTAGACTCTTGAGGACAAAAGCAAGAGTTAAATCGAAGTTTTAAACAAAAACTTTTTCAAACCCACAAGAACAAAGAAAACAATTTTGAAAACAATTGAGCAAGTACCTAAGAGCCCGTAGATAACTACGGATAGAAAGGATGCTAATACCTTCCCTTTCTATAATCTACCCCTCGTACTCAGAAAATCTCAAAAAAAGAAGGAATTTTTTTGTGCTTTTTTCCTTTCCTTGTTGGATAAAATAAAAGTCGGTGGCGACTCTTGCTTACCGCGACATTTTGCGAAAACAAACGCAAAATGCAAACCAGCATTCCAAAAACAGTCAGTTCTTCCACTGTATCACAGAACTGGCGACTCTGTTAGGGATATGATAATAAGTGGGGTGTACCTTAGGAATAGTTCATCATAATGTTTTCAATTGATTGATTTGTTTGCTTTATCTTTGTGGGTTTGAATCGGAGTTACTATAGATCCTAACTCGGATCTGGGGAATACCCTTTAGGTAAGTAGCAATAGACTGTGAGGGAACTGTACGGTGTAGACCGATACGGTTGAAGCAGTAGCTACGTTGGTGTGGCACTTTAGTTTGTACCGATATCCCTTATGGTGGAACAAGGAGAATATGGGTCTTCTAAGGGGTCATTAAGCACCAACTGACCTTAGAACCTATAATTGACCAACTTGGCCATAGAACAGTAGCAGTATGCTACACTCGTTGAGACTAAACTCTGGCGATGATTCCAGCCGCAAGAAAAGGTTACCAAACTGGAATTATGATCGATCGAGGGTGGTCAGTGATATTGAGATCCTCTAGAACCCGGTTACTATTACTAGGACAGGTTTGAACCAACTAAACTGAAAGAGGGTAATACCTAAACTCCATGCCAGCCTGAAATCTAAGGGCTATCTGTGTGACTTGTTTGCCCTTACCATGTTTGTTATCTGTGAATACTTGTGGTGTATTTCTATCATGACATCATAACATCATGACATTGCATGCATATTGCATTGGACTAACCCATTTCAAAGACAAAGGGGATTCATCTTTGTTCTGTTTTATAGGTCATAGAAACTATGCGTAGAAACACTATTCGCATCAGCTTTGTACAAATTCCTACTCAGCTTAGAGATTTGGTTGCAAAGGTTCCAGATACTTCCTCCTTTATCAGAAGACATGGTCACCTCCTTGGGTTGGTCACTTCCAAGATGGATGAGCAGATGTTGAGTGTTTTGTGCCTGTTCTTTGATCCATTATACCACTGCTTCACTTTCCCGGACTATCAGTTAGTCCCTACTCTGGAGGAATTCTCTGATCTACTTGGTATCTCTATTTTAGAGCAGACCCCATTTACAAGTTGGGAGAAAGTATTTAGGCCAGAAGAGATTGCTTCAGTCCTCCATCTGACAAAGGCTGAGGTAATGTCTAACTGGGAGACTCGAAGTGGGACAAAGGGCTTCTTGGCTAAGTTCTTGGTTGATCGGGCTAATCAGTTTTGGGACAGTCTAGACTTTCAGGCATTTGAAGACATTATGGCTCTTCTCATATATGGTTTGGTGTTGTTTCCTAACTCAGATTCTTTCGTCGACGTGAATGCGGTGAAGATTTTCATGTCCCATAATCCGGTGCCCACTCTCTTGGGTGACATTCTGCACTCTCTTTATGCCCGTACTGCTCGGAAACGGGGAACCCTTATGTGTTGTGCACCATTGCTGGTGAGGTGGTTTATTTCTCACCTCCCCAAATCAGTTTTGAAGAACAAGGAAGGCATGGGTTGGGCCTACATAATTATGTCTCTCGCTCACACTGACATTATCTGGAGCACTTAAGACATGGAAGATGTAGCTATTATTGATCGCTGTGGGGAGTACCCCAATGTTCCATTACTTGGAATTCAAGGAGGGATCACCTATAATCCTTGTCTGGCCTTACGACAGTTCGGGCGAGCTAGGAGGGAAGGACCTCATGAGTTGCTGATACCGAGCATTGTCTTTGACTTCTAAGGGGATAGTGACGAGCATCGCCGCAGGTTCATACGAGCTTGGGATAGGGTACACCGGTCTGATCCACATGAGTTAGGGATGAAGACCTCTCTTCCGATGGAACCGTATCTCCGATGGGTTCGAATCCGTGCCCAAAAGCTGGGAATGTCGTACGAAGCTGTCTTACTTGTGATTGTTGAGATTGATGATGAAGAAGGGGTTCCTTCTACCATTCTCCACCCACAAATGCCTACTGACATTGGGGCATTAAAGAGGTCTTGGATGCAGCTAAGAGAAGAACGGGATACTTACAGAGAAAAGTATCATGAGCAGAAGCGGAAGATTCTAAAGCTTACAAGACAGCTGGAGAACGAGCAGATCCTCAACGACTATGTCAGCACCAAAGGGAAACGACCATGGGAGCGCTAATGTCTTTTGTTATTTCTAGTTTTGATTTACTTTTCAGTATTTCCTTTTGTAACGCCTTAAGGGCATTTGTCAAACATTTGTTTCAAGTTTATCTAATAAAAGTGTGTTTCATTTTGGTTTACAAATTTGAATCTCTCGACGTCTTTGAAATTATATCATACGCATTTTGTTCCATGCACCTCATCGCAGGTACCCATTACAGGTCTCTTATCTTCTTCGTTGTTTATTTCAGCATCATGTCTGTTGAAACATCAATTGATCAAGTTATCAAGGCTCTACAAGCTCAAAACGCTCAGTTCCAGGAAATGTTCATGAATTTGGCTAAGGGTCAGCAAGATCTGAAGACTCTTATCTTGAAGGATAAGAAGAAAAAGAAGAAGAAGACGGTCCTCCTGAACATGGGTCGTAGATTTGGTAACAATTTGCGAGATGAAGTCAATTTATCCCACTCATCTGGAGGGGGAGAAAACCAAGAAGAAAGGAGGGCTCCTAGCCCTGTGGTATCTGACAACGAGACTGACTTTGACGAAGACCAGTATCCTCTGGTTGAGGATTGGTATAAACAGCTTGAAGACCGGTTAAGTGCGATGGAGATCCAGAAGGTACCTGGATTGGACTTTGGTGATTTAGGTTTGTCATCTGGGGTGGTGATTCCCCACAAGTTTAAAGCACCGATCTTTGCTAAATACGACAGGGTTTTTTGTCCAAAGCTGCACCACTGCTCGTATGTTAGAAAGATCCAGCCATATACCGCTGACAGGAACCTCTGGATCCACTTCTTTCAAGATAGTCTTTCAGGGACTCAACTTGAATGGTTTTACCAGCTGGAAGGAGCTAGTATCTGTAATTGGGAAGATCTTGCTGCTGCTTTCTACAAGCAGTACCAATACAATGCCGACCTCACTCCCACGCGTACTCAACTTTAGGGTATGTCTATGGGTGCGAGCGAAGGTTTCAAAGACTACGCTCAAAAATAGAGGGACCTTGTTGGAAGAGTACAACCCCCGCTGGCTGACAGGGAGTTAGTAGATATGTTTCTAGGGACCTTGTTTGGTCCGTATTTCAACCATCTGATTGGAAGTTCATCGTCCGGGTTTACTGAGCTAATTATGACCGGGGAAAGGATTGAGGCCGGTATCAAGAGCGGTAAAATACAGAAGGGTGCTTCGTCAAGTACCGAAAAGAAGCCTTTTAAGAAGGAGTCAAGTGTTGTTTACAGTTCAAAGAGCCACAATAGACCTGAGCGCCACCAAGCAGTCAATGAGGTTGTTATATCAAGACCTGTTATTGCCTCACAACGCAAAAATCATCCAAGAGCCGAGAGGCCGCAAAGACAATTCACTCAGCTCCATATGACCCTGTCTCAAATTCTTCCGCAGTTGTTAAAGACCAACTTCGTGATTCTGAAGGAAGCCCAGAAGAATCCCAATACAACATCACCGATGTACAACCCGAATGCCCACTGTGTTTTTCATTCTGATAGCCCGGGGCATGATACGAATGATTGCTGGGTCCTGAAGAATAAGGTACAGGATTTGATTGATGCTAAGGAGATTGAGTTCGAAGCGCCGAAAAGGCCTAATGTTGTGACTGTTCTTATGCCCAAGCATGGAGTGAATGCTATAGATGAAGACTCGTTTGTGGTTTATGTGAAAGACATTGCTACTCCATTGATAAATGTGAAGAAGAACCTTCTATTAGCCGGTTTATTTCTGGGTTGTGGCGAAGGTTGTCGTATGTGTTCCGTCCTACTTACTAGTTGCCATCTTTTGAAGATAGGTGTCCAACACCTGATGGATAACAAAGAAATTTTGTTTGAGAAGAATGTTGTTCCTTTGGTTCCTGTTGAAGAAGTTGCTATAATCACCATTTTCGACAATTCTTCCAAGGCTTCCTCGAGAAAGCCTGTTAGAATTACATCTGTTCCGAGAATCGCCCCCTTGATCATTACTGTTCCTGGGTCTATTCCCTATACGTCAGATAAAGCTATCCCACGACACTACGGGACTGACGTATATTATCACGGGGATAAACAAGATTTGAAGGATGAAGAGGCTGATACTGACGTCAGCAATATTGTTGGATCTAGTAAAGTCACCCGCAACAGAAGACTTTTCTCCCCTGAGATCTCTCCACCAACTGTTCTGAAGCCTGTTGTTATTACGTCGGCCAGTACATCTGCTATTATCCCTGCTCAAGTTCCAATTCTTATCCATGTCACCGAATCAGCTGACACTCGGGGCAAAGGGACCACCGGTGAGCCTGCCCGGATGGAGGCACCAAAGAAGATTACTGTTGAAGCCTCTAGACAAGAGATAGAGGAAATTTTAAAGATCATAAAGAAAAGTGACTACAATGTAGTCGAACAGCTGGGGCAAACCCCGTCAAAGATCTCTATGTTGTCCTTATTGTTGTGTTCAGAGGCCCATGTTAAGGCTATGATTGCTTTCCTGAAGAATGCGCATGTGCCGCAAGAGACATCAGCTGATCAATTTAAAGATTGTGTGGCTAGTCTGACAGTAGATAATGGGTTGGGTTTCTCTGACGCTGATCTGACTGCTAAGGGGAAGAATCATAATGATGCCCTGCATGTCTCCATTGAGTGCAGGGGCACTACTCTATCTCATGTATTGGTGGATACTGGGTCCTCGTTGAACGTTTTTCCTAAGAAAGCTTTAGATCGGTTAGATTGTGAAGGGTTGGAGCTAAAGCCAAGTAACATTGTAGTTAGGGTCTTTGATGGGTCCAAGAGGATGGTGCATGCAGAAGTGGATATTCCAGTTAAGGTTGGTTCTCAGATTTTCGCGTCTATATTCTATGTGATGGATATTCGGCCATCTTATTCTTGTTTGCTGGGTCGCCTGTGGATCCACAAAGTTGAGGCAATGACTTTTACACTTCACTAGATGCTGAAATACCCAGTGAAGGGGAAAATTGTTATGGTACGAGGAGAGGAGGAGTACATGGTGAGCCACCTCAACTCTTTCCGGTATGTAGAGATGGACGGGGAGTTCATTGAGAGCCCGTTTCAACATTTTGAAGAAGTTCCCTAGACGCTGGCATCAACTGAAATTATTACTGAAGATCCTCCAATGAAGATGGCTTCCCTAAAGGATGCCCGGGATGTTGTTGAGAAAGGTGGGTGTGTAAATTGGGGCCAAATCCCTGATTTTGCACATAAGACTAACAAGTTTGGTTTGGGTTTCACTGCAGAAGCTCAAAGGGTTGTTCGGCATGCATGAATCGGAGGACCTCCCCTGTTTATCAGCAATTCAGGAGTGAATGCCATTGAAGACGAGGATGAAGAGTATGATATTGACAGTTGGATTTACCCAACTACCGACGGTTGATTAAGCAACTGGACAGCAAAGAACTTCGTCCCAATTTCTTTTATTACCCAGTAATGAGACTTTTGTTTTAAGTTTGTAACAGACAATTTTGAACTTTACGGCCCGGTGCCTTACCCGAGGCACCGCGGCTTTGTTTGTGAGGGCTTGATATTTGTCATCTCCATATATCATTAATAAAAGCATTGGACGTTTTCTTGCATTTCAAATTTTGCGCTCCTTGTTTTTCTTTTGTCATATATTGCAAAACAGCTATTTTATACACACTCACGTATACAGGTCTACATCCACTCTGGATCCCACTGATAACTACTCTGCTACTGCCGGTTATGACTTCGAAAGTTCGATCAACTTAGCCGAAGACGAAGGTGAAGATGATTGTGAAGTGCCTGGCGAGCTTGCTAGACTATTACTTCAAGAAGAGAGGGTTATCCAACCGCATGAGGAGCCAGTGGAAATAGTGAATCTGGGTACAGAGGTAGACAAGGAGGTCAAGATCGGTGCAAATCTGAAGTCTAGTGTTAAGTAATGGCTGATTCAGATGCTGCAAGACTACGTTGAGATCTTTTCCTGGTCTTATGAAGATATGCCAGGGTTGGACACTGATATAGTGGTTCACCATTTGCCTACCAAGGAACACTGTCCTCCAGTGAAACAGAAAGTTCGCCGAATGCGCCCAGAGATGTCTGAGAAAATCAAGGCCGAAGTTATGAAACAGTTTGATGCCGGTTTTCTAGCAGTTACTTCTTACCCGCAGTGGGTTACCAACGTGGTTCCGGTGCCAAAGAAGGATGGTAAGGTTCGGATGTGTGTCGACTATAGGGATCTGAACAGGGTGAGTCCCAAGGATGATTTCCCTCTGCCTCATATCGACGTTCTGGTTGACAACACCGCTCAGCATAAGGTTTTCTCCTTCATGGATGGTTTCTCCGGTTATAATCAAATTAAGATGGCTCCCGAGGATATGGAGAAGATAACCTTTGTTACTCAATGGGGTACTGTGATACGGTGGGAGAACTGACTATGGTTTTGCGTTTGTTTTCGCAAATGTTTCGGTTGAGCAAGAGTCGCCACCGACTTTTTATTTTATCCTAAGGAAAGGTTTAAAAAGCACAGCAAAAACCTTTGAGATTTTTCTTGGGTTCGGGGAGTATATTATAGAAAGGGAAGGTATTAGCACCCTTTCTATCCATGGTTATCCATGGGCTCTTAGTTACTTGCTTAGATCACTTGCCTTTTGTTTTCAATTGTTTTAAATGGTGTTTGTGTGTGTGGGTTTGAAAATGTTTTGAAAAGAAGCCAATGTGGTGGCAACCTTTGTAATGATCCATGTGGGGATGTATACAAAGATGTAGGTCTTTTGAAAAGGTTTTCATTTGTTTTTGAAAGTTGTTTTGAAAGTGTTGTGGTTTGAAAAATAGGCAAGTGTTTTGTTTTGCAAGATTGATTCAAGTAACTAAGAGGTTATCTACTCCTAAATTTCTCAAAGCTTATTGCTATGTTTTAACCCTTTTAACAAGTTTGTTCCACCATTGTATTTGGTGGACAATCTTATGTTAGGATGTGAAAGGGACAGGCGCGGGTCATCATTTTAGACCATAATTGCAATGGTGCCAAGTATCTTTGGGCATTTTCTTTAAGGGACTTGATCATTTGTTTTTGTTTGTTTTGAAAAGTGTTATCGAGGGACTATGATCATTCAATTTGTTTGTTTTGCCCAAAGAGACCTAACATGCAATATGGCCCATTTATTTGAAGGCAACAAAGTGGAATACCCTAGGGGGTGCAAGTGTGATTTGTGTGTCCATTTTCATGCTTGTTTGTCTTGAGATTAGGTCATAACTATTTTGTTCGTTTTATTCGCATATAAACCCTAATTCTAGCATTGTATATTTAGAAAGCGATAAAGTGCGAAATTTAAACTCCTACGCTATTACAACACAATAATATAGGGAGGGGGGTACAATGTTTCAAATGGGGACTTTGACAAGGAATTTAAACCTAAAACTATTACATCAAGATTTGAATTATTTACAATTTAATTAATGTACAATAACTAAATAAAAATGGAATAAAATATGCAAGATGCAAAATGTTTTGTATGAAAAAGAGTATTTTTTTTTATATGTCAAATAAACAAAATAAAAGTATTATCTTTTCTGGAATTTTTATGTATTTAGGGCAAACCCTAATTTCTATTAAATGAAATGTATTATTATTAATATATACAATATTTATCATTTATACACAAAAATAAAATAAGAAAAGAAATATATTTGTAAAAAATGATTTTTTTTAGTGTTTAATATTAATAAAATAAAATATGTATATTTTTAGTATTTTATTCTAAGTATATTAATAAATATATATATTTATGTATTAAGTTCTAAATATGTATTATATATAAAAAATAATAATATTTAATATAAAAATAAAAAAGGGTATTTTTTATACAAAATATTTTCAGGAAGTAAAAATAAAATAAAAGTGTATAAAAAATATATTTGTATTATCTTAATATTTTAAATAAAAAGTATATATGTATATTTATTTATTTATGTACAAAATAATCAAATAAATACTTAATAAATTCAAAAAATGATGGAAAAAATATTTTTATATTTTTAATATGCTGAGAAAAAATAAATGAGTCAGTTAAAAAAAGAAAAAGTCAAAAAATATTAAAAATGAAGCAAATGGGCTCAAGGGTGTAAAACCAAAAAGGGTGGTGTGAAAAGGAAAGTCAACATAGGCCCAGCCCATGAAGACCTTTCTTCAACCTCTGTACAACAACATTCAAAAAACGCGCGCCCTGTTCCTCATCTTCCAACTCTTGATTCCTGGCCTTTCAATGCAAACTCATAACATAAAAGATGTTCAGCATGAAGAGACGATTCTAACCATATGCATAACTTGATCTAACTCTCTAAGATGAGGGAGAATTTCTCCTCCCCCAAATCCTAACCTAGATTTTCTGCCATTTTCAAACCTCAAATTCTCACAACTCAAGCAAAAGAAATGAAAAGTAAAAACATGTACATGTTCAGTGGCATGAGTAGAACCTTGTTTATTCACAAACTTAAAGCTAATGATGCATAATAAGAGAGATACAAGTTCACCAAGATACCTGTTCAGCTGAATTTCTATCTGGAAATGTAGGAACTTTCAGTGCAAGGTGATGATTGGAAAAGCTTCCTTGAGGTCCAGGGATGCTATTCCAATGTTTACTTTGTCTTGAAAGCTTCTGAATCGAGCTAGAGAATTTCACCTGCAAGTCAGAAATGTGAAAATGGTGGAAGTGGTTAGAGTGATTACAGGTCGTGCTTTTGCTTTTGGTTAGCTTGCATAGATGGTATGGAAGGTGTGTGAACTGGTTTGGGCAAGAGAGCTCGAGAGAAATGAGAGATAGCACTCAAACTGCAGGGCCTGCCCTGTTTTTGCAGTTTGAGAGTGATTCTGAGATGGAGGGTGTTTTGAAGGCTAAGGGCTCGTGTATTAGCTTGGTTGGGTTGTGTGAAATGTGTTTGATAACTTTGTCTAAGTGTTCTTGAGCTGATATGGTAGTCGGTGTGTGTTATGGCACTTTTCTTCAACTTTAAGCAACAAATGTCAACTTGTGTTTCTAGGCAGGTAGAGGGCCCCTAATGTGCTGCATAAACTCTCCTTGATCAGAGTGATTTGTTCATAATCTTGTGCCAATCAGATTTGCAATGTACTTGTTGGATTTTCAATTTGACATAAAGTGCAACTTTTCAAGAATGGATATTATGCTTTTTCCAATTTGGGATTAATCCTTTAAACAATGCTTGAACTCAAAGAACATGGTCTTGGCACAAAGAATATGCATTAAATTTATGAGTGTAACTTGGTTTAAGGACCTGTAATCTAGCTTAAAGCATACTGAGTTCAAATTGCAAGGTTATGGACATGTAACTTGGTCATGAACAAAGTGAGTTTTTGCCATATTGTGAAATTCGATTCTCCCTAACCATGAGGTTGTTTGAGAAGTTTTTGGACATTTTGGAAAGCTTGGAATGTGTACTACAATCCATATTTGAAGTGCAATTTGAAATTCCAAGTGGAAGTATATGGAAAATGGCCTTGAAGTGGGGTAGAAAAACTTGTCAAAATAGGTCAAAAATTCACTAAGTTAAGAATGGTTTAGTGCCCTTATTCAAAAATTTGTAACTTGAGATATAAGCTTCAAATGAGAAAACTTTGTGAATCAAAGTTGTAGATTATGCAACAAGCTACAACTTTCATGTTTTGACTTTTGTTTGAATCCAAATGAATCATGGTGAAAAAGTGGGGCAAAGTTGGGGAAAAATTAGGATTTTCCATAACTTAGAAAAATTCTAAGTTATGAAAAATTCCATTTCCAACCCTAATTTGCATTTCTTGGTTTCTTGGTGAACAAGTTTCATGATTTGGCATGTTTTGATGAAAAATGAATCTTGACACTTGATTTTGACCAAAAAGTCAAAGTTTGACTTTTCAGTATACATTCAAAATTGATCAATTGCCTGGGAAATTCAACTGTCAATCTTATGCATTTGGGATCTTTTGAACTTGTTGAGCATGTCAAGACAATTCCATGGGGTCCTTGAGTCCATATGTGAGCTTGGTTTGCCATTGGCTAGGTCAAACAGTCAAAAATTGCCTTTGTGCAGTCAAAACCCTAAAAATGACCATTTTGCCCTTTTGGTGATCTGATCAAATTTCTTGTGGAATTGTGATCCAAACTTGATCAAATGGTCCATGTGAGTTCATAATGTTGATGTGGGTCAATTTTCATGAGATTTGACTGTCAATTGGCCACAGTTGACTTTTTCCCCAATACAGCTGATTTCTAGGTCAACTGTCCAATTGACTGGGCAAGACTTGGAATCAAGGCTTGAAACTTGATGTGGATAAACTTGGGAGTCCAATATGAAGCATGAAAGTCATATTAGGTGTTTTAGGTCAAAACATCTTTGTTCAAACACAAACCCTAATTTGGGTCCATCAGTGCAAGGAGAAATCTTGAGCAGAGGAAACCCTAATTGGATCTTGATCTTCAAAGGTCTGGTGATGAGAAAATGTTGAGGAAATGGGAGGGCAAATTTTGGGGTACAACAGTTGCCCCTGTTCAATCTTCTTGAACCTGAAGAGTTAGATTGGCAAGTTTGCCTTTCGTGACTCGAGGGTAAAAGGAGATTGGACACTAGAGTGCCCAGAAATTTGCACTCGCATGTTGAAGTATCAGCAAATGTGATGTCGGGAATGGGCTTACAGATGCCATTTGGAAAGATGGTGGATAGGGAGATGGGCTTATAGATGCCATCTGAAGATGTGACAGAAACTTGCCGGGAATGGGCTTATAGATGCCATTTGGAAGTGTTGATCGCATAAGAGATTCCTTAGCGAGAACTTGTGTATTTGAGAAAGACAGATGTTTTCCTGGCTTGTTACAGGTGTTTGATCTTCAATCTCTTTATGCAGATATGCCCTGGCTAGATACAGGGGTCGAGTCTACAAATGGTTGCTCACAGATGTGCCCTGGCTGGATACAGGAATCGAATCCGGAAATAGTTGTCAACAGATATGCCCTGGCTGGATACAGGAATCGAATCTTCGAACTCTTCAGACGTGCCCTGGCTAGATACAGGAATCGAGTCTGGAAATGTGGTCAACAGATATGCCCTGGCTGGATACAGGAGTCGAATCTGGAAATGTTGTAGTTGATAGATGTGCCCTGGCTGGATACAGGAATCGAATCCGGAAATAGTTGTCAACAGATATGCCCTGGCTGGATACAGGAATCGAATCTTCGAACTCTTCAGACGTGCCCTGGCTAGATACAGGAGTCGAGTCTGGAAACTGATCACTCTCAGATGTTCCCTGGCTAGATACAGGTATCGAATCTGGAATTGTGACCGTTGAAGGTAGTTGTCTTTGGGATTGTCTTTTTCCCTGAAAAGGCAAAAAACATCAGTTGTATGCAATGTCATGATGTATGATATGCATGATGTCACGATGTTTAACATGAGATAGTGTTGTATGCACTTTGTCGTGTATGTAAGCAAGATGTATGGGGATGTGAAGTGTTTATGAATGTATTTTCGCCGTAGGAGATGGATTCCGCTGGAGATAATGATGGTGATAAACTCCGCTGGGGATAATGATGATAAACTCTGCTTGGGGAATACCAAAGACAAACTCCTGTCGGGGACTGAAAGAACCTTGTCGAGGGCGATCTTCCATGGCAATTAGCTGAGGATAACCCAGTTATAAGCTCTTGTGAGGAATAACTCTGAATAAAGCTCGGGAGAGACGTCCGTATTCTGCAGGGAACAAGCTTCCAGAATCTACTGGGGGATGAGCTTTTAGACCTGCCGGGGAAAATTGGTGACTTCACTGGGGGAAGTATTGCTGAATCTTGCCTTACTCTGCGGGGAGTTGAGATCATTTGGTCGCATTCTTCAGTTGAAATCTACCTTGGTACCTTGGCAGACAAAGCAACCAGACCGCATCAGACAACTTTACGTTGCCCCTGTTTCTGATGTCACCTGTAATTAGTCTTTCATTTCATATGCAAATATTTATGAAACAGCAATTTAATGTCAAATGCATATATCAAAAATGAACATTGGACGTTCTTCGCAAGACAGAAAAAGGGAAAAGCAATTGCGATTTGTATGGACAAGTGAATTCGTATTGATTTGAATTTTGCCTGTGAATAGGCATTTTTTGTACAAGAGGCTGACATCCTAGTAAGAGGACGCTGCCGAATAACACAGAATTTACAATTTTGAAAAGAAAACAAAACAGCTATGTGAACAATCCCACTGGGTTCCAACTCTGCTATCGCCTTTATGTCTCTAAGCGTCTCATCGCTTTGCTGCCTATTCGAAGATGAAGCTGATTGGTCGATGCCGAAAACTGAGCCAGATAGTTGATGCCGAATTTCGGATGCGAAGTGATCCAATGAGACATAGTGTTACGCTTTATCCCTAACTTTTGCCTGGACCGCCCTTTCGGGTTTTCAGTCCACCGGGATACCCATTTTTGCCCAAGCCGCCTTTTCAGGTTTTCGACTTGCCGGGTGTACAGATTTTTTCATTTCATCCCTTATTTTTGCCCGAACCCTTTTGGTTCGCCGGGAAGCCCTAATTTTTGCCTAGGTATGTCAACCTAGCGGGTCTTTTATTTATGCGTAGTATATTTTCACTATGTCTGCATTGGCGGGGTGAGGAAGGTCGCCATCATCCATGGTGGTTAGGATCATGGCTCCTCCTGAGAACACATGTTTAACCACAAATGGCCCTTCGTATGTAGGGGTCCATTTGCCCCGGGGATCACTTTGAGGAAGGATGATGCGTTTGATTACCAGGTCCCCAACTTGATACTCTTATGGTCTGACTTTCTTGTTAAATGCCCTGATCATCCGTTTTTGATACGTCTGACCATGACAGATAGCGGTGAGTCTCTTTTCGTCGATCAGATTTAATTGGTCAAGTCGAGTCTGGATCCAGTCATCTTCACTCAAGTCTGCATCTTTCATTATTCGGAGAGAGGGTATCTGGACTTCAATTGGCAAGACTGCCTCCATGCCATAGACCAAAGAGAAAGGAGTTGCCCCGGTTGACGTCCTTGCTGAGGTACGGTACCCATGAAGAGCGAACGGTAACATCTCGTGCCAATCTTTATAGGTCACTGTCATCTTCTGCACAATTTTCTTGATATTTTTATTAGCTGCCTCTACAGCCCCATTCATCTTCGGCCGGTAGGGAGAAGAATTATGGTGCTGTATCTTGAATTGTTCACAGAGTTCAGTGATCATCTTGTTGTTGAGATTGGTACCATTGTCCGTAATGATTCTTTCCGGGACGCCGTACCGACAGATCAGATTATGCCAGATAAAACGTGCCACGACGCTCTTGGTTACCGTGGCGTAGGAAGCTGCCTCAACCCACTTTGTGAAATAATCGATCGCCACCAAGATGAAGCGATGCCCATTGGATGTCGTCGGTCGGATCTCACCGTTCATATCAATCCCCCACATCGCAAAAGGCCAAGGTGCCGTCAGGACATTCAGAGGAACTGGAGGAATATGCACCTTGTCAGCATAGATCTGGCATTTGTGACAAGTTCGAGAGTGTTGGTAACAATCGGCTTCCATTGTGGACCAGAAATATCCTGCCCGAAGGATTTTCTTAGCCATGGTGTGTCCACTGGAATGTGTTCCGAATGTACCTTCATGCAATTCCAACATGATCTTCTCTGCTTCAACCTTATCCACACAACGTAGTAGAGTTGAATCATGATTCCGTTTGTAGAGAATGTCGTTGCTGAGGAAGAATTTTGCCGCAAACCTCCTCATGAATTTCTTGTCATTGACAGATGCGCCTTCAGGGTATTCCTGAGCTTCCAAGTACCTCTTCACCTCATGATACCAGGGTTTTTCAGCCACCTTTTCAGCCTCAAGCTCGCAGCAGTATACCGGTTCATCCAACTTCCAGATAATGATCCGGGGAGCCTCATTGTCCCATTTAACTTTAAACATTGAAGACATCGTAGCCAGTGCGTCTGCTAGCTGATTCTCCTCCCTCGGGAAGTGCTCAAAAGTTATCTCTTCAAAGTGGGGAAGCAAGGTTGACACATACTCCTTGTAAGGAATAAGATTTGGGTGTTTCGTATCTCACTCGCCCTTGATCTGATTGATCACGAGAGCGGAATCTCTGAAGACACTTAGAAACTTGATCCTTAAGTCGATTGCAGCTTGCAGACCCATGATACATGCTTCATATTCTGCCATGTTGTTGGTGCAGTTGAAGCACAATCGGGCGGTGAGTGGAGTATGAGTTCCTTTGGGAGATATGATTACAGCGCCGACGCCGTTACCCAAAGCATTGGAGGCTCCATCAAAATGCATAGACCATCGGGATCCTTCCTCAGGTCCTTCATCCGGTCCAGGTACTTCACAGTCAGTTACCACCATGATGTCTTCGTCCGGAAAATCAAAGTTCAATGATTGGTAATCGTCCACAGGTTGGTGTGCCAAATGATCTGCCAGTACACTTCCTTTAATTGCTTTCTGAGTTGTATACTGGATATCATATTCTGTCAATATCATTTGCCATCTCGCTATCCTTCCAGACAGAGCGGGCTTTTCAAATATGTACTTGATGGGATCCATCTTTGAAATTAATAGAGTAGTGTGAGTCAGCATATACTGTCTCAGCCGGCGAGCAGCCCATACTAGAGCGCGGCAAGTTTTCTCGAGTAGTGAGTAACGAGACTCACAGTCGGTAAACTTTTTGCTCAAGTAATAAATAGCGTGCTCTTTTCGGCCAGACTCGTCATGCTGCCCCAGCACACACCCCATTGAATTATCAAGTACGGTCAAGTATAGTATCAGAGGTCTTCCTTCCACTGGTGGCATAAGAATGGGTGGCTCTTGGAGATATTCCTTTATCCTTTCAAAGGCAGCCTGGCATTCATCGTTCCAGCGTACTACTTGATCTTTCTTTAGTAATTTGAAGATTGGCTCACAAGTAGCAGTCAGATGTGAGATGAATCGGGCAATGTAATTCAGTCGTCCCAGGAAGCCTCTGACTTCTTTCTCTGTCTTAGGAACTGGCATCTCTTGAATGGCTTTAACCTTGGCAGGGTCCACTTGAATACCCTTATCACTTACAATGAAGCCTAGCAATTTTCCGGACCTTACCCCAAAGGTGCATTTGTTGGGATTCAATCTCAGCTTGTATAACTTGAGTCGGTCGAACAGCTTCCTCAGATGGTCAAGATGCTCCTCCTCAGTTTGAGACCTTGCTATCATGTCATCAACATATACCTCAATCTCATGATGGATCATATCATGAAATAAAGCAACCATGGCACATTGATAGGTTGCCCCAGCATTTTTCAAACCGAATGGCATGACCTTATAACAGAAGGTGCCCCACTGAGTCACAAAGGTAGTCTTTTCCATATCCTCCGGAGCCATCTTGATCTGATTATACCCTGAAAAACCATCCATGAAGGAGAACACCTTGTGTTGAGCAGTATTGTCAATGAGGACGTCAATGTGAGGTAGAGGAAAATCATCCTTGGGGCTGGCCCTGTTCAAATCCCTGTAGTCGACACACATTCTGACTTTACCGTCCTTCTTCGGCACTGGCACCACATTGGCAACCCACTGAGGGTAAGAAGTTACTGCTAGAAATCCGGCGTCGAATTGCTTCATAACTTCAGCCTTGATCTTTTCAGACATCTCTGGGCGCATACGGCGGACCTTTTGCTTTACTGGAGGGCAGTCTTCCTTGGTTGGCAGGTGATGAACTACAATGTCGGCATCCAAACCAGGCATATCTTCATAGGACCAAGCAAATATCTCCATGTAATCACGTAGCATCTGGATCAATCGTTGCTTCACGCTGAGCTCTAGATTGGCCCCAATCTTGACCTCTTTCCTATCTGTCTCAGTACCCAGGTTAATTGTTTCCACCGGCTCTTCATGTGGTTGAATAGCCCTCTCCTCCTGGAGTAGCAGTCTTGCGAGTTCACCAGGTACTTCACAATCCTCTTCACCTTCGTCTTCGGCCAAGTTGATCGGATTCTCGAAGTCATAACTGGCGGTAGCAGAGCTGTTACCAGTGAGATCCAGAGTGGATTGAAACCTGTATAAGTGAGTGTGTGTAAATATAGTTGTTTTGCAATATATATAACACAGAAAGAAAGAGAGCATAAGATTTGAAATGCAACAAACGTCCAATGTTTTGATTGATGATATATGGAAATGTCATACAAAAAGCCCTCACAAATAGAGCTACAATGCCCCGGGTAGGACACCGAGCCAATAAAAGTTTTTAACACATTATTTGTTACAAATTGGAAATCAAAAGAAATTAATTACTGCATGACAAATGTGATAGGCGTAAAATTCTTTGTCGTCCAGTTGCTCGGTCCATTGCTGGTAGTCGGGTAGATCCAACTGTCAAACTCTGCTTCCTCCACATCCTCCTCAATAGCATTCACCCTTGGGTTGGAGATAAACACCAGAGCCTTTCTGATCTTTTCCTTGCGCACAGCCCTTTGAGCCTCTGCAGTAAAGCCCAGCCCAAACTTGTCATTCTTTTGAGTGAAGTCAGGAAGCTGACCCCAGTTTGCACAATTGCCTTTCTCGATTACAGCCCGGGCATCCCTCAAGGACGCCATCTTCAACGGAAAGTCTTCTTCAACTACTGCCTCAGCCGATGCCAACACTGGAGGTACTTCCTCAAAATGCTGAAAGGGGGTTTTAATAAACTCCCCGTCCATCTCGATATATCGGAATGAATTCAAGTGACTCACCATGTATTCCTCCTCACCCTGCACAGTAACAATCTTCCCTTTGACATGGTATTTGAGCTTTTGGTGTAAAGTGGAAGTTACTGCCCCAGCTTTGTGAATCCAGGGTCGACCCAATAAGCAGGAGTAAGATGGACGAATATTCATTACATAGAACATTGAGCCGAAAACTTGGGAACCCACACGAATAGGGATGTCTACCTCACCGTGCACCATCCTCTTAGAACCGTCGAAGGCTCTAACAATGATGTTACTAGGTTTCAACTCCAAACCCTCACAATCCAGGCGATCCAATGCCTTCTTGGGCAAAACATTCAGGGAAGAACCGGTATCCACCAACACGTGTGCGAGAGTAGTGCCCCTGCATTCTATGGAAACATATAGGGCATCATTATGATTTTTCCCTTTGGCGGTAAGGTCAGCATCCGAGAACCCTAAGCCATTGTCAGCCGTCAAATTAGCCACACAGTCGGTGAATTGATCCGCGGAGGTCTCTTGCGGCACATGGGTCGTCTTCAGAAATGAAATCAGGGCTTTTGCATGGGCCTCTGAGCATAGCAGTAATGACAGCATAGAGATTTTGGAGGGAGTATGCCCCAACTGTTCAACAACATTAAAGTCACTCTTTTTGATAATCTTAAGGATTTCCTCCATTTCTTGTTGGGAGGCTTCCACAGCAGTCTTCTTTGGTGCCTCCATCCTGGCAGGCAAATCGGTAGCAACTTCTTTGCCCCGAGCACCAGAGGACTCGGCGGCAGTAGTAGACACAGGAACTTGAATTGGAACATGCACACTTGCGGGTGTGATGGTGAGAGGTTTTCGGATAACTGGCGGTGCAATGTCAGGCGAGAAGAGCCTGCCACTGCGGGTAATCTTGGCGGGACCAGTGATGTTACTGATACTGGTACTGGTGTTGAACTCCTGCTTCACCCCAAGCACATACACGTCGGCTCCATAATGCCATGGAACAGCTTTATCAGACTCATACGGGAGAGGCCCCGGGACATTAATAGTGATGGGTGCAATAGGCAAAATTTGGACTGGTTTCTTCACGGGAGCTTTGGTAGGATTGTAAATTGTGACAACATATATTTCTTCAATGGGAACAGACGGAACAACAGTTTTCTTGAACAGATTTTCCTTGCTATCCATCAGGCTTTGGATGCCTGATTTCAATAGTGGACAACCGGTAGGGATAAGAGCACACAGGAGGCAACCCTTACTACAACCCAGAAATAAACCGGCTAGTAGTAAGTTCCTCTTAACAGTCAAAAGAGGGGTAACAACTTCATTCACCGAAACAGCATACAACTCTTCCTCAATGGCATTTACTCTATGCTGGGGCATAGGAGCAGTTACAACATTCGGCCTCTCAGGCGCTTCAAACTGAATTTCCTTCGCGTCGATAAGATCTTACACTTTGTTTCTCAAGGCCCAGCAATCATCAGTAGTGTGCCCGGGACTATCAGAATGATAAGCACACCGGGCATTTGGGTTATACTTAGGAGACGCAGTATTCACGACTTTAGGAGCTTCTTTGGTGGTCACCAAATTGGTTGATAGCAGTTGAGGTAAAATTTGAGATAAGGTCATACTCAGCCGAGTATACTGCCTCTTGGGCCTTTCACTTCTTTGTTGATTGTACTGCTGAGGAGCAGCAGCAGGTTTTGAAATGACCAGAGCATTGACGGCTTGGCGACTTTCTGGCTTGACTTGTCTTCTAGGACCATAGACGGCACTTGCTTCTTTCTTAAACGGCCTCTTCTCAGTACTTTCAGCAACACCCTTCTGAATCTTCCCTGACTTGATGCCAGCTTCTATTCTCTCGCTCGTTAAGATCAAATCGGTAAACCCCGCGGAAGAGTTACCAATTAGATGATTGAAGAAAGGCCCAGATAGGGTCCCTAGAAACATATCAACAAGCTCACGATCGGTTAAAGGAGGCTGCACCCTGCCAGCCAAATCCCTCCATTTTTGTGCGTATTCTTTGAATCCTTCGCTTGTTCCTAACGACATACCCTGAAGTTGGGTACGAGTAGGAGCAAGGTCAGAATTGTATTGGTATTGTTTGTAAAAAGCGGTGGCCAAATCTTCCCAATTTCGGACACTGGTTCCTTCTAGCTGATAAAACCACTCCAACTGAGCTCCAGAAAGGCTGTCTTGAAAGAAATAAATCCAGAGGTTTTTGTCTGCCGTATAGGGTTGAATCTTTCTCACGTAGGACCTGAGATGCATTTTGGGGCAGGACAGCCCATAATACCTTACAAACACTGGCACTTTGAATTTTGGGGGAATCACAATCCCGGCAACCAAACCCAAGTCTTCAAAATCCAAACCCGGTACTCTTTGTAGCTCCATGGCGGCTAATCTGTCTTCTAAACCCTTGTATTTATCATCAGCTGGAGGGTATTGTTGGTCAAAATAATCTTCATCCTCTTCAACCTCTTCTTCCTCCGCATCAGACTCGGAAGGCATCGTAACTCCATCTCTCTTACTAGTTCCTTCATCAGAAGTAAGAGGAAATTCAAGCACTCTTCGAGCTTCTCCGTCAAATCTTCTCCCCAAAGTAGCCACCCCGAGTCTCTTTTTCTTCTTTTTCACCGGGTCTTTGTTCCCCAATTGAGTCTTGATATCCTCCTGACCCTTAGCCAAGGTCATCAGGAGTTGCTGGAACTGTGCATTCTGAGCCTGCAGGTCTTTGATTGTTTGCTCGAGATCCATCCTACTGTAATAAACAGCAGACAGATAAGGAAACCTGGAATGAGACCTGCTTATGTACATGATGAATGGTATGCTTATGTATGCAATGCATTCAAGGATTTAGGACATTCAAAATTGTTTCAGACAAAGAAGAACGCACGTCATATTAATAAGAAGAAATTTGTTAGTACATAAATGCCCCATGGGCCAAATATTACAAAATAAACTTCTTAAGGCAGAAAGACATTGCGCATCCTCTTTGGTGCGATGTAGGTATTGAGGGCCTCTTGCTCGTGGAGTCGGCGGGTAAGCTCTAGAACCTTCTTTTCACTGGCGTAGTAGCTAGCTTCAGAAGTGTTCTGTTCCTCCTTGAGCTGAATCCAACTTTTCTGCATTTCCTCCCACGATGTAGGCATGTTTGGATGTAGGATGGTGTAGGGAACCTCTCCTTCATTGACGGGCTCTTTAATCACTGGGAGTACATGAGGATAAGGCATCATTAGACTTTGGGCTCGGGCTCGTACCCACTTGAGATAGGGCTCAAGAGGGATGGAGTTCTTGTGTCCCAGAGTCTTGCTATCAACCTTGTTGAGTTTTCTCCAAGCTCTGATGAACCTTTGGCGAAGTCCTTGCGCATCGTTGTCGAAGTCAAAAACTAGGTCAGGAATCAACATGTCATGAGGGCCATCCCTCCGTGCATATCCAAATTGCCTCAAAGCTAGGCAAGGGTTGTAGGTGATACCCCCTCTAATTCCAAGTAAAGGAACATTAGGAAATTCTCCGCAACGATCGACAATGATGACATTTTCTCTGGACCGAGAACACCAATGCACACCAGAATGAGTAAGAGTCATCAACCGTTGGGACCACCTTGTACCTTGGTCATTCTTCAAGACTGATTGTGGAAGGTGTGAAATAAACCACCTTGCAAGGATAGGAGTACAGCACATGAGAACACCCCTCTTTCTCATTGTTCGTGTGTAAAATGAGTGAAGAATGTCCCCAAGCAATGTCGGTATTGGATTTCTGGACAAGAAGATTTTGACGGCGTTGACATCTACCAATTGGTCAGGATTTGGGAACAAGACCAACCCATAGATAAGGAGTGCCACAAGTTCTTCAAAGGCTTGTAGGTCCAATGAGTTCCAACATTCTTGTGCCTTCTCAAACAAGAACTTTGCTAAGAATCCTCTGACGCCGCTTCGGGTTTCCCAATGCCCCTTGATGTCGGATGGTTGTAGATGTAATGCTCGAGCAACATCTTCCGGCTTTGGTTCCTTTTCCGTACCGTTGAAAGGTAGTTGATTAAGGATAGGAATTCTCAGGAGTTGAGAAAACTCCTCCAAAGTGGGTACCAACTGATAATCAGGGAAAGTGAAACAGTGGTGAAGAGGGTCAAAGAACTGGAATAGCACTTTCATCATGTCTTCTTCAATGTTGGTGTTGACTAGGCTGAGCAGTCTACCATGTCTTTCACTGAAGGATGAGTTTTCCGGAATTCTTGAGGTGATCTCCTTGAGTTGAGGAGAGATTCTTACAAGGTTAACTTGAATGGTATTTCTGTGAGGAATTTCCATGTCCTACAAAACAAGAACAAAGATGAAGATCCAAAACCCTTGAAATGGTTAGAGAATGCATATGATGCTTTATGATGTTCATGATGTATGCACAAAACATATGTACAAGCAAATCACACCAAACCCTAGTTTCAGGCTTGCATGGGGTTTCATAGATAAGTACTCTCTTGAGTGTAGTTGGCTTAAAAACCTGTCCTATAAATAGTAATCGGGTTCTAAGGAGCTCAATATCACTGAATTATTTTCATTGTTCATTGTTTTGGTTTAGCCACTTAACTAGCGACCAAAATATTCCAAGAAAACAACCCTCAATGAGTGTAGTATCGAGTATCGACCCACTTCGGACTGCACCAAAGACGGTCATCTCACTACCCCTAATAAAAGGCCAAGATGGTCAAGTAAGGTTCTAGGTCATTAGTGCTTAGTGACATCACTCAGCGACCGTGTCGGTATACCCCGCACAGTTTCCACAATGTATTGCTATCTATGAATGTTTCCCAAAATCCGGGTGTAGAATTGCAAACCCAAACAATAGAGCCAAAGTATAAAGCAAACAATTCAAACAATTAGTCATGCAAGAGGGTGATCTAAGCCCTAAGGTTACTCCACTTTTAAAAATTTTCCCCAGCAGAGTCGCCAGTTCTGTGATACGGTGGGAGAACTGACTATGGTTTTGCGTTTGTTTTCACAAATGTTTCGGTTGAGCAAGAGTCGCCACCGACTTTTTATTTTATCCTAAGGAAAGGTTTAAAAAGCACAGCAAAAACCTTTGAGATTTTTCTTGGGTTCGGGGAGTATATTATAGAAAGGGAAGGTATTAGCACCTGTGATACGGTGGGAGAACTGACTAGTGTTTTGCGTTCGTATTCGCACTTGTGCGGTTGAGCAAGAGTCGCCACCGACTTTTTATTTTATCCTAAGGAAAGGTTAAAAAGCACAGCAAAAACCTTTTGAGATGTTTCGTGGGTCCGGGGGGTAGATTATGAAAAGGGAAGGTATTAGCACCCTTTTCATCCATGGTTATCCATGGGCTCTTAGTTACTTGGTTTTTTAGATCACTTGCCTTGTTTTTCGATTGCTTTGAAAATGGTGTGTGTGTGGGTGCTTTTTGAAAATGTTTTGGAAAAATATGCCTTGTTTTAGGCAACTAATGTATTTTAACTCGTGATTGAGTGTTTTACAAAAGTGTGAATCTTTTCGAAAAGATGTTTTCAAATGTTTTTGAGAGTTTGTTTGGAAGTGTTGTGGATTGTGGTTTTTGAAAAGAAGGCAAGTGTTTTTGCAAGTTTGATCTCAAGTAACTAAGAGTTTTGTCTACCCTATTGTACTCAAAGGTTTTTGTCATGTTTTAACCCCTTTTAACAATTTTGTTCCATCATTGAAATTGGTGGACAATCTTGCATTTAGGAAGTTTATTCGGGACGGGCGCGGGTCATCGTATGGACCATGAATGCAATGATGCCAAGTGTCTTTGGCAATTTGCTTTGAAGGGACTATGATCATTCCGTTTAGGCAACACTTTGAAACTTATGATCATTTGATTTTGTTTTGCCAAAGATACTCGACGTGCAAGCATGGCCCATTTTGGAAGGCAACAAGCGGGATTACCCTAGGGGTGCAAGCGTGATTGTGTATTGATTACATGTATTTGTCTTGTATTAGGTTATCTAGCGTTTGATTTTATGTACATACAAACCCTAGGTCTAACCATGGTATAATTGGAAAAACTGTAAATTGCGGAAATGTAAAACCTACGCTATTACAAAATAGTGTCCGGGAGTGGGGGTATAAATGTACAAAGGGGATGAGACTTATAGTATCCAATAAGTTACAACCAAATCGAATGTGCGATCAAAATGTAAATATCGAATATACAAATATAAGATAAAAATGTGTATAGGGCAATGTGAATGTATTTGTGTAAGTGTACAAGTGTATATGTATATGAATTGTGTAATTATGTACAAGTGCGAGTTGTGAAGTTGAATCGTATTAGGGTTTTTGACCTAGATATGCGTCTTAATGAATCTTTGATTTTTGTATGTTTAATTATGTACAAAATAAAATGTTCAAGTTTTAATTATGAAATGTATCTTTATTTGCAAAAAGTATTTTGATTAAATGTTGTGAATTTAATATTAGAAAAATATATTTAAATTAAAAGAGTTTCAATTTTAATTATGTATGAAAAAAGTATTTTATTATTGTTATGCAAATATATACTTAAAAAGATATTTTAACTATATATGATAAAAAATGAGTATTTTATTATTTGTATGGTTTTGTAATAATAAAAAAAAAAGTGTTTATATAATTATAAAGAAAAGAGGTTAGTGTGTTAACATTAGTTAAATTAAGTATAGAAAAGAAAGTTTTAATTTTTTTGAGTATTAGTATTAACATGGTGTTTGTAAAATAATGTTAGGTTAGAAGTGGAAATTTTATGGGCTTAGGGCAAAACGGAGTGGGCAAGGCCCATGTTAATCTGGAAACAAATTTAGGGTTAGGTTTTGTTAGTTCAGTTTGGGGAAAGCATTAGGTTTAGGCGAGGCAGCGGCGGCGCGTATTCGTTCAACGTTCTCTTCCTCATCTCCCTGAATGCTTCTCTTTCCGGCCACCAACGTCACTCCCGAACTCTCTTCCCTCCAAGGCAAGGGCTCCACATCTTCTTGAAACAAGGTTAGCTTTTAGTTGTTATGTTCTTATCTCTTTTCCTTTTTACGGATTGCATGTTTTTCTGATTTGAGTCTTAATTGATCTTTCGTTATTATGAGGTGAAGGAGAAGAGGTAGAAAGTTCATTACCTGACCTTGGAGAAGGAGGAGAGAAGAGGGGTGGAGACGCTTAGGAGGCCGGGATGGCGTGAACGTGATGCTTGCTTTGCTTCTGATGCTTTCCTGGTATCTTTATCTCTTCTACTTTCGTCCCTTTGAATTGTTGGTGGCCTTGGAATGTATTTGCTCGTGATGTATGTTTACTGAGTTCGCCTCTTTTTCTTCTCTTGAACGCTGTATACTTGCTTGTATTGCCCTGTGATGATCTCAGAAGTCTGAGGGCCTAGGTTGCCTTTGAATTGTTGAATACTTTCTTGAACGATTTGCCTATGTTGTCGCCTATGATGCCCTGAACACGCTTCTGAGTATGCCCTTGACGCTTTCTCTCTTCTTCTCTTGTTGCCCTGTGATGATCCCAGAGGTCTGAGGGCCTTAGTTTCCTTGAATCTTTGCTTCTGAATGATTTTGAATGCTTTAGAACATTGCTGCCTTGGTATTGCCTCGAATGTTGGATAGGTTCTGAGATTTCGCCCAATGATGTTATACTGAGGGCTAGGGGGTTTTGTTTATCTCAGGTTTGAACTTGATTATGTTTAAGGGATTTCTGGTTTGACAGTATGGTCTGAAGTTTTTACAGTATATTCTCTTTGCATATGCTGTATGCTTTGTCTATTTTCTCTTCCTCTTCAACTGTGTTGTATTGGCTTGTGGGTTTTTGTATTGAGGCAGAGTTGTGTGATTTTGTAAGGATGATGCAGGTTTTTTAGTCTTGAAGCTTGGTTTAACACAGTTTTGGTTAGGTTTTTTTGCTTCAGTATGTTATGTTGTTGGACTTAACAAGGTTTGAGGTTGTGTTTGATGGTTGTTCAGGTTTGATAGTTTTTGTGATTCTGGATAGTAGTGGGGCTTCAGACTTTTGAGTTTGTATATTTCTCTTCTCTCTATCCTGCCTCCTGAACTGTGTTCTCTTCTCTTTGTGTTATATCTCCTTGTTGTCTTCTGCCCTGCCTAAACCTAAAGCCTATGCTGCTTTTTCTCTCTTTTTCTCTCCAAAAGTACAGTCAAGATTTTTATATGATTATTGTTGTACTATGTTCTGAAGGGGCCTATGGGAAATGATGATTAATATGTTTAGCTTGCATAACACATTTTCTGCATCTTTATCTTGCTTTGTCAGTTTGTGTGCTGACTTTGCATTGATATCTTTCCAAAATCCTTCTTTGACAGCTTGGGATAGATCTTGACAGCAATTGTACTTCCTTGATTTTCTTTGACATCTTTGGCATTTAAGTGGGAATTGGACTTTTCAGTTTAGTTTGAATTGGAAGTTTGCAGTTTGAATTTTTTAGAAATTATGCATTTGACATTCATGAATAAAAAATGGAATTCTTCCCTCTTTGTGAACCGGGAGAAATCCCGCGATTTGCAGAGAGGGTCAACTGATCCCAGTCAGTGGCCCCTAATGATGAGCAACTTTAACTGTCTTTTTTATTTCAACTGCTTTCTGACTTTTTCTTCTCTTTTTGCAGATAAAAAAAAATGGAGCACCGGAGCGGAGTGAAGAGTGAAGAATATTAGAAATAGGATAGTTTTTATTTTATGTAATATTTTAAATTAATGTATATTATTGTTCATAATTTAAATTATAAACAATGATTTGTACAAATAATTCAAATATCAATAAAATCTAAATTATCCAATTAATTCTAATTTTCTTTATTGTTTATTTATTTATTTAAAATTCTTAGAATTAAAACAATTGAAAAATAAATTTCAATCATTCAATTTTTTAGAATAATAAATAACTTAAATAATAACAATATTGATCAATTAAACCTGTCTTATCAAATATCCAAAGCAAAGCAGCAGTTAACCCAAATGGACTGATCAAACGCATTCCTTCTTCACTGATTTGTCATAAACACTGTGAATCCAATACTGCACATATCTTTTGACTGGTGAATTCAAACCAATTGCCTCCTCTTACTGATTAAATTATGAACAATGCAAATTCAACCCGGATCTCGGAATAAACGGCAAAGTGCTGTGGAATTTAAATTCTTCTGAGAATATGCCCATAAAACTTTAATTCCTGATTAAATGTCAAATAACGCTCGCCTGATCAAAATTGAACCAAAATCAACCAAAACCCTAAGCCAACTGTATGAAACAATCCAGAGCTCTGAAAATCAGTAAAAAACCCTAATCTTACTTGACTGTCAAGAAAAGTCCATTTGTCCGATTCTTGAGCCAGTTTGAAAAGTCAGGAAATGTCTGAAGCTGAGATTGCTTGTGAAAAAAACGCGAGGGCAAATTTTGGGGTACAACAGCACCCTTTCTATCCATGGTTATCCATGGGCTCTTAGTTACTTGCTTAGATCACTTGCCTTTTGTTTTCAATTGTTTTAAATGGTGTTTGTGTGTGTGGGTTTGAAAATGTTTTGAAAAGAAGCCAATGTGGTGGCAACCTTTGTAATGATCCATGTGGGGATGTATACAAAGATGTAGGTCTTTTGAAAAGGTTTTCATTTGTTTTTGAAAGTTGTTTTGAAAGTGTTGTGGTTTGAAAAATAGGCAAGTGTTTTGTTTTGCAAGATTGATTCAAGTAACTAAGAGGTTATCTACTCCTAAATTTCTCAAAGCTTATTGCTATGTTTTAACCCTTTTAACAAGTTTGTTCCACCATTGTATTTGGTGGACAATCTTATGTTAGGATGTGAAAGGGACAGGCGCGGGTCATCGTTTTAGACCATAATTGCAATGGTGCCAAGTATCTTTGGGCATTTTCTTTAAGGGACTTGATCATTTGTTTTTGTTTGTTTTGAAAAGTGTTATCAAGGGACTATGATCATTCAATTTGTTTGTTTTGCCCAAAGAGACCTAACATGCAATATGGCCCATTTATTTGAAGGCAACAAAGTGGAATACCCTAGGGGGTGCAAGTGTGATTTGTGTGTCCATTTTCATGCTTGTTTGTCTTGAGATTATGTCATAACTATTTTGTTCGTTTTATTCGCATATAAACCCTAATTCTTGAAGTGGTGAAAAACACAAGAAGGGGGGGTTGAATTGTAAAACTGAAATCTAATGCAATGAACAAGATATTTTTATCCTGGTTCGTTTGATCTCAAACTACTCCAGTCCACCCGTCAAGGTGATTTCGCCTCTCTCCAACGAGGTCTTAATCCACTATATTCAACTGAATATTACAGACTGCTTTAACAACAGCTAAAGCCTTCTTGATCCAAACCACAACCCGGTTTGTCAAGGTAACACTTTCTTACAAAGAGATAAAACTAAGTGTGTGGATGTTTTCTACAAAACTGTATCACAACTGTGATGTATACACAAATTGAAGCTTAGAAACTAGATTGCTAAACAATGATAGAATATCAGAATGAGTGGTTTAGCAAAACTGAGAGAAAGAAGATTATGATTAGCCTTTTTGTGCGTGTAGAGATTTGGAGAGCATTAGCCATTTCAGTCTTCAAAGTCTTGTTTATATAGCACTGAGATGATGAACGTTGGATGCAATATTCTTGATTCAATGCTAATAACAAACTTTCCTTATTGAGCAGATCTTGTCTGGAATGAGGCCGTTGGAATTAATTTGCTTTCAATGCACAGTACCGTTGCTTACTTAATGCAAGTTCTGGCTTGGCTCATTCTGACTCTGCTTCGCTGCTGATGAACTGTTGTGTTTCTTTATCAGAGTGTTGAGCGCAGTCTTGTTCATCAGGCTTCAGCATGTACGTGAGTTGATCATCTGATTTTGACATTCTGATATGGCAACTTCTGATGCTGGTGTCTGAAATCAAGTCCTAATGCTGAATAGATGTGATCTTGCTTATATCAATCAGAGTATCTGCAAGTCAGAACATAATAATTTTAGGCAGCAGATAATTCATACATGAAACTTATAAATACTATATCTTTTCACATTGTTATCATCAAAACTTAAATATAGGGTAGTAGATTCAAACTTTGTTCTAACAATCTCCCCCTTTTTGATGATGACAAAAACTAGATATTTTAAATGAAAATAACGTGAAAAGGTATCTGGAATATGTATCAGAGTAAGAAGTAAAAGGATAAGGAGTAAAGAGATATCAGCGTTGAGAGATACTCCCCCTGAGTTTATTACTTCCCTTTGATTACACGTGTTCTTCAGGATCAGATCTTTTTGCCTTTCTTTGAACATCAGAGTATCAGAGTCTTTGACTTATCAGAAGCTTTATGTCAGAGCAGAGCTTCAGAGTTTTTCTTGTCAGAGCTTTGCTTTGGATCAGAATATCAGAGCGGATCAGAACTTCATAGTGATCAGAGCTTCATAGCTTCTAGTCTTCAGAGTGTCCAGGAGCTTCCTTGTACCTGTAGACTTTAAGCAAAACAAAAAAAACATTTTCAAGTAATAGAGTTAGAATGTTTGAGAATTTCTGTCTAGTTAGCCGTTATTGATTAAAATATCATTCTTGTTCTCCCCCTTTTTGTCAGCAATCAAAAAGTGTAGGTGATGTGCTAAAACAATTAAGATCAGAAAAAAACTAATCATATTAAGATAGATCAGAATCAAAACAAGAAAATAGTACAAAACATATTCAAACAGTACATCAGAAAATCAAGGAAAACATGAAAAAGGACATGAATGAAAAAAGAGACTAAGGTTGAGGAGGCAAGCGTGTGAACAGGTTCTCCAGCATGGCTTGGATCTTTTCAGCAGTCTCATTCTGCTTGTGCACCATGCTGACAACAGTGTCAATCTTGCTATCCTGCACATCCATTCTCTCTTTCATCTTCTGATCGCTTTCATCCATCCGCTGCTGCAGACGCATGTCATTCAGCCTTAGTTCTTCCAGAGTCTGCCTGTCCAAGGCAGCTTGAGAAGCATCAGAATCAGGAAGCTTCTGAGAGCTTTCAGCAACATCCTCTGCTTGACTTTCTTCAGCTTGAATGGTCTTGTCTTCTTCTGATTGCACCTTTGCAGCTTGCTGTTTCTCAGACCAAGGTTCACTATCCAGAGGGAGCACGTCTTCTTTCAGAAGCTGACTTCCAACTTCATTCAGAAGCTTGCTGAAATTTTGTTGTGCCTGCTCATAGTTGATATCCTGCAACTTGAGGGCTTCAGCACGTACCCAAAGTCTGAATTGTGACCAGAGCTGATCAGAAGCAGCTGGGTCAATCATTCCAGGACAGACTTGCTTCAAAGAAGCAATCCATTGCAGCACACCTGTTTCAAAATTCATAATACCAGAGCCAACATCTGGTTGTTTTGGTTTTGGGATGGCAATTTTGTGTTTCAGATCAGCAAGACGGTCAAGACTGGTTAAGTCTATGAAAGTCCTGCTGGGGTTTTCTGAGGTTTTCTGAGCAGCTGTTTGTTTTGGAGATGGAGTATCAGTATCAGAGATTATGATTGGACTGGGTGGTGTTTTGGGAGTATTTGGTGGTGTAGATTCTGGTGAGGATGGTAACTGGGGCATGGTAACTGTTGTTCCACATGGCAGCTGGATTGCCAGAGGTGATGGTTGAGGTGAATGAGGTTCAGATGGTTGAGGAGAAGGAGTTTCAGAGTGATGAAACTCTATTTGAGGTGATGGTGGATTAATTTCTGGTTGGGGAGAGGGAGACGGAATTTCTGATTATTCAGGGATAAGGGGTTCTTCTGGAATTGATGAGAGTGGTTGTTGTTGTTCTGGTTCTTCAGCAGATTGCTGTTGTTCTGGTTGTGGAGGAGGAACAGTTTGTGGTTCAGAGTTTGGTTGATCAGAAGTGTGTTGATCAATGTCAGACAGCACTTGGTCAATTGCTGATGTTGTTGAGATTGTTGGTTGTTTGGGATGTTTGGTTCTGGGTCTTCTGAGTTTTAATGCCTCAGAAGGGTCTTCTTCTAGTACAGTTTCATCTATGGTAGGGATGGGGATTGAGATTCTATGAGAGGTTTGAGGAGGAGTAGATGCTGGAATAGTAGAAGAATTTAAAACAGGAGCAGCAGATGAATTACCTCTTTTCCTGGGTGTCTGCTGGGATGATCCTTCTGATGGTGCCTTCCTCTTCTTCGTCTTCTTCAGAGTCACTTCTGGTTGAGGTTGATGCAGATCTTTGATATTCAGATTTGGATCTGTACCATCTGCCTTGCACGCATCCAAGTACCTGAGAACCACCTCTGGTTTGGATTCAATTTCAGAAAATAACGGAAAGTTACTCAGAGGCACTCTTCTGCTGGTGATATCAGCAATAGGAGTAGCTCTGGGTTCCTTCTGAATATTCTCTATCAACTTCATCTTCTTCAAGTTCTTTGCATTCAGAGGTTTCCCAATTGTTGGTTCAATAGTGCTTAGCTCTTGAGCTTCTATCAGATGCTCAATCAGCCTATTCTCTGTCAGAATATCTGATATCAACCTTCCAAAAGGTATCCAATCCCTCTTAGTTCTTTCTTCTTCCCTGGTTTCCTTCACACTTGTTCTAAGGTGGTTGAACAGGAAGTGAGCCAGATTGATCTTTACCTTCTGATCAATAAAGTAGATCAGAAACTGCTGATCCACATTTATGTAATCAGGAGAACTGGTTAGTTTCCTGTGGTTGAAGCACCCCAGAATTATCTTAGCCCACACTCTGTAATGATCCTTCAGATCTTTAATCTTGCTGCTGGGCACCCCAAGAGTGAAAATCCTTGCAGCTATCACACCTACATTAGCACATCTTTCAGCCATGTCCACACAACGGACGCCACCGCCACTGTAACCGATTAGCCTTGCAATGTGATCCTCAGTGATCACAATCTTCTTCCCCATAACAAAGGAGGTGACTAGATGTGTTGAAGCCTTGGCGTGAATCCAGAATTCCTTGACTAGCATTGGGAATGTTGGTCCAACCAACCTGTCGAAATACCTTTCCCACTTCTGAGCCCTAACTTCTTCAGTTAGGTCAAAACCGTTCTCCTTCAAGCTTTCAAAATCAATAATTAATTCAGAAAGCACTTCAAGATTCTTCACAGGAGTGAGGAGAGTTCTGAATGGCACTTGATATTGCTCAGATGATGCTTTCTTCTGAGGACCTGCAGAAGCACTGCTGGAGGTTGCCATGTTCACACTAAAAGGGTTTTGAGAATAAACTGAGGAAAATAGGTTGCAAGAGATGAACACAGAAGTATGCAGAAAATGCTTGAGTATTAGTGAGAAAACGTAAAGAATGAGAATGAGAGATTAATGTGCTTAAATAGAGTTTTCAAAACTGTTTTGAAAAGATAAACGTTTTTTAAGAGAGAGAAAAAATCATGATTGCATTTTAAAAGCATGATTACTTTTCATTAAATGCTTGCTGATTTTGGGGGATTTGAGAAAGATACTTAAAAACGGTTACCAGACATGTGTCTTAATGCACCCAATCAGCGCTTTGCCTTCTCAGAAGCGTGCACGCGTTCTGCTTCAGAGATATGCTGATGATTGGATGACACTTGTTTGATGTAGTGATCAGCACGTCTGTCTTTGAGCTTAGACTCTCAGATCTTTAGACTTGCATCTGATACAATCTGCATGTTCTATCTTTCTGAAAGGAGATTGATCAGAAGTTCACAGTAAAACAATTACATTCTGAAGGTAAATATATGGAATTAAAACATTTTCACTATGGACACACTTTCATGCTGAGATGTTTCAGAATGAAATTAAACCTATCTTCTGAAAGGGGTTTAGTAAAGATATCAGCCCATTGATGGTCTGTATCTATAAATTTTAAGTTCAAAATACCTTTCTGAATATAGTCCCTAATGAAGTGATGTTTTATTTCTATATGCTTAGCTCTAGAATGTAAAATGGGATTCTTACTTAAGCAAATAGCAGAAGTATTATCACAAAGTATAGGAATGTTACTCTCAAAAATCTGGAAGTCTTCAAGCTGACTTTTCATCCAGAGCATTTGTGTGCTACATCCTGCTGCTGCTATGTACTCAGCTTCTGCTGTTGATAGAGCAATTGTTGATTGCCTTTTGCTGGACCAAGATATCAGATTTTCTCCCAGAAACTGGCAGCTTCCAGAAGTACTTTTACTTTCCACTCTGTCTCCAGTAAAATCAGCATCACAGTAGCCTACTAAGCTGTAATCACTAGATTTTCTATAAAACAAACCCAGATTAGTAGTACCTTTCAGATACTTGAAAATTCGCTTAACAGCTGTTAAGTGAGATTCTCTAGGATCTGATTGGAATCTAGCACAGATACAAACACTGAATAATATGTCAGGTCTTGAAGCAGTCAGATAGAGGAGAGAACCAATCATACCTCTGTAGACTTTCTGTTCTACATTTTTGCTCACCTCTTCTCTTTCCAGAATGCACGTGGGATGCATTGGAATCTTTGATGGCTTACATTCTGAGAGGTCAAATTTCTTCAGAAGATCTCTGATGTATTTGCTCTGATGAATGTAAGTTCCTTCTGGAGTTTGATTGATCTGAATTCCTAGAAAGAATTTCAGTTCCCCCATGAGACTCATCTCAAATTCTGCCTGCATACACTTAGCAAATTTTCTTCCAAGAGAAGGATTAGTAGAACCAAAAATAATATCATCAACATAAATTTGACAGACTAAGATGTCACTCTTAACTGATTTACAGAATAGAGTAGTGTCCACCTTCCCTCTGGTGAATTCATTTTCCAGCAGAAAGTTACTTAGCCTTTCATACCAAGCTCTGGGAGCTTGTTTCAGACCATACAGTGACTTCTTTAGTTTGAAAACATGTTCTAGATGTTTTGTATTTTCAAAACCTGGGGGTTGGTGTACATAAACTTCTTCTTCTATATAACCATTTAAGAATGCACTTTTGACATCCATCTGATACAGAGTGATGCCTCTATTAACAGCAAATGAAATTAAAAGTCTGATAGATTCTAACCTGGCGACTGGGGCAAAGGTTTCTGTATAGTCTATCCCCTCTTGCTGACTGTAACCTTATGCAACCAGTCGTGCCTTGTTTCTGATGACTTCACCTTGTTCATTTAGCTTGTTTCTGAACACCCATCTTGTTCCAATGACGTTGAATCCTTTTGGTCTGGGAACGAGATCCCATACGTTGTTTCTGGTGAATTGATTCAGCTCTTCTTGCATTGCCAGAATCCAGTCATTATCCAGAAGTGCTTCATCAATGGACGAAGGTTCAATCAGAGACACAAGTCCCATAAGTGTTTCTTCAGAGTTTCTGAAGCTTGCTCTTGTTTTGATTGGATCTTCCTTTCTTCCTAGGATAGTCTCCTCTGGGTGATCCAAGCTGCTTCTGGGTAATCTCTTCTGAGGTTGATCAGCAGTTGTTGTAGGATTGCTAGCAGTGCTCCTTTCAGACGTTGAAGGAATGTCTGTGTTGAGAGCTTCTGATGACTTGTCTTCAGAACCTGCAAATTCAATTTCTATACCTGCAAAAACTTCATTCTGCTTTGACTTTTCAGAGTCAAGCTTATCATCAAAACGAACACTGATTGATTCTTCCACAATCTGTGTTTCTGTATTGTATACTCTGTACCCTCTTGAGCGTTCAGAGTATCCTAACATAATACACTTCTGTGCTTTAGAGTCAAACTTGTTCAAATAATTCTTTGTATTTAATATAAAGCAAGTACATCCAAATGGATGAAAATATGAAATGTTGGGCTTTCTGTTCTTCCACAATTCATATGGAGTCTTTTCCAGAATAGGTCTTATTGAGATTCTATTCTGAATGTAGCACGCTGTGTTTATTGCCTCTGCCCAGAAGGTCTTAGCAATGTTTGTCTCATTGATCATGGTTCTGGCCATTTCTTGCAATGTTCTGTTCTTTCGTTCTACAACTCCATTTTTTTGGGGAGTTCTAGGACAAGAGAAATCATGCAGAATGCCTCTGTCATTAAAGAATGACTCAAAATCTTTGTTTTCAAATTCTCCACCATGATCACTTCTGACTTTAACGATTCTAAGATCTTTTTCATTCTGAACTTGGTTACAGAAGGTAACAAACACATAGTGTGACTCGTCCTTGTGTCTTAAGAACTTTACCCATGTCCATCTGCTATAGTCATCTACGATTACTAACCCATACTTCTTACCACTGACTGAAGCAGTTTTAACTGGTCCAAATAAGTCAATGTGCAGAAGTTCTAATGGCTTAGAGGTAGAAACAACATTTTTGGATTTAAAAGAAGGTTTTTCAAATTTGCCTTTCTGACATGCTTCACACAGAGCATCTGAATTGAACTTCAAATTAGGAAGTCCTCTGACCAGATTGAGTTTGTTAATCTGAGATATTTTTCTCATACTAACATGCCCCAATCTTATGTGCCAGATCCACTGCTCGTTGTTAACAGACATAAGACATTTTACATTCTGACTCTTTAGTTCAGAAAGTTTGATTTTGTAAATGTTGTTTTTCCTCTTACCATTAAACAGGATAGTCCCATCTTTCTGACTAACAGCTTTACATGATTTTTTATTAAAGATTATATCATAACCGTTATCACTTAATTGACTTATGGATAACAGAATATGCATCAATCCATCTACTAGCAGAACATTATTAATAGAGGGAAGATTTCCATTACCTACAGTTCCAGAGCCAATTATCTTTCCCCTCTAATTGCCTCCAAAGCCAACGTGGCCTCCAGGCTTAAGTTCCAGGCTTTGGAACATATGCCTTCTTCCCGTCATGTGTCGTGAGCAGCCAGAGTCCAGGTACCATGACTGGTGTTTCTGACTTGCTGCTAAAGATATCTGCAACATGTATTATTTTATCCTTAGGTACCCAGATTTTCTTGGGTCCTGATTTGTTAGTTTTACCAAAACTCTGGTTGAATTTTGGTTTCACAGAGTGCTTACTGCTAGTGTATTTGATATCATGTGTGTGACCATATACAAAATGTGAATTCAGAGGAGTGTGTTTAATGGTTAAGTCCATGACATTCTTTGGTGTAGGAACCTTACCTTGGTATCCTATTCCTTTCCTGTCGTTTCTGCTAACTCCATAGATCATTGAAGCCATTCTGCTTCTATCTATGCTTTTAGCTAGGAACTTCTGGAAACTGTGATCATACTCCTTGATGATCTCATCAGCGTTGCTAGGAGTTTCAGAAATTGGTTCCTTCTGAGAGTTTTGTAAAGTGTTTTCTAATTTTGAAATCTTATTTCTCAGCTCAGAATTTTCCAATTTGAGACTCTCAGTCTTATTAGAGTCAGATTCAAGATTCCTTTTCAGGTCTCTGAATTTAGCTCTAATTTGCTGATAACGTTCCAGAATCTCATTAAGGCTTTCAGCAAGTTCAGCCTTTGTAAAGTTAACAGCAAAGTTAGGGAATACCTCTTCGGTGTCTGATTCTGAGTCTGATTCAGAAGCTTCACTATCTTCTGAAATGTTATCCATGAGAGCTATGTTTGCCCATTCATCATCTGATTCTGAGTCAGCTTCAGACGAGTCAGAGTCATCCCATGTAGCCATGAGACTTTTCTTCTTCTCTCTTCCAAACTTCTTTTTGGGCTTTTCCCTCTGAAGCTTTGGGCAGTCACTCTTATAGTGTCCTTTCTCATTGCACTCATAGCAGATGATGTCTTTGGTGTTTGGCTTTTTGCTACTGGAGGAGCCTTCAGATCTTTTGTATCCAGAGGAAGAATCTGTCCTTCTGTATCTGGAAGAAAACTCGTTCTGATCAGATCTTCTGGGATTCCTGAACTTCCTTTGTCTTTGCTTCCACAGTTGATTTACTCTTCTGGAGAGAAGGGAGAGTTCGTCTTCTTCTGATGAGGATCCATCAGATGTTTCTTCAACTGCCTGCAAAACTTTAGACTCAAATTTTCTGTTAGATTTTAATGCTAAAGGCTTACCTTGCTTCTGAGGCTCATCAGCTTCTAGCTCTATCTCATGACTTCTGAGGGAGCTGATAAGTTCCTCCAGAGTAATTTTGTTGAGATCTTTAGCTAGCTTCAGAGCTGTAACCATAGGTCTCCACTGCTTGGGTAAACTTCTGATGATTTTCTTGACATGGCCAGCAGTAGAGTATCCTTTGTCCAGAACTTTGAGACCAGCTACCAGAATCTGGAATCTAGAGAACATGGTTTCAATGGATTCAGATTCTTCCATTTTGAACGCCTCATACTTCTGAATGAGCGCCAGAGCTTTTGTTTCTTTGACCTGAACGTTGCCCTCATGCGTCATTCTGAGTCAGTCAAAAATATTCTTTGTTGTGTCTCTGTTGGAGATCTTTTCATACTCAGTATAGAAGATGGCGCTGAGGAGGATGGTTCTGGCCTTGTGGTGATTCTTGAAGTCACGCTTTTGTTGATCAGACATTGTTTTTCTATCAATCTTCTGACCACTTGCATTCACAGGGTGCGTGTATCCATCTGTCACCATATCCCACAGATCAGCATCATGTGCCAGAAAGAAGCTTTCAATTCTGTCTTTCCAGTAATCAAAGTTTTCTCCATCAAATACTGGAGGTTTGCCACTGAATCTGTCTCTGTCCTCATTGTTGTCATTGCTGATGTGAGAATTGTTTCCTGCCATTGTGTTTTTCTGACGCTGGATCTTGTACTGACACGGTTAAGTGTTTTAGCTCAGAACCAGGCGCTCTGATACCAATTGAAGTGGTGAAAAACACAAGAAGGGGGGGGTTGAATTGTAAAACTGAAATCTAATGCAATGAACAAGATATTTTTATCCTGGTTCGTTTGATCTCAAACTACTCCAGTCCACCCGTCAAGGTGATTTCGCCTCTCTCCAACGAGGTCTTAATCCACTATATTCAACTGAATATTACAGACTGCTTTAACAACTGCTAAAGCCTTCTTGATCCAAACCACAACCCGGTTTGTCAAGGTAACACTTTCTTACAAAGAGATAAAACTAAGTGTGTGGATGTTTTCTACAAAACTGTATCACAACTGTGATGTATACACAAATTGAAGCTTAGAAACTAGATTGCTAAACAATGATAGAATATCAGAATGAGTGGTTTAGCAAAACTGAGAGAAAGAAGATTATGATTAGCCTTTTTGTGCGTGTAGAGATTTGGAGAGCATTAGCCATTTCAGTCTTCAAAGTCTTGTTTATATAGCACTGAGATGATGAACGTTGGATGCAATATTCTTGATTCAATGCTAATAACAAACTTTCCTTATTGAGTAGATCTTGTCTGGAATGAGGCCGTTGGAATTAATTTGCTTTCAATGCACAATACCGTTGCTTACTTAATGCAAGTTCTGGCTTGGCTCATTCTGACTCTGCTTCGCTGCTGATGAACTGTTGTGTTTCTTTATCAGAGTGTTGAGCGCAGTCTTGTTCATCAGGCTTCAGCATGTACGTGAGTTGATCATCTGATTTTGACATTCTGATATGGCAACTTCTGATGCTGGTGTCTGAAATCAAGTTCTGATGCTGAATAGATGTGATCTTGCTTATATCAATCAGAGTATCTGCAAGTCAGAACATAATAATTTTAGGCAGCAGATAATTCATACATGAAACTTATAAATACTATATCTTTTCACATTGTTATCATCAAAACTTAAATATAGGATAGTAGATTCAAACTTTGTTCTAACAATTCTAGCATTGTATATTTAGAAAGCGATAAAGTGCGAAATTTAAACTCCTACGCTATTACAACACAATAATATAGGGAGGGGGGTACAATGTTTCAAATGGGGACTTTGACAAGGAATTTAAACCTAAAACTATTACATCAAGATTTGAATTATTTACAATTTAATTAATGTACAATAATTAAATAAAAATGGAATAAAATATGCAAGATGCAAAATGTTTTGTATGAAAAAGAGTATTTTTTTTATATGTCAAATAAACAAAATAAAAGTATTATCTTTTTTGGAATTTTTATGTATTTAGGGCAAACCCTAATTTCTATTAAATGAAATGTATTATTATTAATATATACAATATTTATCATTTATACACAAAAATAAAATAAGAAAAGAAATATATTTGTAAAAAATGATTTTTTTTAGTGTTTAATATTAATAAAATAAAATATGTATATTTTTAGTATTTTATTCTAAGTATATTAATAAATATATATATTTATGTATTAAGTTCTAAATATGTATTATATATAAAAAATAATAATATTTAATATAAAAATAAAAAAGGGTATTTTTTATACAAAATATTTTCAGGAAGTAAAAATAAAATAAAAGTGTATAAAAAATATATTTGTATTATCTTAATATTTTAAACAAAAAGTATATATGTATATTTATTTATTTATGTACAAAATAATCAAATAAATACTTAATAAATTCAAAAAATGATGGAAAAAATATTTTTATATTTTTAATATGCTGAGAAAAAATAAATGAGTCAGTTAAAAAAAGAAAAAGTCAAAAAATATTAAAAATGAAGCAAATGGGCTCAAGGGTGTAAAACCAAAAAGGGTGGTGTGAAAAGGAAAGTCAACATAGGCCCAGCCCATGAAGACCTTTCTTCAACCTCTGTACAACAACATTCAAAAAACGCGCACCCTGTTCCTCATCTTCCAACTCTTGATTCCTGGCCTTTCAATGCAAACTCATAACATAAAAGATGTTCAGCATGAAGAGACGATTCTAACTATATGCATAACTTGATCTAACTCTCTAAGATGAGGGAGAATTTCTCCTCCCCCAAATCCTAACCTAGATTTTCTGCCATTTTCAAACCTCAAATTCTCACAGCTCAAGCAAAAGAAATGAAAAGTAAAAACATGTACATGTTCAGTGGCATGAGTAAAACCTTGTTTATTCACAAACTTAAAGCTAATGATGCATAATAAGAGAGATACAAGTTCACCAAGATACCTGTTCAGCTGAAGTTCTATCTGGAAATGTAGGAACTTTCAGTGCAAGGTGATGATTCGAAAAGCTTCCTTGAGGTCCAGGGATGCTATTCCAATGTTTACTTTGTCTTGAAAGCTTCTGAATCGAGCTAGAGAACTTCACCTGCAAGTCAGAAATGTGAAAATGGTGGAAGTGTTTAGAGTGATTACAGGTCGTGCTTTTGCTTTTGGTTAGCTTGCATAGATGGTATGGAAGGTGTGTGAACTGGTTTGGGCAAGAGAGCTCGAGAGAAATGAGAGATAGCACTCAAACTGCAGGGCCTGCCCTGTTTTTGCAGTTTGAGAGTGATTCTGAGATGGAGGGTGTTTTGAAGGCTAAGGGCTCGTGTATTAGCTTGGTTGGGTTGTGTGAAATGTGTTTGATAACTTTTTCTAAGTGTTCTTGAGCTGATATGGTAGTCGGTGTGTGTTATGGCACTTTTCTTCAACTTTAAGCAACAAATGTCAACTTGTGTTTCTAGGCAGGTAGAGGGCCCCTAATGTGCTGCATAAACTCTCCTTGATCAGAGTGATTTGTTCATAATCTTGTGCCAATCAGATTTGCAATGTACTTGTTGGATTTTCAATTTGACATAAAGTGCAACTTTTCAAGAATGGATATTATGCTTTTTCCAATTTGGGATTAATCCTTTAAACAATGCTTGAACTCAAAGAACATGGTCTTGGCACAAAGAATATGCATTAAATTTATGAGTGTAACTTGGTTTAAGGACTTGTAATCTAGCTTAAAGCATGCTGAGTTCAAATTGCAAGGTTATGGACATGTAACTTGGTCATGAACAAAGTGAGTTTTTGCCATATTGTGAAATTCGATTCTCCCTAACCATGAGGTTGTTTGAGAAGTTTTTGGACATTTTGGAAAGCTTGGAATGTGTACTACAATCCATCTTTGAAGTGCAATTTGAAATTCCAAGTGGAAGTGTATGGAAAATGGCCTTGAAGTGGGGTAGAAAAACTTGTCAAAATAGGTCAAAAATTCACTAAGTTAAGAATGGTTTAGTGCCCTTATTCAAAAATTTGTAACTTGAGATATAAGCTTCAAATGAGAAAACTTTGTGAATAAAAGTTGTAGATTATTCAACAAGCTACAACTTTCATGTTTTGACTTTTGTTTGAATCCAAATGAATCATGGTGAAAAAGTGGGGCAAAGTTGGGAAAAAATTAGGGTTTTCCATAACTTAGAAAAATTCTAAGTTATGAAAAATTCCATTTCCAACCCTAATTTGCATTTCTTGGTTTCTTGGTGAACAAGTTTCATGATTTGGCATGTTTTGATGAAAAATGAATCTTGACACTTGATTTTGACCAAAAAGTCAAAGTTTGACTTTTCAGTATACAGTCAAAATTGATCAATTGCCTGGGAAATTCAACTGTCAATCTTGTGCATTTGGGATCTTTTGAACTTGTTGAGCATGTCAAGACAATTCCATGGGGTCCTTGAGTCCATATGTGAGCTTGGTTTGCCATTGGCTAGGTCAAACAATCAAAAATTACCTTTGTGCAGTCAAAACCCTAAAAATGACCATTTTGCCCTTTTGGTGATCTGATCAAATTTCTTGTGGAATTGTGATCCAAACTTGATCAAATGGTCCATGTGAGTTCATAATGTTGATGTGGGTCAATTTTCATGAGATTTGACTGTCAATTGGCCACAGTTGACTTTTTCCCCAATACAGTTGATTTCTAGGTCAACTGTCCAATTGACTGGGCAAGACTTGGAATCAAGGCTTGAAACTTGATGTGGATAAACTTGGGAGTCCAATATGAAGCATGAAAGTCATCTTAGGTGTTTTAGGTCAAAACATCTTTGTTCAAACACAAACCCTAATTTGGGTCCATCAGTGCAAGGAGAAATCTTGAGCAGAGGAAACCCTAATTGGATCTTGATCTTCAAAGGTCTGGTGATGAGAAAATGTTGAGGAAATGGGAGGGCAAATTTTGGGGTACAACAGGTACCTTTTGCTACAAAGTTATGCCTTTTAGATTGAATAATGCTGGGGCAATGTATCAGCGTGCCATGGTCGCTTTGTTCCATGACATGATCCATTATGATATTGAGGTATACGTCGACGACATGATTGCAAGATCCCAGACTGAAGAAGAACATCTTGACCACCTTCAAAATTTATTTGACAGGTTGAAGTTGTACAAGTTGAGGTTAAACCCGAACAAGTGCACCTTCGGGGTGAGATCTGGTAAGCTGTTGGGTTTCGTCGTAAGTGATAAAGGCATTCAAGTGGATCCTGCCAAGATGAAGGCTATACAGGAAATGCCAGCTCCCCGAACAGAGAAAGAAGTCAAAGGCTTTCTGGGACGTCTGAACTATATTGCCCGATTCATCTCGCACCTAACTTCTACTTGTGAGCCAATTTTCAAGTTACTGAAGAAAGATCAAGTGGTAAGATGGAACGATGAATGTCAGGCCGCTTTCGAAAGAATTAAAAAGTATCTCCAAGAGCCTCCTATTCTGATGCCTCTAGTCGAAGGGAGACCTCTGATCTTATACTTGACAGTACTCGATAATTCAATGGGGTGCGTGCTGGGGCAGCATGACGAGTCTGGCCGAAAAGAGCATGCTATTTACTACCTTAGCAAAAAGTTTACCGACTGCGAGACCCGATACTCGTTGCTTGAGAAAACTTGTTGCGCTTTGGCATGGGCTGCTCGCCGGCTGAGACAGTATATGCTGACTCACACTACTCTATTGATATCAAAAATGGATCCAATCAAGTATATCTTCGAAAATCCTGCCTTGTCTGGAAGAATAGCAAGATTGCAGATGATTTTGACTGAGTATGACATCCAGTACACGACCCAAAAGGCAATCAAGGGAAATGTGTTGGCATATCATTTGGCACATTAGGCAGTGGATGATTACCAGTCTATGAACTTTGAATTCCCAGATGAGAATATCATGATAGTGACTGACTGTGAGACACCTGGACCGGATGAAGGACCTGAGGAGGGATCCCGATGGTCTATGTACTTTGACAGAGCTTCAAACGCTTTGGGTAATGGCATTGGCACCATGATCATATCTCCTAAAGGCTCTCATACTCCGTTCACCTCCCGACTATGTTTCAACTGCACCAACAATATGGCGGAGTATAAAGCATGCATTATGGGTCTTCGAGCAGCAATTGACCTAAGGATTAAGTTCTTGAGTGTGTTTGGGGATTCCGCTCTCGTGATCAGTCAGATCAAAGGCGAGTGGGATACAAAACACCCAAATCTTATTCCTTACAAGGAGTATGTATTGACGTTGCTTCCCCATTTCGATGAGATAACCTTTGAACACTTCCCTAGAGAGGAGAATCAGTTGGCGGACGCGCTAGCTACGATGTCTTCTATGTTCAAAGTCAATTGGGACAACGAGGCTCCCCGGATTACCATTGAAAGATTAGACAAACCTGCACATTGCTGTGACATTGAGATTGAAGAGGTAGAAGATAAACCATGGTTTCATGAGGTGAAGAGGTATCTTGAGGCTCAGGAATACCCCGAGGGTGCATCTGTTAATGACAAGAAGTTTCTGAGGAGGTTCGCGGCGAAGTTCTTCATCAGCAATGGTATTCTTTACAAGCGCAACCATGATTCAACCTTACTGTGATGTGTGGATAAGAACAAGGCAGAAAGGGTCATGGCAGAGTTACATGAAGGTACTTTCGAGACTCATTCCAGTGGACACACCATGGCAAAGAAGATCCTACGGGCAGGATATTATTGGTCCACAATGGAAGCCGACTGTTATCAGCATTCTCGGACCTGTCACAAATGCCAAGTCTATGCTGATAAGGTGCACATACCTTCAGTACCTCTGAACGTCTTGACGGCTCCATGGCCTATTGAGATGTGGGGCATTGACATGATCGGGGAGATCAGACCTACAGCGTCCAGCGGGCATCGTTTCATCCTGGTAGATATTGATTACTTTACGAAGTGGGTTGAAGTAGCTTCCTTTGCTACTGTAACCAAGAACGTCGTGGCACGGTTTATTCGGCACAATCTGATTTGTCGATACGGTGTACCAGAGAGGATCATAACATACAATGGTATAAATCTCAACAATAAGACGATCACTGAGCTCTGCAAGAAGTTCAAGATACAACATCACAACTCTTCTCCCTACCGGCTGAAGATGAATGGGGTTGTTGAAGCAGCTAATAAGAACATTAAGAAGATTGTGCAAAAGATGACGGTGACATACAAAGACTGGCACAAAATGTTACCATTTGCTCTTCATGGGCACTGTACCTCAGTGCGGACGTCAACAGGGGCAACACCCTATTCCTTGCTATATGGTATGGCGGTAGTATTGCCCATTGAAGTTCAGATACCCTCTCTTCGGATTATGAAGGATGCAGATTTGAGCGAAGATGACTGGATTCAGACCCGGCTTGATCAGTTGAACTTAATCGACGAAAAAAGACTTACTACTATTTGTCATGGTCAAACGTATCAAAAACGGATGATCAAGGCATTTAACAAGAAAGTCAGACGACAAGAGTATCAAGTTGGGGATCTGGTAATCAAGCACATCATCCTACCTCAAGGTGGTCCCAGGGGCAAATGGACCCCTACTTACGAAGGGTCATTTGTGGTTAAGAACATTTTCTCAGGAGGAGCTATGATTCTAACCACCATGGATGGTGACGACCTTCCTCACCCCGTCAATGCAGATATAGTGAAAAAATACTACGCCTAATCAAAGACCCGCTAGGTCGACTGGCCTAGGCAAAAATAAGGGCTTCACGGCGAACCAAAATAAGGGATGAAAATGAAAAAAATCTGTACACCCGGCAAGTCGAAAACCTGAAAAGGCGGCTTGGGCAAAAAAGGGTATCCCGGTGGACTGAAAACCCGAAAGGGCGGTCCAGGCAAAAATTAGGGATCAAAGCGTAACACTATGTCTCATTGGATCACCTTTGTAACCAAAATTCGGTATCGACTATCAAGCTCGGACGGCACTAATCAATCTGATCTACCTTCAACCAAGTAGCAAAGTGATGAGATGCTCGAGAACATAAAGGCAATAGCAGAGTTGGAACCCAGTGGGATTATTCACATAGCTGTTTTGTTTAGTTTTTCACAAATTGTGTAAATTCTATTATTCGACGGCGTTCTCTTACTAGGACGTCAGCTTCTTGTACAAAAACGCCTATTTACAGGCCAAAACTACAAAATTAATACAACTCATCTTCAAAGAAATTTCAAACTATCTTTCCTTTATCTGTTTTGTTTTGCAAAGAACGTCCAATGTTCATTTTTTATATATGCATTTAACATTAATTTCTGCTCATGAATATTTACATGCAAAACAAAAGATGATTACTTGTAATATCGGAAACAGGGGAAAATAAGAATGGTCCAAGCTTTACAGTTGCTCTGTCCACCAGGTACAAGGTTAAATTCAGCTGAAGAATATGGCCAAGGTGCGTTCACTCCCTGCAGAGTAAGAAGAAACTGTAATGTTAACTCTCCCCAGCAGAGACTTGCAACTGTGAATGAATCGGTAATATTCTCCCCAAGCAAAGTTCATCTACCATCAACACTAAAAAGGTCTTATTATCACCGGCGAAGTATAAAATATCCACAGTGGAGTTTGAAAGTTTTCCCCACCGCAGTCTGAAAAAGCTTCCCCATTGGAGTGTGGAGAATCATCCCCAGTAGACTTTGGAAGATTATCCCCAGTATAGCCTAAAAGGTTATCCCCAGTGGAGTCGCAACTGAAAGACCATCCCCAGCGAGGTTCATTCCTTGCACAAGCAAAATTCAATCCCTAATAGGATTCAGTATCACCAGCAACGGTAATTCATCCCCAGTGGAATTTATCAGTGGAATCCTCTACAGAGCATTTCTTCCCCACAGAGTAATCTCTTCATCAGTTTATTCCCCAACGGAGTTATCCTCTCCTGCAGGTTTATTCTCACAATTATCTTCATTTGCTATCCCCAGCGGAAACGAAGAATTCATCTCTTTTTTCTCCAGCAGCTATCCGGGATTTATTTTCCCCAGCTAAAAACATTACATTGCAATACATCATGACACATGCATATATGCATCATACAACACAATCTCATTTATTTTGAGAACATCATCGCTTGATGCACATCATGCATTACATACAACTAACATTTACCTTTCAGGAAGGATGCAGTTAAATTCACATAAAATTCAAAGCTATGAAGCTTTTGTCTCCAGTCAAATTACTGACAAGTTCTTAAATCTCAACAGAGTTTTTCTTAGTTGAATTACAGACAAGGTCCTAAATCTCGATAAAGTTCCTCCATTGAATTACAGACGGGTTCCTAAATCTCAGCAGAGAAGTTTTCTCAGTTGAATTACGGGCGAGTTCTTAAATCTCGATGAAGATGTTTCCCTCCAGTCGAATTACTGACAAGTTCTTAAATCTCAACAGAGTTTTTCTCAGTTGAATTACAAACAAGGTCCTAAATCTCGACAAAGTTCCTCCGTTGAAGTACAGACGAGTTCCTAAATCTCAGCAGAGAAGTTTTCTCACTTGAATTACGGGCGAGTTCTTAAATCTCGATGAAGATGTTTCCCCGAGTCGAATTACTGACAAGTTCTTAAATCTCAGTAGAGATGTTTTTCTCAGTTGAATTACAGACAAGGTCCTAAATCTCGACAAAGTTCCTCCGTTGAAGTACAAACGAGTTCCTAAATCTCAACAGAGAAGTTTTTCTCAGTTGAATTACGGGCGAGTTCTTAAATCTTGACGAAGATGTTTCCCCCTAGTTGAATTACAGGCAGGTTCCTAAATCTCGACACATCAGTTGAATTACAGACAAGTTCCTAATTCTCAACAAAGATCAGACTTCCCCAGCGGAATCTTCCTCAACAGCAGGTATGCAAGCTCTCGCTAAAGAATCTCTTATGCAATCGACACTCCTTCATATGGCATCTTTAAGCCCATCCTCCCGGCAGCAATCTCCAAATGGCATCTGTAAGCCCATTCCCGATATCACAAGACAATTACCACTTCATGCGAGTGTAAATTTCTGGGCACTCTAGTGTTCAATCATCTTCCACCTTTGGATCACGAAAGGCAAGAGAGCCAATCTACATCCTCAGGTTTAAGAAGATTTAACAGGGGAAGCTATTGTACCCCAAAATTTGCCCTCCCATATCTCATAAAAACATTGCAAGAAAGATCTCCAAGTTTGCTCAAGGTTGCTCAAGAGTTGGTCACACAAGCTATCTCCTAAGGCAGTCTATCCCAAATTAGGGTTTTGTGTTGCATCAAGACCCTTGAGTCCAAATGACCTCAAGTGCTCCCCGATGTCATAATATGTTCTCAAGATCATCCATGTCAAATTTCAAGCCTTGCAGAGGAAGTTTGCTCAGTCAATTGCTCAAAGGTCCAAAAATCGATTGTGTTATGGCAAAAGTCAACTGTGACCCAAATACAGTCAAACTTCAAGATTTTTTGTCAAAATTCTCATTTTGAAGGATATTTCATATTTGATCAAGGGTTGATCATGATTAATCAAGGATTGCTCACAATTCATCAAGATTCAAAAGTTGCTAAATTAAGGTTTTGTAGGAAAAGTCAACTCAACTTTGACCAAGCATAACTTTCTCATAATTTATGATAAATGACCCATCCAAAGCTCATTTTGAAGAGGATGCAATTCCCTACAATCCATTTTCATACCCCAAGATCAAACAATTCACTCACAAGAAGTTATGAATTTGGAGATTATAGGTCATTTTTGAAAGTCAACAAAAAACACCTTTTTTGCCAAAGCTTCTAACTTGAGCATGGAATATCAAAATGAGATGAGACCAAAAGGGTTGATTATAGGACATCTCAAGATTTCTAAAAAGTCTAAGAACACCTCCAAAAGTTCAAAATTGAAGAAGTTATGCATTGTCGAAGTTGGACCTTTTTGCAAAATTGCCAAAAGTCAACTATCCCCAAAACTTCAAATTTTGCCAAATGGGCCCATTCTTTTTCACTTGATTTGAGTTTTCATTATTTCCCACGTGCTCTAGCTTTAGCCATGTGTCCATATCTTATTTTTATTATTTAATTTGATTTTTATTTGAATTAATTCATTTTAAATCAAATAAAACCAAACAAAATCCAAAGCATTGATACCAATGGATTTCTTGATCATTTCAGGCTCCAATTACAGCTAGCTTTGCAATCAAATTCGTATCGAGGCCATTATGCACAAAGAGATTGGATTCAAGCCAAAATTGGAAGGTTTTAATGGAAGATCAAATCAAATATGCAATCATCAATGTAGGAGGATTTGGACAAAGTTTGTTACCCTAATACAATGCACAATACATAAGCAAGAGCAACATACAAGAATTAGGGTTAGAGAGCAATTGTGGAGGCAGAACCAAAGTTGCAAAAATCACAAAAAAGTGGGAGATCGAAATCAACCCTATAGGCAATTTCAAGGCTTGAGACTTGTCCCAATCGCTTCCTGGCAATTCTCACAAGCTAAACCAATCAAGACAACGTGTTTTCAGACCCTCCCAAGCGCTGTAAGTGGTCCACAAAACTTCCCTATTCTTGATTTCGTGTTTCATAAATTAGGCATTGTTAATACTAAATAACTGCATATTTGTGATCACTGTGTCATTTGCAAACTTCCTGTAACAACCAATTTCATTTATATGCTCTGTAGCACGAACCACCATTGTTAGGGTTTTGCTTCTGGTTTTAGGGATTTTCGTTTCAGGGAAAATTGGCCCCAATGATGGGCATGGTTACAATCAGAAGGAGATGACGAGTTCAACCATGCTCTTAGAATGCATTTTCATGGCCTATGCAAGATTTTGGAATGGAACAGGCTTGTAGCGACGGACCTCTGTCCGTTGGTATAAGTTTTTTGCATTTTTAGCCACGGTTGGGAGGTCAGGGACGATGCGTGTCACGTTCCCATTGGACCATTCAAATAATTGCGCATTTTTTATATTTTTTGATCATTTGATTTTGTTTTATTATATTATTATTTCTTTGTGTTATACTAACAATTAAAACAGTATGGCGTGATGGTAAGCTTGGCATTGGATATCCCTTCAGGGCCTGGGTTCGAATCCCAGGTCCCCCCCCTTTCTCAATATTATTTGTTTTCAGATATTCCAGTGTACATGTCAGCTAGAGATCTACCATACTCCCTCACCAATCCACACGCCAGATGGCCATGGATCAGCAAATGGGCCAACAAAAAAATGCTTTCAGCACCTCCAAAAAAGGCCCAATTTCTCATTCTCTTTATATTTTATTTATTTAACTTATTTAGTTATTTTATTTTACTTAATTAATTTACTAACCAATAACGAATTTTCTTTTTCTATCAAAAAATCACAAAAATACTTTTTAATTCATAATTTTATTTTTTTAATAAATACTAACTAATTAATTAGGTTTAATTCTAGAATAACTTTAATTATTTTTTTTGTAAATATTTGAAATTAATTATAAATCATTAGGTTTTATTTCATTTAATTATTTTTAGTTTCTTTCTTAAAATAACAAAAACCCAAAAAATATGTCATTTATTATTTTTTTTCCATTAATTTATTTAATAATTAATTTAGGATTTAATTTCTTTTCTTAAAATAAAAACAATAAAAAAGCATTTTTAAAGGGGTCAAAACCCTAAATTTCGCATTCGATTTAATTTCATTCGCGCGATTTATTTTTCCTTATTTAATTATTGATGTATCTGCTCCCGGTTTGAAATAGTTTTAATTAGGACATTTTATTTATTTTACCGCTTTATTTTATTTTCAAAGGGTTGCTTTTGGCGTTGTAAATACCCGACGTCTTATAATTTAAATTCCGCACCTTTAATTTCTGCAAATTATATAACTGCTAGATGTTTGATAATAGGTTTTGCATGACAAGAATGAATGCTTAATCTTAAAATCAAATTAGATCACCCTTAACATGTGCAAAGATAAAAATAACTGAAAATGACACACTCGCACATGCGCACTTTTAGGGTACACCCCACTTGGTTGCCTTCGTACACGGTCATTGAGTACAAGTCGTTTTAGAGGTCGTCCTCTTGTCTAAAAGATCATAGTCGCCTCGAAATAGTTGCCTCAGATATTTTTTCCTCAAACAAATGATCTAAGACATTAGGGTTACCGCTAAGGCGTCCTAACATTGCTTTAGTGACCGTATGTCCCTCATTCGAATTGACCCTCAAACTCCAACGACGGTGCTACCTACTAACTAATAGTTGGATAGCATTGTCTAAAGGAAATTAGCATAGAACGATTCCTTTTTTGAGTAGGTAGATTAACTCTTAGATGCTTGCTCTTTCAAAACAAAACTCTTTTCACACTTACACTCTTTTTCAAACAAAGTTTTCAAAACACTTCATTACACTCTTGAGGACAGAAGCAAGAGTTAAATCGAAGTTTTAAACAAAAACTTTTTCAAACCCACAAGCACAAAGAAAACAATTTTGAAAATAATTGAGCAAGTACCTAAGAGCCCGTAGATAACTACGGATATAAAGGGTGATAATACCTTCCCTTTCTATAATCTACCCCCCGTACTCAGAAAATCTCAAAAAAAAGGAATTTTTCTGTGCTTTTTTCCTTTCCTTGTTGGATAAAATAAAAGTCAGTGGCGACTCTTGCTTACCGCGACATTTTGCAAAAATAAACGCATTACGCAAACCAAAGTTGTTGGTGTCAAAGGTTTCCTAGCAAAGTTCCTGTTTGAGAAAGCCCAAAGTTGTTGGAATTCCCTAGATTTGCAAGACTTTGAGGAAATTGTGGCTCTCCTCATCTATGGGATGGTTTTGTTTCCAAATCTTGACCAACTCATAGATGTGAATGCCGTCAAAATCTTCATATCTCGCAACCCGGTGCCTACATTGCTAGGGGATATCCTACACTCTTTTCACACTCGCACAATGAGGAAAAGAGGTGTCCTTATGTGTTGCACTCCTCTCTTGGAAAGATGGTTTATTTCTCATCTTCCCCAATCAGTCTTAAAGAATGAGCAAGGTTCTAGGTGGTCACAAAGGTTGATGATGCTCAAACATTCAGACATTCATTGGTGCTCCTGATCCAAAGAGAATGTTATCATTGTCGACCGTTGTGGAGAATTCCCTAATGTTCCTTTGCTTGGCATTAGGGGAGGAATCACATACAACCCATGTTTAGCCTTAAGACAGTTTGGTTACGCGCTAAGGGATGGCCCGCACGAGATGCTGATTCAAGGTTTGGTATTTGACTACGACAACGATAATCAAGGTCTTCGCCAAAGATTCATCTGAGCTTGAAGGATGTTGAACAAGGTGGATAGCAAGACTTTGGGGCACAAGAATTCCATCCCTCTTGAGCCTTATCTCAAATGAGTACGAACTCGTGCTCAGAGTCTTGTGATACCTTACCCCTCCATTCTCCAGGTAATCATTAAACCTGTCATGGAGGGAGACGTTCCATACACTATCCTACATCCTGACATGCCCACATCTCTTGCAGACCTACAAAGTGATTGGATACAACTCAAAGGAGAGCAAGATACTTTCGAATCCCAATTCTATGCAAGCGAGAAGAAGGTTTTGGAACTCACTAGGCTACTTCATGAGGAGCAGACTCTGAATGCCTACATTGCACCAAAGAGGATGCACACTACTTTTCTATCTTAGAGTTTTATACTATTTTGCCCAAGGGGAATTGATGTACTCAAACTTTATCTTATTAATTTAACGTGTGTTTCTTTTTTGTCTAAAACAAATCTGAATCTTTGAAATCCTTGGAAACATTGCATATGCATATACCATTCATCATAACATAAACAGGTCTTTTGCAACTAGTCTCCTCATCTCTCTACTGTTTATTTCAGTAAGATGGATCTCGAGTAAACAGTGAAAGATCTCCAAGCTCAGAATACGCAGTTTCAGCAGTTGCTCATGACCCTAGCCAAGGGGCAAGAAGAGTTGAAGACTCTGCTGGCTGAAGAGAGGAAAAATAAAACAAATAAGGTAACCAGAGTCTTAAACATGGGAAGAAGATTTCATGGGCAGACAAGAAGGAATTTGGACTTTGAAACAACATTCGGTGAAGGAGAAGGGAAAGGCAAGGAAACAGTTGTCCCGTCGGAATCAGAAGAGGAGGAAGAAGAAGAGGACTACTCTGAGGAACAATACCCTCCAGCTGATGATAAGTATAAACATCTTGAAGAGCGGTTGAGCGCGATGGAAATCCAAAAGGTGCCAGGCTTGGACTTTGAGGAATTGGGGATAATGTCGAGGATTGTGATTCCTCCAAAATTCAAAGTACCTACATTTGACAAATATGATGGAGTGCCATGCCCTAAAATGAATCTCCGATTATATGTGAGGAAAATCCAATCCCATATCACTGACAAAGACTTATGGGTACATTTCTTCCAAGACAATCTGTCTGGGACTCAACTTGACTGGTTCTACCAACTAGAAAGGGATAATGTTCATAATTGGGAAGATCTTGCTGCAACTTTCTACAAGCAATACCAGTACAATGCTGATTTGGCACCTACCCGTACTCAAATCCAGAGTATGGCCATGGTGTCCAATGAAGGTTTCAAGGACTATGCACAAAAATGGAGAGATCTGGCTGGAAGAGTTCAACCCCCTCTGTCTGAGAGATAATTGGTAGACATGTTCTTAGGTACCTTATTTGGTCCCTTCTTCAATCATTTTATCGTAAGTTCATCTGCAGGGTTTACTGAACTAATATTGACCGGAGAGAGGATAGAAGCCGGTATAAAGAATGGAAAGATTCAGAAAGACAAATCCTCTTCTACAGCTGTAAGGAAGCCCTTTATTGGAAACAAAGAGGTGACTGCCGTATATCCTCAAAGAAACCAAGATAGGGCGGAACACCGACCAATGGTGGGGGCCATTATGATTCTTAAGCCTACGTCTGATCAACAAAGAAGTAATCAACCAAGGGTGGAAAGGCCAGTCAGTCAATTCACAAGAATTAACATGACTTCGTCTCAAGTATTACCTCATCTACTAAGATCCAACTTGGTAACCTTGAAAGAAGCTCTGAAAAACCCCAACACAACATCTCCTCATTATCATCCTAATGCCCGTTGCGCATATCGCTCTGAAAGTCCTGGTCACGATACTAATAATTGTTGGGCCTTGAAGAACAAAATACAAGACCTTATTGAAGCAAAAGAATTTGAGTTTGATGCGCCCGCGAAGCCAAATGTCATTTCTGCTCCTATGCCTAGACATGGTCACAATACCAATGCCATTGAAGAAGATTTGTTTGTTACCTTAGTTGACGAACTCATGACCCCATTTCTAACTGTTAAAATGAACTTGTTGAAAGTCGGTGTGTTCCCGGGCTGTAATGAAGTTTTCTATCTCTGTTTGTCCTCACCAACGGGTTGTCCTTTGTTGAAAGTAGGCATTCAGTTCCTGATAGATAACAAAGAGATTTTGTTTGAAAAGACTCTTGTTCCACCTATTCCTGTTGAAGATGTTTCTATCATTACCATTTCCGCTAATTCTTCCAGGGTCTCCACCAAAAGACCCGTTAGAATTACATCAGTTTCGAAAGCAGCTCTCTTAATAATCACAATGCCTGGGCCAGTCCCATATACATCAGACAAAAACATACCATGGAATTATGGAGGGGATGTCTATTACCATGGTATTAATCAAGATTAGCCGGCCATCAAAGAGATAAATTCCGAGAAAGAAGACTTCGTCATCAGTAATATTGTCGTAACTAGCAAAATTACCCAAAGTGGTAGGATCTTTTCTCCATAAATTACTCCCCCAAAAGCAATTTCTGGACCCGTGATCATCCCTGTGGCTGCTCCAAAGGTTGATCATATACCCCTAATCATCTCTGCAAATACTCCAATTGACAAAGCTGTTACAACCCTGTAATCATTCTTACTGACACTCCTGTTGCCGAGTTAATTGAGGCTCGGGGAAAAGGTGTTATGGTTGAGCCTGTCCAGACGAAGGCTCAATCATTGACTATCCTTGAGACCTCCAAGAAGGAAATGGAGGAGATCTTAAAAATTATAAAGAGAAGCGACTACGATGTAGTTGAACAACTGGGTAAAACTCCCTCTAAGATCTCTATGCTAGCATTACTACTATGTTCTGAGGCAGATGTAAAAGCCTTGGTGAAGTTCTTAAAAACCACCCATGTACCTCAAGAGATATCTGTTGATCAATTTCAAGACTGCGTGACCAGCCTAACTACGGACAATGGTTTAGGTTTTTCAGATGCTGATCTGACGCTGAGGGGAATAAATAATAATGAGGCGTTGTGTGTCTCAGTGGAATGTAGGGGCACCACTCTGGCGCATATTTTGGTGGATACTGGCTCATCTATGAATGTATTACCCAAAAAAGCTCTTGATAAACTTGACTGTGAGGGGTTGACTTTGAAGCCAAGCAACATAGTGGTAAGGGCTTTTGACAACTCGAAGAGGATGGTACATGGGGAGGTAGATATTCCCATAAAGGTTAGAACCCAAACCTTCAATTCAACCTTTTATGTGATAGACATCCGCCCTTCATACTTCTGCTTGTTAGGCTGGCCATGGATCCACAATGTCGGCACTGTTACCTCTACATTGCACCAGATGTTGAAGTATCATGTTCAAGGGAAGATTATCACCGTTCATGGAGAGGAAGAATACATGATCAGCCATCTCAATTCCTTCAAATATGTTGAATTGGACGGTGAATTCATTGAAACTCCATTTCAACACTTTGAAGAGGTCCCTCAAGAAGTGGTAGTGACCAAGGCTGTTCCCAAGATTACAAGGCCTCCACTCCGGATATCGTCGCTGAAAGATGCCAAAGTGTAAGTTTAAGATTGCCCTAAGAGGGGGGGTGAATTAGGTGGTGGTCGATTTTTAACTTATTTTATACTTTCTGGTTTTGTTTTAGTGCTTTGGAAAAACTGTAAAGTGCAGAAAGTAAAGAGACACGGAGATTTATCCTGGTTCCTTCCACACCCCGGAAGTACGTCCAGTCCCCTTGCAAACCCGCAAGATATTTCACTATTTTGTTAGAACTTTTACAAGACTCTTCCTAGTCTTATCAACTAAAGAACCTAACAAATACCAAGAACACCCTCTTGGATTTCCAATAAGTCTCTTGAGAACAATCCTCTCAAAAGATACCTCTTGTTTCCAATAATGGACAACAAGGAACACAAGTAGTCTAATACTTAATTCTAACAATCCTGAAAAAAAGTTACACTTTGTATAATTTTATGAAGTATGATTTCTTGAAAGATGTTGATCACATAGAGTGACTTCTTTGAAGTTTCTTCTTTCTTCTCTTGTAAGCAATTCAAACTGTAACACAATGGTTAGATAATGCTCAAAGATTTCTGTTCTTATATGTGTGAAAGTGCAGAAAATCTTTGTTCTTAAAGTTAAGAAATATGAAGTTTGAATATTTTACAAAGTTCAGAATTATTGCATAAGAGAAGAGTTGTTTTTTAATTTGAAAGATTTAGTATTTAAAGTACTCAAGATACCTTTCCAAATGGACACTTTTCTGTTTGAAAAACTTGAGAGGATGCAATGTATGACCATGCATCTATTGGAGAAAAGGTGTGAAGGATATCTTGAAACCAGTTCAGATTTTTCAAAAGTTACAATGTGCAAATCGATTAACATAAGATGTAAATCGATTGCACGGGTTTGTAACGTTCATGTTTTCAAAAAATTTGAAGTGTAAATTGATTTACAAGTGTTAAAAATTAACTTAGTTCTGTGATCAATCGATTTACACTTCATGTAAATCGATTGCTGCCAGAAACAATCAGTTTTTGAAAAAGCATGTGTAAATCGATTTACATCAAGTGTTAATCGATTTACATCAGTTAAAAACTTAAAATTTGTTTTAAAATTTAAGTGAAGTGTTGTGGCAAGTGTGTATATCATTTTTGAGCATTTCTAATCAATGTAGTTCAAATGAGAATTGATATACTTGATTGCTTGCCATGATCCTTGAAGCTTTGAGTGAATGATGCTTTAAGCTACTTCCATTTCTTTTCCTTCTTGCCATAGTGCTTGTTTGTCTTTTATCAAAACTAGCTTGTTTGTCTTTAATCAAAACTAAAGTTGAGTTGAGGCTTGAGATTACATTCTCCCCCTTTTTGATGATGACAAACCATCTTTCTTTATGAGTTGTTCAGAATTGGAGCAAAATGAGTATGAGTTGTTCAGAATTGGAGCAAAATGAGTTTTCTCCCCCTGAGAAGATTTCTCCCCTATGGAGAAAGAAATTTTGAAAGCTTGCCCTGTAAAGAAAATTGAAACAAACAACCATAAAGTGCTATCACATCCTTCTCCCCCTTTGACATTATCAAAAAGAAGGGAAAGATGCAACAAAAAGTGATACTTATAACAGTTTGAAACATATATGAACAAGAACTAAAAAGCAAATGTTTAAAAATAGCGAACAAAGTTCAAATACAATAGACTAACACTTGAATGATTAAAAAACAAAAACATAATGATAGATAACAAGAATTCAATAATATTGGTCATTGGAAGGGTCCTTGATATGGAAATTGTTGTTGTAGAGGTGGTTCGGTGTATTGAGGAGGCGGAGGTGCTGGATTGTTTGGATCGTATGGAGGGATATGAATATGTGAATAGAGATATGAAAACTGTTGGTTCACATCACATCATTCTGGAAATCATTGATGCGAGAGGAGGTAGAGTCATTTATCTCGGTCCATCGAGCATTGATATTAGAATTGAGAGAAGCAAATTGTTGCGTCATGAAATCCATAACATCTTGATTTGTTGGACCAAAAGAGGCAGCAGGAGGAGGAACTTCATTGTCTTCTTCATCTGCATTATTGCCTTCATCACCTACAACATCCTCTCCAATGTATGTGATGGTTTTTGCTTCAGCATTGAAATGAACACCCATCCTAAAATCAACATTTTTGATGGAGATCCTATTGGTGATTGGATCCATTTCAATCCGCTCAAACCCAGTAAAATCTATATTAAATGCTTCCAAGATCCTTGTAATGAAATATGCATATGGTAGAAAAGTGGCCCTTGTGGCAACTCTTAGCATATGCACCACAATAAGTTTAGCCCAGTTTACTGCAATACCATTTTTCCTCGCATATAGAATTTGTAGTTCTAGGTCGGTCACAATACAATGATTTCCTGCTCTAGGAAACAAGATATATACCAGAAAATAGTGAAACAATCTATCATCAATATGAAAGTTACCAGCACTCCAAGTGTCCCGATCCGGAATAACACCACCAAGACTACGAATCCGCTTTGCACGGTATTCAGATTCGGATAACCTGCCAATGCTGTAGAAGAATTCTCGCTTCTTGTAATTTTCCCAATCGGCATCCTATGGGTCATAGAGGGTACTTCCAGTATATGGAATGTTCAAAATTCTGCCAATAGTTTTGGAATGCAGAGGAATTCTTGTTCCGAGCACATAGGTATAACATTTGTTGTTGTCATAGTGCATATTGCTGTAGAATACTCGTACTAGATCCGGGTAATAGAAACCATGTGATGATATTAATGGTTCTAACCCATAAGCAATTAAATCCCTTTGAAACGAGAAGCATTCATTTGGAAAGGTAGATAACATACCGAATTTTGGAGCTGAGATAATTTTCTTCTGAAAATGCTTGATAAATCTTTCACGCTGTGAATCTGAGAGGTACTCGAGCAAGGAGTTTTCAGCGGCTGCAACAGTTTGCTTCTTCCCTTTTTCTGAGGCTGTTTCTTTTCTCTTGGGAGCCATGGATATGGTTAGGGTTTTTGAGTGAGGGTGATAGAGAATTTTTTGTTTTGCTATGAGAAAGGGAGTGAGTTTGGGTGTTATGAGGGAGTTTTGGTGAGATTAAATAATAAAGAGAGTAAGTGAGGTCTTTATGAGGTTTTAATTGAGTGGAGTGGTCAAGATTCCATGAGTGGCCAATAATAAGGTGGGAGGTTGAGAGGCAAGGTAAGTTTGACCAATATATTAAAAGCTCATAAAACTATCACATGCTAAAAAAAATTAATTTGCATAGAGAAAAATACAGAAAAATGCTTCAGCTTCTGTGGTAAATCGATTTGCCCCTTGGTTAAATCGATTTACACAACAGAATTTTTATGAAAATTAATTTTTGTTCAGTGGTAAATCGATTTACACAAAAGGATTTTATAGAAAAAATGTTTTGCTTCAGTGGTAAATCGATTTACACACCAAGTAAATCGATTTACTTAAAGGAAAAATTTTTAAAACAGTAATTTTAACATTTGAAACATTATCTAAATCCATATATATATATACATTAAAGTATAGTTAAGGATAGAGTGCACCTTATATATCTTGTTCATCTAGGATTCCGAGTTCACGACGAATTTTGAAAAATGCATCCTTTGCAAGTGGTTTTGTGAAAATGTCCGCGAGTTGATTTTGAGTATCCACAAAAGTAATCTCGACATCTCCTTTGAGTACGTGATCTCGGATGAAATGGTGTCTGATGTCAATGTGTTTTGTCCGGGAATGCATAACTGGATTTTTTGAAATATTGGTCGCGCTTGTGTTATCACATCGAAGCGGAATGCATCCAAGGTTTACTCCATAGTCAAGTAACTGTTGTTTTAGCCAAAGAATTTGAGCGCATCCACTTCCAGCCGCAATGTATTCTGCTTCGGCAGTGCTGAGAGCGACGCTTGCTTGCTTTTTGCATGACCATGAAACCAAGGCATTTTCGAGAATGTGACATGTTCCACTTGTACTTTTGCAATCAGTTTTACAACCTGCATAGTCAGCATCAGAATAACCAACTAGATTGCACATACTACCTTTTGGATACCATAATCCGACGTTGGTTGTTCCTTTGAGATATTTTATTATGCGCTTGACTGCTGCAAGGTGAGACTCTTTAGGATTGGCTTGATATCTTGCACATAGGCAAACGCTGAACATGATGTCAGGTCTACTTGTTGTTAAATAGAGGAGTGAGCTAATCATTCCATGATACTTAGTTATGTCAATAGAGTTCCCTGATTCATCTGGATCAAGATAGGTGTCGGATCCCATAGGAATTGCACTTTCTTTGCTGCTTTCCATCTCAAACTTCTTTATAAGGTCTTTGCAATATTTTGATTGGTTTATGAAGATACCATGTTTGAGTTGCTTAATTTGAAGACCGAGAAAGAAATTCAATCTTCCCATCATAGACATCTCAAACTCTCCTTGCATCATAGATGAAAATTCCTTGCACATATTTTGGTTAGTTGAACCAAAAACAATATCATCTACATAGATTTGTAAAAGTAAAGTATGATGATTAACATTTTTTATGAAGAGAGTGGTATCAACTTTACCCTTTACAAACCCTTTTTAACACAGGAATGCGCTTAGTCTATCATATCACGCCCTTGGTGCTTGCTTCAGCCTATAGAGAGCTTTCTTCAATTTGAAGACATGATTAGGATGTTTGAAGTCTTCAAATCCGGGAGGTTGCTTTACATAGACTTCTTCATTTATGAATCCGTTGAGAAATGCGCTTTTTACATCCATTTGAAAGAGTTCAAAGTCCAACGAGCATGCATATGCAAGTAATAGTCTTATTGCGTCCAAACGTGCTACCAGAGCAAAAGTTTATTCAAAATCAATTCCTTCCTCTTGGTTGTATCCTTGAGTAACTAGTCTTTCCTTGTTTCGAGTGATTATTCCATTTTCATCCATCTTGTTTTTGAATACCTATTTGGTTCCAATGATACGTTTATTTCCTGGATTAGGAACAAGTTCCCAAACTTCGTTCCGCTCGAATTGGTTTAGCTCCTCTTGCATGGCAAGGATCCATTGATCATCTTCTAGTGCTTGAGCCACTTTAGTAGGTTCAACTTGAGATACGAACACCATATTCAAGCATGCATCCTTAAGATTTAGTCGAGTAGATACCCCTTTGCTAATATCTCCAATTATGTTGTCAATTGGATGATCATGATGAGTTCTCCATTCTTGAGGAAGATCATTATCATTTTCATTTTGATGTGAAAGTTCATGTGTTTGTTCCGGGTTGACAATTTTGCCACCTTCATCCTATTTTTCATCAAACTTATCGAGATTGTCTTTGTCGTTGTTAAGGACAAAGAATTTGCACCCGAAAATGTGAAGGTGAGAAATATTTGGTTTTCTTCCTTTGTAAATCTCATATGGAGTTTTCTTTAGAATAGGTCTTATGATCACGCGATTGCTTACGTAACATGTCGTGCTTACCGCATCTGCCCAAAAATATTTAGGCAAACTTGAGTCACTTAACATGGTTCTTGCAAGCTCCACCAAAGACCTATTTTTCCTTTCAACTACTCCATTTTGTTGTGGAGTTCTTGGTGCTGAAAAATTGTGGAAGATCCCATTTTCTTCACAAAATTCTTCAAATAGACTGTTTTGGAACTCTCCACCATGATCACTTCGGATTGATGTTATCTTTAATGACTTCTCATTTTGAACTTGTTTTGCATATCTCTTGAATGCCTTGAATGCGTCATTTTTGTGCACTAAAAACAAAGTCCAAGTAAAACGGGGAAAATCATCTACAATAACTAAAGCATAAATGTTACCTCCGAAGCTTCTTGTTTTAGATGGACCAAAAAGATCCATGTGCAACAATTGAAGTGGTCTTGTTGTTGAAATCACATTCTTTGGTTTGAAAGTTGATTTGGTTTGTTTGCCCTTTTGGCATGCACTACATAATTTATCTTTGATGAACTTCATCTTTGGTAGACCAATAACTAAGTCATGCTTAACCAATATGTTCAAGTGCTCCATGTGAATGTGAGCAATCCTCTTGTGCCATAACCAAGCGTCGTTGTTGTTTACCATAAGACATTATACCTTCATAGACAAATCATCTAGAGTAATCATAAAAATATTGTTAGATCTTATACCTTTGAGTTTTACCTCATTGGTTGCCTTATCCATAATAAGGCATTCTTCTTTGTTGAATTTGATCTTGAACCCTCTATCGCAAAGTTGACTTATGCTAAGAAGATTGTGCTTTAATCCTTCAACATAGAGAACATCCTCAATTTGAATGGATAGAGGTGTGCCAACTATTCCAACGCCAAGAATCTTTCCTTTGGTGTTGTCTCCATAGGTGACATACCCTTTGGCTTTATGTACTAGATATGAAAATTGGTGTACATCTCCTGTCATATGCTTTGAACATCCACTATCAAGATACCAAAGATTTGATGTGGACTTCAAGCATACCTCTTCTTCGTCGTCGGAGTGATGTGATGCCATTAAGGCTAAATTTGCACATTCGTCGCTTTCCGATTCTGATGTACTGCTCATATCATTATCTTCCCATTCTATGTAGGCTTTCTTTTGTTTTGAGTCCTTTCCTTTGAATCCGTTTTTCTTTGGAAGATTTGGACAGTTTGGCTTGATATGTCCTTGCTTTCCACATTCATAACATGAGACATCTTGTGTTGATGTGGAGGCTTCTCTTTTCTTGAAGCACTTTCTCTTATGTGCATGAGATCCGCCCTTATCATTTCTGCCAAAAAATTTCCCAAGTCTTTTAACAAGAAGCATGAAATTTTCATCTTCTTCCGGATTGTCTTCTTTTACAACTTCCTTTGAGTCAATTTTTAAAGCAATGTTTTTGGACTTCTTTTCTAGATTCTCATGTTTTTCAAGTCTACCGAGTTCCGTTTCGTATTCTTGAAGTTTGCCAAATAATGTAGCGGAAGTCATTGCGGAGAGACTCTTCTTTTCCGAGATTGCCGTTACCTTTGGTTGCCATTCCCTAGTCAATGATCTAAGGACTTTTAAGTTGAGTTCATCATTTATCAAGGTTTTACCAAGAGCACTTAAGTGATTTGTCAAATGCACAAATCTCTTTTGTAAGTCAAGAATGGATTCTCCGGGCTGCATTTGAAATAGTTCATATTCTTGACTTAAGGTATTTAGCCTTGATCTTTTTACTTCAGTCGTTCCTTCATGAGTTTGAACCAAGGTATCCCATATTTCCTTTGTTGTTCTGTATGTCGAGACACGGAAAAATTCGTCCATACTAAGTGCACCTTGAAGAAGGTTTATTGCCTTTTTGTCATAGAGAACTTTCTTTTTATCATCGTCGTCCCATGCAGTTTTAGGCTTTGAAGAGCTCACGCCATTGATTATCGTTACCGGAATAAATGGACCATTTTCAACAGCATCACATACTTCCTCTCCTTGTGCTTCTAGATGCGCCTTCATGCGTATTTTCCAGAAGTCAAAATATTCACCACAGAATAGAGGAGGCTTGTTGTTACTACCACCATCTCTGAAAATGGGTTGATGATTTGCGAAAGCCATTCTGGATCTCTAGGAGCAGATTACCTATAACCTGCTCTGATACCAATTGTAAGTTTAAGATTTCCCTAAGAGGGGGGGTGAATTAGGTGGTGGTCGATTTTTGACTTATTTTATACTTTCTGGTTTTGTTTTAGTGCTTTGGAAAAACTGTAAAGTGCAGAAAGTAAAGAGACACGGAGATTTATCCTGGTTCCTTCCACACCCCGGAAGTACGTCCAGTCCCCTTGCAAACCCGCAAGAGATTTCACTATTTTATTATAACTTTTACAAGACTCTTCCTAGTCTTATCAACTAAAGAACCTAACAAATACCAAGAACACCCTCTTGGATTTCCAATAAGTCTCTTGAGAACAATCCTTTCAAAAGATACCTCTTGTTTCCAACAATGGACAACAAGGAACACAAGTAGTCTAATACTTAATTCCAACAATCCTGGAAAAAAGTTACACTTTGTATAATTTTATGAAGTATGATTTCTTGAAAGATGTTGATCACATAGAGTGACTTCTTTGAAGTTTCTTCTTTCTTCTCTTGTAAGCAATTCAAACTGTAACATAATGGTTCGATAATGCTCAAAGATTTCTGTTCTTATATGTGTGTGTGATCGGTGGGAATATAACTGACTGTTTTTGAAATGTTGGTTCGCAAAATGTCGCGGTAAGCAAGAGTCGCCATCGTCTTTTATTTTCTCCAATAAGGAAAGGACAAAAGCACATCAAAATTCCTTTTCGAGATGTTTCTCGGTTCAGGAGGTAGATTATAGAAAGGGAAGGTGTTAGCACCCTTTCTATCCGTGGTTATCCACGGGCTCTTAGGTACTTGCTCACTATGTTTTCAAAAATGTTTTGCTTTTCTTGTGTTTGTGGGTTTTGAAAAAGTTTGTTTGAAAATTTCGTTTTGACTCTTGTATCAGTCCTCAAGAGTGTATGAAGTGTTTGTTTGAAAACTTTGTTCGGAAAAGTGTAAGTGCAAAAAGTTGTTTTTGTTTTGAAAGAGCAAGTACCTTAGAACCTCTACCTATTCAAAAGAAATTAAGCGGTGTAAATGTCCTTTAGACAGTACCATCCCACTATTGAGAAGTAGGTAGCACCGTCGTTGGAGTTTATTCGGGTCAATTCGATTATAGGGACATGTGGTCACCAAAGCAATAGTAGGACGCCTTAGCGGTAACCCTAATGTCCTAGATCCTTTTTATCCGAGGCAACCGTTTCGAGGCAACTTGGATCTTTAGACAGGAGGGCGACCTCTAAAACACCCTATACTCAATGACCACGTCGAGGCAACCAAGTGAGGCGTACCCTAGGAGTGGCATGTGCACGTGTGTCAGGATTCAGTTAATATTATCTTTGCACATGTTATGGTGAGCTACGTTTTGATTTTAATTTTCAGGCAAGTCTTGTCATGCATAGCCTAGCTAACATACATCTAACAGTTAATAATTGTGCGGAAAGTAAATTGCGGAAAGTAAATCTACGCTATTACAAGGCGTCAGGTATTTACATCGCCAAAAACAACCCTTGGAAAAGTAAATGCGGGAAATTAAAGAAAGCGATAAGAAGTCTTAATTACGCTATTACATCCTCGGAGCAATTACATAAATATGATCAAAAAATAATATGCGCGAAAAGAAATTGAATCGGAAAAAGTCTTAGGGTTTTGACCCTTTTTTAGAAAGAAAGAAGTTTTTGTTGTTTTGCATTTCATTAAATTAAACCTAAAACTAATTAATTAATTAATTAAAAGAAATTTTTTTTTTGTTTTTTATGTTTTTAATGAAAATAAAATAAAATAAAAGAAAACATGATTAAAAGTTGTCAAGAACCCTAATTCTAATTTATTTTATTTATTGCAAAAACTATTGAAATTAACCTAATTAAACTAAATTAACTTGTTAGTATTTATTTACAAAAATAATAAATTAATAGTGAAATTAATAAATAATAATAATAATAAAAATATTATATGTTTTCTGATTTTATTATGAAAATAATTAATTTGGTTAATAACAATAATAATAATAATTAGTAAAATAATTAAATAACAAAGAAAAAAGAATTAAAAGAAGAATAAACCAAGGGGGGTGCTGGCCCATTAAGGAGGTATTATTGGAAATTTGGCCCATTAAGCTCAAGCCTGTTTGACTTTCTTTGATTGTCCAGGGCGCGTGTTGACTGGGAATACCATGATCCTTCATCTTTGGCCACAGGATTTGTGCTTAAGGCCACTTGGCGCGTTGATAACTGGAGGTGTATGATGGAACGCTTTTGGAAGCCTGCATGCAAATATGTGAAGAAAAATAACATAAGCGTTTTGGGGGGACCAGGGATTCGAACCCAGGTCCAAAAGCTCATTGGATGCTTGCCTTAACCACTCCAACCAACGCGTTCATTCATCATTAGAATAATAAACAATTATTATATTAAGAAACAAAATGCTAAGCTGTAAAACCAATAAAACGCGCGCTTATTTGAATTATCCAACCATACGCTTACACGTCCTCGTCTTCTTCCTTGTACCTGCAAATATAACGTTAGATAGCGGGGGGTTTTAACCCCCACAAACTACAGTGACCAAAAATAGCGAATAGAGCTATGGTAAATATAAATATTTCGCGATGGTCCCTGTGTGTTCGTCTGGTCTTGACGATTCCAACCATATGCCTTATGAACCCTAATTATTCCTGGATTGTAAAGCCCTAATTTGAAAGCTTATGAACCCTAAAATTCAATCATGGCAACTTTTGATTCTGTGCGTTTTAATCCAATTCAGTTGTACCATCAGCTTCATATGAGTTCTAGCAATGCAAAACAAACACAAAAGCACGTTAAATATGCATGAATTGAACTGCACGATTCTGAAAATAAAATGCAAACCGTGACTCTGTTCTTGATGATTCTTTGAGCTTCAATGCTTGGTTTTGATTATAAATCACTCCTGACCCTTCCAGCAACGTGTTTGAATCAATATAAGGCCTTGAATTGGCTTGGAACACAAGAATCAGTTTTGACTTTTCTTTGAATTTTCTTGAATTGGTTATGGCTTTTTCTGCAGAGATTTCACGTATGCATGATCAGGATTAGTTTGCATATTTATAGAGAATGAAATTAGGTCAAATCTTTGAGCAAAAATCCATGGAATGATGATTTGAATATTTGATTGGAAATCATATATTTTTGAATCTTCATGATTGGAAAAAGTTGCCAAATTTGGAGATATGGCATCTTTGACTTGGTGCACGAAATTGCCAGCCTTTTTAGGTCATTCTTGCTTCACAAAAAGATTGAAAAATCAAATCTTTGTATTTTCCTATAATTTAAATTAATTAAATGAATTAATATTAATAAAAAATCCAATTAATTAATAAAAAATAAGAAAATAATTCAATTAAGCTTGATGGGTCGTGCATAGGCCAAGGATAAAGTTTCAAGAAGAAATTTGAGGCCCATTAGCAAAAATAAGGTGTTTTGAGCAAAGTTGACTTTTGCAAATTCACAAAAATTTCCCAACTTCTCCAATGCATATCTTGCTCAATTTTGATCATATGAACATGTTCTTGGACATTTTGGAAAGGTCTTGAAGTCCTCTAACCAATTCCTTTGGTCCCATGTCATTTGTATTTAACAATCTCAAGTTATGGTCTTTGACTTAAAGTGTATTTTTGTTTACTTTTGAAATTGACCTATAATGTAGAAATTGATAACTTTTTATGAGAGCATTTCTTGGACTTGGAATGTGAAGATGGATTGTAGGAAATGTCATCCCCTTCAAAATTAGCATTGTATGGGATTTTTCTGATGAACCATGAAAAAGTTATGCCCTGGTCAAGATACAGTTGACTTTTCTACTGTCCAAAAATAGTAACTTTTGCATCTTGATGATTTTTGAGCCATTCTTGTGGAATCATGATCAAGACTTGATCAAATGATGATTGTGAGCTTAAAATAAGATGTTGACCAAAAATTCTGACTTTTGACTACAAAATGACCATTTTGCCCCTGTAGTTGACTGTGGGTCAAATGAGCTTTTTGACTGTGGAATTTGGCACTGTGAGTCTTGAAACTTGGCATGTAGGTGCTTGAGAATGCATATGGGCCTATGAGACTTGATTGAACCATTGAAAACCTCAAATTCCTTGAAAGAAACAAAACCCTAATTTCAGCTGTCTTAGGAGGTGGTTTGACTGTGCAACCCTTTGAGCAATCTTGAGCCAGTTGAAGATGATTCTTGATAAATCTTGAAGAATATGGGAGGGCAAATTTTGGGGTACAACAGTTGCCCCTGTTCAATCTTCTTAAACCTGAGGATGTAGATTGGCTTGTGTGCCTTTCGTGATCCGAAGGTGGAAGACGATTGAACACTAAAGTGCCTAGAAATTTGCACTCGCATGGCGTAGTATCAGCAATGTGATGGCGGGAATGGTCTTACAGATGCCATTTGGAGATATGATGGATAGGAGGATGGGCTTATAGATGCCATCTAAAGATGTGACAGAATCTTGTCGGGGATGGGCTTATAGATGCCATCTGGAAATGTAATGGATAGTTGTGGAGATGGGCTTAAAGATGCCATCTGGAGATTGTTTGTTGAATTGTAACTTGGTAGGTTGAAAGGAAGAACCTGTGTAGGGTTGCCTGACGATGAGTCCGTGTAAAACTGCATCTTGGAAGAGAAGGAACCGGTGTAGGGTTGCTTCATGATGGTCGAGTAGATATTTGTCCTGTATGGTTTCAGGTATTAATCTACAATCCGTCGTCCACAGATATTTCATGGCTAGTTACAGGTGTTGATCTGGAACTTAAGAAGTCTGGCTGATGAGATAGTTGTCCTGTCTGGTTTCAGGTATTAATCTCTGACCTGAGAAAGAAAGATGGTTTCCTGGCCTGTTACGGGTGTTAATCTTCAATCTCCTCATGTAGATACTTTCCTGGCTAGTTACAAGTATAGATTTACAATCAGTCGCTCACAGATATTTCCAGGCTAGATACAGGTGTTAATCTGGAACTTAACAAAGGTTGGTCGAGATAGCTTTCCTGGCTGGATACAGGTGTAGATCTCTGACCTGAGAATGAAAGATAATTTCCTGGCCTGTTACCGGTGTTGATCTTCAAACTCTTCATGTAGATAACTTTCATGGCTAGTTACAGGTATCGAATCTACAATCAATCGCTCACAGATATTTCCTGGCTAGATACAGGTGTTGATCCGGAACTTAAAAAGATTGGTCGAGATAGCTTTCCTGGCTGGATACAGGTGTAGACCTCTGACCTGAGAATGAAAGATAACTTCCTGGCTTGTTACAGGTGTTGATCTTCAAACTCTTCATGTAGATAACTTTCCTGGCTAGATACAAGTATAGATCTACAATCAATCGCTCACAGATATTTCCTGGCCTGATACAGGTGTTGATCTAGAACTTCAAAAGGTTGATGGCAATCATCCTTTGATTGACTTTTTCCTGAAAAGGAAAAACATTAGTTGTATGCAATGTCATGGTGTATGAGATGCATGATGTCATGATGTTCTCAAAAAATGAGATTGTGTCGTATGCACTTTATCATGTGTGTAAAATAGGAGATATGAAATGTGAAATGTTTATGAATGTATTTTCGTTGGGAAAATAAATCCTTGACGAATGCCGGGAAGTTTGTTGAATCCTGGGCTGATGTTGAAGAGTAGAGTTCTTCGTTTCCGTTGGGGATGATGGATGAAGATGATTGCAAGAATAAACCTGTAGGAGAGGATGACTCTGTTGGGGAATAAACCTGGCGAAGAGATTACTCTGCGGGGAATTACTCTGTGGGGAAGAGATGCTTCGCTGATAACTCCGCTGGGGACTCCGTTGATAAGCTTTGTTGGGGATTTTGGTGAACTCCGCTGGGGGATAGAGAGAACTTCACTGAGGACGATCTTTCAGTTGCAAGTTTGTTGAGGATAACCCAGTTAGGCTCTGGTGGGGAATAACCTTTGAACATGGCTGGGGAGAGATTTGTACTCTGCAGGGGACAAGCTTCCAGAATCTACTGGGGAGGTGATTCAACTCTCTTGAGGAAACTTCTGGACTGTACTGGGGAAATGGCTCCACTGGGGGTGTCTTGTATTCCGCCGGGGAACACTCTTATATTTCTGTCGAGGAATATTAAGACTGCCGAGGATGTTTGCTGAGGAATATCTGTATACTCTGTTGGAGAATATTAAGATCTTCTGGGGATACCTAACTTCCTTAGGGCTGACAGTAGACCAACTCTGCTTGGGGGAGAGCATTGCTGACTTGCTGGGGATACTGTGCCTTTTTAGGGCTGATGGGAGACCAACTCTGCTTGGGGAGAGTATTGCTGAATCTTGTCTTACTCTGCGGGGAGTGAAGGTATCTTGGTCATACTCTTCAACTGAATCTACCTTGTACCTGGAGGACAGAGCAGCTGTACAGTTTGGACAATTCTTATTGTCTCAGCTTCTGTGTGAGAAGGTACTTGTGGAGGTGCTTGATGACTGCCGATTGACAAATCTTCTTCTGGTAGGCAAGTGACGAGATGACGGAACATAGTCGTACGCTTTGATCCCTAATTTTGCATGGACCGCCCTTTCGGGTTTTCAGTCCATCGGGATACCCCTTTTTGCCCAAGCCGCCTTTTTCAGGTTTTCGACTTGCCGGGTGTACAGATTTTTTCATTTTCATCCCTTATTTTTGCCCGAACCCTTTTGGTTCGTCGGGAAGCCCTTATTTTTGCCTAGGCCAGTCGACCTAGCGGGTCTTTGATTATGTGTAGTATTTTTTCGACTATGTCCACGCTCTCAGAATGTAGGGAGTTGTCACTGTCAGTAGTGTTGTGTTGTCATATTACCAGAAGATGTTTGGTCGTACCAGATTTGTCGCTGGAATTCATGCCCAATGCCCCAGTTGATTCAGATGGAGATCTGCCCCTGGCTATTTGGCATTTTTGAGAGATTCCTTGAATCTTGACCGGACTTCCCCAGATGATGGACAATGCTCATACCGTGCCCCTGGATTGGAAGTGTTTTTCCACTTGAGGTGACCCTTTTTGTTGAGAAGGTTTTTGTTCACTAGATATTCGTCGTGCGAATTTCTCTGCTGTTGAACAAATAGTCATATGCAAACAATGTTATTTTAAGAATGCAAAGCTTATGTCTGTCTTGAAATTTTTGAAAATGCGTTTTTTTTTTAAACAAGCAAATTTTGTAAAATGTGATGTCAACTCAAGATTTTACAGCAAGTCCTATAGGAGTCAGGATACCTTTTGTAACAGTATGCTTTCGAACTAACCCGTGCTTCAGTTAGGACTTTTGAAGGGTTGTAACGTGGCCTGGTTCACGGTTTAAGAAACAAAGGATAAAGTCTCAAAGTATATTTGTACCCACCCGTCCTTCGTGATGTTCTTCAATCCTAAACTCAGCTAATCGTGCATTAGATCTTGTTTGAGTCTTTGCTCTGATATTCCAGTGATGGTTCGGATACTGATAGTTTATTTTGAATAGGCAGTCATGTCTTTTTTGTTGAGGGTTCGTATGACCTCTTTCTTTTCGATTTTTATTATCCCTGTTTTTTTTTTTGCCTGAACTGTTTCTCTTGTGATTACAGTCAACGGGATGCCCCGGTTTTGTAAGTCTCCTTCATAGGTTTTGACTTGTTGGGCTTTATATTTTTTTTTTGAAAGATAACGACTGCCTGTCCTTACGATTATACGGAACCATCACTGTCTTTTTGTTTCAGAAGGACTCCATTGATGCCATTCATTGTGCACCTGGATCAACCGAGAAAAACTACCCTGCCCCAGGTTATAATTAAGGGTTTTAATTTTTGCGTGAAAAGAAAAAAAAACTCCAACTTCTTTGGCTCAAAGGGGTTGACTAGGGATTATCTTCCTTATAACTCCACTGTTTAGGATTTGAAACAATGCCTGTACTTCATCAGCGGGGTCTGTTCAAAAGCATACTGTTAAAGATCGTGGTATCGTTTTCGTCATCCTCCCTCAAAAGGTTTAGAATTTTTAATCGAGAGTTGATCATCACAAAAAAGCAATTTGAATATAGTGAATACGAATGGATTGATTCAAAACAGACACATGCAATACATTAATATAATAAAAAGTTCGCCATGACAATAATTGTTTGAATAAGCAAAGAAAAATACAACTTCAGAATTCAAATGAACAAAAGTCTCTTAGTTTGAACTAGTCATCTCAGATGGAGAGTTCTCGGTGGAAGATTTTCATCTCACCATCCGGCATAAACTCCAGCATCCTCTCGTCAATCAAGTCTTGGATCTTGTTCTTCAGAGACCAACAGTTGTCGGTGTCATGTCCCGGACCGTCAGAGTGATATGCACACCTTTCATAGGGATGATATGTAGGAGCAGAGGTGTTGGGATTCTGGGGAGGATCCTTTAAAGCAATCAGATTGACCTCTAACAAGCGTTTCAGTATGAGATATGATGGTATATCAGTCTCCGAGAAATGTCTTCCAGGCGTATTTCGCTTACGCCGATTACCCTGTTGATGCTGGCGAGGTTGATGCTGGGCTTGTGACCCTGAAGCAAGCTGAGGAGCTTTTCCCTTGTCTTCTTTCCCCAAAGGTGGTTGACTGATGGCTTGGTTTTCAACCCTAGTTGTTGGCCTCATTCAGTTATTTTGAAGCAACTTATTGACGAGGACCCTGAGCTCTTCTTGTCTTTGAGCTAAGTCTTGAATGAGAGTCATCTGCCCCAGCATCTGGGTTCTCATTGCATCTACCTCAGCTTACAGATGTTTCAGCCGTTCGTCCTTATCGTCTTCAGGACTTTTCTTGACCAAATTCCCCATGAGGAGTGTTCTCAACTCTTCCTGCCCCTTGGATAGGTTTAGGAGGATTTCCCTGAACTGAGTCTCTTGAGCATGAAGATCCTGGTTGTTTTGTTGGCAAGCCATTGCTGAAATAAACAGCGAGAATGTGAGAGACCTGTATCGGATGACCTGTGATGCAATGATATGTATGATATATATATGCAATGTTTTCAAGGATCTCGCGGGGTAAACAAGAAAATTGTTAGAATTTGAATTTTGCAGCTTGATTGAAGGAACTTCATGTTGTTGAGAGTCCTTCTTCAAGAGTCAAGGCTTACCATATCGAGTGGGTCATAGCCCCTAACTTAAGTTATCGTGCTTGGATTTCTGGACAACCTTGGTTAGAGGAAAATAAATCCCATTTGCCCCTTGCTAGACATTTGGTCAATCATGACCTGCATCACAAACCATTGAGATCCTTGAAATGGTTAAGGGAATGCTATGGTATGATGTTATGATGTGTATGCTATACGTGAAGTGATGTAAGTAAGCCCTGTTATAAGTCTAGATTAAAGACTGTAAACAAAACCTGCAAGGAACCCATGTTGTCAGATAACAAGAATATGCAAGTAGTTCAAGTTTGAAGGCACACAAGTCATACAAGACAACCCTTAGAGTTTAGGCCAACATGAAGTTTAGGTACTACCCTATTGAAGTTAGTTGGCTCAAAACCTGTCCTATGAATAGTAACCGGGTTCTAAGGAGCTCAATATCATTGGATTGTTTTCTATGTTCATTGTTTTGATTTAGCCACTTAATTGGCGACCAAAATATTCCAAGAAAACAACCCTCAATGAGTGTAGTATCGAGTATCTACCAACTTCGGACTGCACCAAAGTCGGTCATCTCACTACCCCTAAAGAGGCCAGGATGGTCAAGTAAGGTTCTAAGGTCAGTTGATGCTTCACGACACCACGCGGTGGCCCCGTACTCTCCTTGACTTGACTTAAGGGTTACCGGTACTCACCAAAGTGCCACATCAACGTAGCAACTTCTTCAACCATGTCGGTATACCCCACACAGTTCCCTCACAGTTTGTTGTTACTTCTAAAGGGTATCCCCCATATCCGAGTTAGGATCCATAAACTCCGATACAAGCCGAAAATATTAAAGCAAAAAAAGCATTCAATTGAAAACATATAATGATCTAATCCTAAGGTACACCTCACTTATATGAATATCCCCAGCAGAGTCGCCAGTTCTGTGATCGGTGGGAATAAAACTGACTATTTTTGAAATGTTGGTTCGCGAAATATCGCGGTAAGCAAGAGTCGCCACCGTCTTTTATTTTCTCCAATAAGGAAAGGACAAAAGCACAGCAAAATTCCTTTTCGAGATGTTTCTCGGTTCGGGAGGTAGATTATAGAAAGGGAAGGTGTTAGCACCCTTTCTATCTGTGGTTATCCACGGGCTCTTAGGTACTTGCTCACTATGTTTTCAAAAATGTTTTGCTTTTCTTGTGTTTGTGGGTTTTGAAAAAGTTTGTTTGAAAATTTCGTTTTGACTCTTGTATCAGTCCTCAAGAGTGTATGAAGTGTTTGTTTGAAAACTTTGTTCGGAAAAGTGTAAGTGAAAAAAGTTGTTTTTGTTTTGAAAGAGCAAGTACCTTAGAACCTCTACCTACTCAAAAGAAATTAAGATGTGTAAATGTCCTTTAGACAATACTATCCCACTATTGAGAAGTGGGTAGCACCACCGTTGGAGTTTATTCGGGTCAATTCAATTATAGGGACATGTGGTCACCAAAGCAATAGTATGACGCCTTAGCGGTAACCCTAATGTCCTAGATCCTTTTTATCCGAGGCAACCGTTTCGAGGCAACTTGGATCTTTAGACAGGAGGGCGACCTCTAAAACACCTTATACTCAATGACCACGTCGAGGCAACTAAGTGAGGCGTACCCTAGGAGTGGCATGTACACGTGTGTCAGGATTCAGTTAATATTATTTTTGCACATGTTATGGTGAGCTACGTTTTGATTTTAATTTTCAGGCAAGTCTTGTCATGCATAGCCTAGTTAACATACATCTAACAGTTAATAATTGTGAGGAAAGTAAATTGCGGAAAGTAAATCTACGCTATTACAAGGCGTCGGGTATTTACATCGCCAAAAACAACCCTTGGAAAAGTAAATGCGGGAAATTAAAGAAAGCGATAAGAAGTCCTAATTACGCTATTACATCCTCGGAGCAATTACATAAATATGATCAAAAAATAATATGCGCGAAAAGAAATTGAATCGGAAAAAGTCTTAGGGTTTTGACCCTTTTTGAGAAAGAAAGAAGTTTTTGTTGTCTTGCATTTAATTAAATTAAACCTAAAACTAATTAATTAATTAATTAAAAGAAGAAAAAAAGTATTTTTAGTTTTTTATGTTTTTAATGAAAATAAAATAAAATAAAAGAAAACATGATTAAAAGTTGTCAAGAACCCTAATTCTAATTTATTTTATTTATTGCAAAAACTATTGAAATTAACCTAATTAAACTAAATTAACTTGTTAGTATTTATTTACAAAAATAATAAATTAATAATGAAATAAATAAATAATAATAATAATAAAAATATTATATGTTTTCTGATTTTATTATGAAAATAATTAATTTGGTTAATAACAATAATAATAATAATTAGTAAAATAATTAAATAACAAAGAAAAAAGAATTAAAAGAAGAATAAACCAAGGGGGGGTGCTGGCCCATTAAGGAGGTATTATTAGAAACGCACAGTGACCAAAAATAGTGAATAGAGCTATGGTAAATATAAATATTTCGCGATGGTCCCTGTGTGTTTGTTTGGTCTTGACGATTCCAACCATATGCCTTATGAACCCTAATTGTTCCTGGATTGTAAATCCCTAATTTGAAAGCTTATGAACCCTAAAATTCAATCATGGCAACTTTTGATTCTGTGCGTTTTAATCTAATTCAGTTGTACCATCAGCTTCATATGAGTTATAGCAATGTAAAACAAACATAAAAGCACGTTAAATATGCATGAATTGAACTGCACGATTCTGAAAATAAAATGCAAACCGTGACTCTGTTCTTGATGATTCTTTGAGCTTCAATGCTTGGTTTTGATTGTAAATCACTCCTGACCCTTCCAGCAACGTGTTTGAATCAATATAAGGCCTTGAATTGGCTTGGAACACAAGAATCAGTTTTGACTTTTCTTTGAATTTTCTTGAATTGGTTATGGCTTTTTCTGCAGAGATTTCACGTATGCATGATCAGGATTAGTTTGCATATTTATAGAGAATGAAATTAGGTCAAATCTTTAAGCAAAAATCCATGGAATGATGATTTGAATATTTGATTGGAAATCATATATTTTTGAATCTTCATGATTGGAAAAAGTTGCCAAATTTGGAGATATGGCATCTTTGACTTGGTGCACGAAATTGCCAGCCTTTTTAGGTCATTCTTGCTTCACAAAAAGATTGAAAAATCAAATCTTTGTATTTTCCTACAATTTAAATTAATTAAATGAATTAATATTAATAAAAAATCCAATTAATTAATAAAAAATAAGAAAATAATTCAATTAATCTTGATGGGTCGTGCATAGGCCAAGGATAAAGTTTCAAGAAGAAATTTGAGGCCCATTAGCAAAAATAAGGTGTTTTGAGCAAAGTTGACTTTTGCAAATTCACAAAAATTTCCCAACTTCTCCAATGCATATCTTGCTCAATTTTGATCATATGAACATGTTATTGGACATTTTGGAAAGTTCTTGAAGTCCTCTAACCAATGCCTTTGGTCCCATGTCATTTGGATATACCAATCTCAAGTTATGGTCTTTGACTTAAAGTGCATTTTTGTTGACTTTTGAAATTGACCTATAATTTAGAAATTAATAACTTTTTATGAGAGCATTTATTGGACTTGTAATGTGAAGATGGATTGTAGGAAATGTCATCCCCTTCAAAATGAGCATTGTATGGGATTTTTATGATGAACCATGAAAAGTTATGCCCTGGTCAAGATACAGTTGACTTTTCTATTGTCCAAAAATAGTAACTTTTGCATCTTGATGATTTTTGAGCCATTCTTGTGGAATCATGATTAAGACTTGATCAAATGATGATTGTGAGCTCAAAATAAGATGTTGACCAAAAATTCTGACTTTTGACTGCAAAATGACCATTTTGCCCCTGCAGTTGACTGTGGGTCAAATGAGCTTTTTGACTGTGGAATTTGGCACTGTGAGTCTTGAAACTTGGCATGTAGGTGCTTGAGAATGCATATGGTCCTATGAGACTTGATTGAACCATTGAAAACCTCAAATTCCTTGAAAGAAACAAAACCCTAATTTCAACTGTCTTATAAGGCGGTTTGACTGTGCAACCCTTTGAGCAATCTTGAGCCAGTTGAAGATGATTCTTGATAAATCTTGAAGAATATGGGAGGGCAAATTTTGGGGTACAACAGTGTGAAAGTGAAGAAAATCTTTGTTCTTAAAGTTAAGAAATATGAAGTTTGAATATTTTACAAAGTTCAGAATTATTGCATAAGAGAAGAGTTGTTTTTTAATTTGAAAGATTTAGTATTTAAAGTACTCAAGATACCTTTCCAAATGGACACTTTTCTGTTTGAAAAACTTGAGAGGATGCAATGTATGACCATGCATCTATTGGAGAAAAGGTGTGAAGGATATCTTGAAACCAGTTCAGATTTTTCAAAAGTTACAATGTGTAAATCGATTAACATAAGATGTAAATCGATTGCACGGGTTTGTAACGTTCATGTTTTCAAAAAATTTGAAGTGTAAATCGATTAGCATGTTGTGTAAATTGATTTACAAGTGTTAAAAATTAACTTAGTTCTGTGATCAATCGATTTACACTTCATGTAAATCGATTGCTGCCAGAAACAATCAGTTTTTGAAAAAGCATGTGTAAATCGATTTACATCAAGTGTTAATCGATTTACATCAGTTAAAAACTTAAAATTTGTTTTAAAATTTAAGTGAAGTGTTGTGGCAAGTGTGTATATTATTTTTGAGCATTTCTAATCAATGTAGTTCAAATGAGAATTAATATACTTGATTGCTTGCCATGATCCTTGAAGCTTTGAGTGAATGATGCTTTAAGCTACTTCCACTTCTTTTCCTTCTTGCCATAGTGCTTGTTTGTCTTTTATCAAAACTAGCTTGTTTGTCTTTCATCAAAACTAAAGTTGAGTTGAGGCTTGAGATTACACAAAGTAGTGGTAGAAGAAGGAGGATGCATTATCTGGGGACAAATCCCAGATATCCCATATAAGTCTGACAAGTTTGGCCTAGGTTTCAGTTCAAGTGCTCAAAAGGTTGTACGCTGTGCCCGTGCCGAAGGGCCACCCTTGAAGATCAGAAACCGTGAAGTCAACGCAGTGGAATATGGTGAAGATGATTGCAACCTGGAGGAATGGATCTTTCCGGCTGTCAATGGAGGGCTCCGCAATTGGGAGGCTAGAGACTTCGTCCCGATCACTTTCATCCCTCAGTAATTTATCTTTACATTTTGTTGGATATGTAATATTCAAAACAATTCGCACTCTTAAAACCTTGTGTCTTACCCGAGGTACAATGTTCCATTTGTAAGGGTTATTATTTCATCTTCATATGACATCAATGAATCATGGACATTTTTCGCATACAGACTTTTGTGCTCATTGTTTTTCTTTTACATTTTACTTTCTTTCAAAGATAGTTATACCCTTACACACACCCACACTCACAATGCAGGTATACATCCAGTGGTGAGAATCTGATCTACCAAGCCGAAGACGAAGGTGAGGAAGATTGTGAAGTACCAGTGGAACTTGCCAGATTGCTACAACAAGAAGAGAGAACCATCCAGCCTCACGAGGAACCCGTGGATACGATCAACCTAGGTACCGAAGAAGATTAAAAAGAGGTCAAAGTGGGTGCCAATCTGGAACCCATTGTCAAGAAGCGTCTGATTCAGTTGTTGCATGATTATGTCGAGGTCTTTTCCTGGTCGTATAAAGATATGCTAAGACTTATGAAGATATTGTGGTATATCATATGCCTACAAAAGAGGATTGTCCGCCAGTAAAGCAAAAGGTTCTCCGCGTGAGGCCTGATATGTCAGAAAAGATTAAAGCAGAAGTCATGAAGCAATTCAACGCTGGATTATTGGCTGTCATCTCTTATCCCCAATGGGTTGCCAATGTTATCCCTGTACCCGAAAAGGACGGCAAAGTGCGAATGTGTGTGGACTATCGAGATTTGAATAGGGCAAGCCCTAAGGATGACTTTCCACTCCCCCACATCGATATCCTAGTTGACAATACGGCACAACACAAAGTGTTTTCCTTCATGGATGGATTCTCAGGTTACAACCAAATCAAAATGGCGCCTGAGGACATGGAGAAAACAACATTTGTCACACAATGGGGCACATTCTGCTACAAGGTGATGCCATTCAGACTGAAGAATGCTGGGGAAAACTATCAACGTTCCATGGTAGCTTTATTTCACGACATGATACATCATGAAATATAAGTCTACGTTGACGATATGATAGCCAGATCACAAACAGAAGAAGAGCATCTTGATCACTTACAAAAGTTGTTTGAGAGACTAAAGAAGTACAAGCTGAGGTTGAATCCAAACAAGTGCACATTCGGGGTACGATCTGGTAAACTCGTAGGCTTTATCGTCAGTAACAAAGGTATCAAGGTCGATCCTGCCAAAGTTAAAGCAATACGAGAGATGCCTGCTCCCCGTGCTGAGAAGGAAGTCAGAGGATTCTTGGGACGTTTGAACTATATTTCCATATTCATTTCTCACCTAACAGCTACTTTGAGCCAATCTTCAAGCTATTAAAGAAAGATTAAGTAGTCAAATGGAATGATGAGTGCTAAGTTGCTTTTTACAAAATCAAAGAATACTTACAAGAGCCTCATGTGTTGATGCCACCAATCGAGGGAAGACCGTTGATCATGTATTTGACTGTTTTAGAAAACTCAATGGGGGTGTGTATTAGGGCAACATGACGAGTCTGGCCGAAAAGAGCACACTATTTACTACCTGAGCAAAAAGTTTACCGATTGTGAAACCAGATATTCACTGCTCGAGAAAACTTGCTGCGCTCTGGCATGGGTTGCTCGTCGGCTAAGACAATATATGTTGACTCATACTACCTTGTTGATATCTAAAATAAATATGATAAAATACATCTTCGAGAAGCCTGCTCTTTCTGGGAGAAAAGCGAGATGGCAGATGATCCTGACAGAATACGACATACAGTATACTACCCAGAAAGTTATAAGGGGAAGTGTTCTAGCTGATCACCTTGCTCACCAAGCTGTAGAAGACTACCAGTCCATGAAGTTCGAGTTCCCAGATGAAGACATTATGACATTAGACAACTGTGAAGAATTCAGGCCATATGACGGACCTGAACAAGGATCTCGATGGACCCTGTTCTTTGATAAAGCCTCTAATGCACTCGGCAATGGTATTGGTGTTGTACTCATATCTCCAGAAGGTTGTCATACTCCTTTTACTTCCAGATTTTGCTTCAACTGTACAAACAACATGGCAGAATATGAAGCGTGCATCTTCGGTCTCAGAGTTGCCATAGACTTGGGAATCAAATCCTTATATATGTTTGGAGATTCAGCTTTGGTCATCAATCATATCAAAGGGGAATGGGACACCAAACACCCAAACTGTATCCCTTATAAAGAACATGTTTTGACATTGCTACCACATTTTGAGAAGATTACCTTAGAGCATTTCCCGCGAGAAGAAAATCAGCTAGCCGACGCACTAGCCACAATGTCATTTATGTTTAAACTTAAATGGGATAATGAGGCTCCCAGATCACCATTGAACGAAGAGATGAACCAGCACACTGTTACGAGATTAATACTAAAGAAGTAGTAGATCAACCTTGGTTTCACGAAGTCAAGAGGTATCTCGAGACTCAAGAATATCCATAAGGAGCTTTAATCAATGATAATAAGTTCTTAAGGAGATTCTCTGCTAAATTCTTCCTTAGTATGGCATCCTGTACAAACGCAATCATGACTCTGTGTTACTTCGGTGCGTAGATAAGGTTGAAGCTGAAAAGATCATGGCTGAATTGCATGAAGGCACTTTTGGTACCCATTCCAGCGGGCATACGATGGCAAAAAAAATCCTACGGGCATGCTATTATTGGTCTACCATGGAAGCAGATTGTTATCAACACTCTCGAACCTGCCATAAATGCCAGATTTATGCAGATAAGGTACACGTACCTCCGGTTCCTCTGAATGTCTTGACAGCTCCTTGGCCCTTTGCTATATGGGGAATTGATATGATTGGAGAAATCAAGCCGAGATCCTCCAATGGACACCGCTTCATCCTAGTGGCTATTGACTATTTTACAAAGTGGGATGAAGCAGCTTCTTTCGCCTCCGTTACCAAAAATGTTGTTTCCTATTTTATCAAGCAAAATCTCATTTGTCGGTACGGTATCCCAGAAAGGATCATCACTGACAATGGTACAAATCTCAACAACACTATGATCACCGCCTTGTGCGAGCAATTCAATATTCAACATCACAACTCTTCTCCCTATCGGTCGAAGATGAATGGTGTTATCGAAGCTGCAAATAAAAACATTAAAAAGATCATACAGAAAATGACAGTCACATACAAAGACTGGCATGAGATGTTACCATTCGCTCTCCATGGATATCATACCACGACTCGTACATCAACCGGGGCAACACCCTATTCTTTGGTTTACGGCATGGAAGTTGTCTTACCTATCGAGGTTCAGATCCTCTCTCTGAGGATTATGAAGGATGCAGGGTTGAATGAAGACGATTGGATCCAAACTTGACTTGATCAACTGAACTTGATTTATGAAAAGAGACTTACTGTTGTTTGCCATGGTCAAATGTATCAAAAACGGATGATCAAGGCTTTCAAGAAAAAAGTCAGGCGCCAAGTGTATCATGTTGGAGATTTAGTGATCAAACACATCATCTTGCCACAAGGTGATCCTAGGGGCAAGTGGACTCCTACCTATGAAGGACCATTTGTAATAAAAAACATTTTCTCTGGTGGTGCAATGATCTTGACCACCATGGATGGCGACGACCTGCCACACCCTGCAAACGCGGACATAGTCAAAAGATACTACGCATAAGAGACCCGCTAGGTTGACATACCTAGGCAAAGCAAGGGCATCCCGATGAACCAAAAGGTTCGGGAAAAAGTTAGGGATAAAACAAAAAAAAAATTGTACACCCGACAAGTTGAAAACCTGAAAGGGCGACTTGGGCAAAAAAGGGATTCCCGGTGGACTGAAAACTCGAAAGGGCGGTCTAGGCAAAAGTTAGGGAATTAAGGCGTACGACTATGTCTCGTTGGATCACTTTATCGACAACCTTTAGCTTTCACTGACAAACTCAGAGTTTCTGATCAATTCAATCAGCTTTGAACAAGGCAACGAATAGACAAGACGCTCGGAGAAATGAAGGCTATATCATAATGGAAACCCTATGGGATTTTTGTACACATAACTATCTTTTCTTTGTATCAAAATTTTCATTTTTTACGACATCATTCTCTTACTAGAATGTTTGTCTCCTTGTACAAAAAATACTTATTCAAAGTCAATACAAAATATTCTTTTGAAAGTGCAAAAACAATTTGTCTTTTCTTTATGCTTATTTTGTTTACAAAAACGTCCAATGATTCATTGTTGAGCATATGTATTTGAATAATTACTGTTTACAAATAAACCAAATGAAAAGAGGCAATTGTTGATAGGTTGAAAGGATAGGAAAATATCTATAGGCTACTCCATAGGTAATCCCTTGCAGTACGTCGCTTAAATCCCCAACGGAACAAAGTTTCAAATTATTGATCCCCAGTAAAGGTCGCCAATTTTCTCAGGATTCCCCAAAAAGATTTTACATACAGTACATGGTATTGCCCTCACAACAGAGTTTATTTCTCTCGGTAAAAGTTCATCAATACTTCGACTTCAAGACATGAAGACTCACATATCCTCAGCAACAGTCAGGGATTTTATTTTTCCTAATCCAACTACAATACAACAAATCATCTCACATACACATATATTGCATCCTTATATCATAAAGATTGATAAAGCAAATGCATCACATCATACATTTCATGCAACACGACTTTGCATTTTAGCTAACATTTTAATCTTTTCAGGATAAGATTAACAACTACCATTAACAATATTCAAAACCTGATACAGTTCAGATACGCTCCAAACACGGATGCCATTCTGATACTCATTCAGAACCTCTTTCAGATACAGTTCATATACGCTCCAGACACGGATGCCATTATGATACTCATTCAGATCTCAACTTCAAGATACGGTACAAATACGCTCCAGACACGGATGCCATCCTGATACTCATTCAGAACTTCTTTCAGATACAATTCAGATACGCTACAGACACGGATGTCATTCTGATACTCATCCAGATCTCAACTTCAAGATACGGTACAGATACGCTTCAGACACGAATGCCATTCTGATACTCATTCAGAACCTCTTTCAGATACAGTTCAGATACACTCCAGACACAGATGTCATTCTGATATTCATTTAGACTCGGCTTTCAGTTACAGTTCATATACAGTTCAGATACGCTCCAGACACGGACGCTATTCTGATACTCATTCTTTCAGCTTACAAATTACAATTAAAAAAAATCACTCTTGGATGGCATCTGCAAGCCCATCTCCCACAACTTTCTATCACCTCTCCAAATGGAATCTATAAGCCCATTCCTTCTATCGTTGTACCACCGAGTGCAAATTTCTGGGTACTCTAGTGTCCAATCATCTTCCACCTTAGAGTCACGAATGGTAAAACTCGCCATTCTAACTCTTCGGGTTTAAGAAGATTGAACAAGGGCAGCTATTGTACCCCAAAATTTGCCCTCTCACTTATCAAAAATTTCCTCACAAGATCTCTTTGACTCAAGACTGCATTAGGGTTTGACCAGCTCAAGACATCTCCTCATGCACTGATGACTAAAATTAGGGTTTGAGTTTGCACAAGGATGCTTGGAATATCAATGCTTCATATGACTTTCAAACATCATTATGAACCCCTAAGATTACTCATGACAAGTTTCAAGCCTTGAACCCCATTTTTGATCAGTCAATTGGACAGTTGACCTAAAAACCAGCTGTATTGGGGAAAAAGTCAACCATAGCCAATTTACAGTCAAAATTCATAATTTTTTAACCACATCAACATCTTAGACTCATATGTATCATTTGATCAAGTTTGGACCATAATTCCTCAAGAAATTTGATCAAATCATCAAAAGGGCAAAATGGTCAAAATTAGGGTTTTGACTGAGAATGGGCAATTTCTGATTTTTTACCTAGCAAATGGTCAATTGGTTTGAAGCATGATTTCAAGAGTTCAATTGCATAATTTTGACCTAATGGCATGACCCAAAACATTGCTCAAGATCAATTGGATTGATAGTGAATTTTCAATCAATTGATCAAAAGTCAACTGTATACTGAAAAGTCAAACTTTGACTTTTTGGTCAAAATCAAGTGCCAAAGATCATAATTCATCAAAACATGTCAAAATGTGAAACTTGTTCATCAAGAAATCAAGGATTTAAGATTTGGTTTTGAAAAGTTGAAATTTCCTAACTTAGAAATTTTTCTAAGTATAGAAAATTTCTTATTTTTTCTCAACTTTGAGCCAAATTTTCACCCTGATGCAAGATGATTCAAAGGAAATTTCAAAAATGAAAGTTGTAGATCTCAATGAAATCTACACATTTGATTCACACAAATTCTCCTAAATATGCTTGGATCTCAAGATATAATTTTGTGAATACATGCTCATGAACTAAAATAACTTAGTGAAATTTTGCCCTAGTTAGGCAGATTTTTGACCTAACTTCATGCCATTTTTTCGCATAGTTCAAAAGGGAATTCTCAAAATCAATTCAAAGATGAATTTTAGAGCACATTGCAAGATTTTCAAAATGTCCAAGAACTCCTTGATATCATTCTTGAGTAGGGAGAATCAAAGAGATGAAGTTGGCAATTTATCACTTTGATTTCAAGCCATTTCATGATGAACAAAAATTCAAATCTAAGCCTAGGTTGCATAATCTTTGCTTTGCAGGCCTCAAACTTGTTTCTCACTTCATAATTAAATGTTTACACAGCTGATAGAGCTTTAATCCAAGCATTAGAGCCTTTATCCAAGCTATATTTCCATTTATGGCACAAAGGTGCCATTTCCATTTTGATAAAGCACAAGTTTTTCCTTTGTCAACTTCTTGAGCCACTCAATTGTTTTCTCTGCACACAAGCAAAGTCAAAACCAAAAACAACTCGTCTAAGGCCTCTCCAAGACCAGACCATGCTTGTACAACACTTAGGGACTTGTCTCCTCATTTTTCTTCAAAAGCAAGTTATAGAGCCAAAAGGCTATAACTCAAACCTGGAATGGAGTTGATCTCTAACCTTTTCCAATACACAAATGTATTGCAACATAACAGACGAATGCTAAGAATGAGAAACAATCCCAAACATTTTGCCATTGAAAATATGCCATAGCTTGACAGTTTTGAACCTTACTCAACCATCTCCAAATCCACTCGTGTGTTTTGAGTTTTAACCACCTAAACACTTAATATACATCACACCTAAGCGATCCAGACCCTTGTTCCCTCACTGTAACTCCTCCTCCACCATCCACCATTTTCAAACATCAAGCTTGCAGGTTGACTTGAGTAGGGAGATTCAAGGACTTTCAAGACAAAGTAAGGATTGGAATACACTTAGGGAGGTCCAGGCAAGCTAAATAGATCCTCAGGCCTTCTCAAAACTTGCCCAAACTCCATTCATGATCTCAACTGAAAGAGGTAAAAACTCAAACTTCTATTCTTCATACAAGCATCATTTGGTCCTGATTCATGAAAACAAAATGTAAATATCCTTGCACTAAAGCTAACCATGTTCATAGTTTTCATTTATATTAACTGTGCATAGAGAATTTTGGATTTGAAATTTCTGTAAAAATTAGATTTCAAATTAGGGCAAGTAAAATTAGCTTTGATCTTTGACTTTTAGTTTACATGAATTATATGGTTGAACTCGTGAGAAGAAACATTGTAACTTTCATGTTTGAACTTTCCATTTTTATGGAGAAATAAGAGAGATACAAGTGGTCCGGCCATGGCTCAAGGTTGAAGATGAAGTTGCCTTCAGGAGGCGTTTTCCAATATATATTTATGCTTTTGTTTATATGAACGGATGTACAGTCACCCCAGTGGTAAGGCAGCGTGCAAAAATGCTATAGGTCACGGGTTTGAGCCTTAGCGCACGCCTTTTGCATTTTCTCACATTTTTTCCTTTTTTTGTCACTTTGCAACGTTGGACTTTTTGTTTCATTGGGCCTGTGATTTTTTCTAACTCTGCATCCTGTTTACTCATGATACCCCTGGCCTAATATATTTTTATTATTCATTTTATTTTCATTTTTATTTTATTAAATATATTTTCTTAATATTAAAAATCATAAAAAATATAAAAATGATAGATTTATATTTTAGCTTATTTTGTTTTATTTTTCTCACAGAAAAAATATTTTATTTAGTTATATGTATTATCCATTTTTATTAATTAAATTTATAAATTAAATTAGAACTAGTTTAATATTTATTTTTTCTTTATACCCATTAAGTATTTATTTTAATATAAAAGGACCAAAATACCTCATAATGCCATGTATTATTTTCAAGACAAAAAAATACAAAAAATACTTACTTTTCTCAAAGAAATTTATTTTCTTTTAATCAAATAGAATTAGGGTTTATTTAAAAATCTTTTCTAAAAATAATTTCTTTTCTTAATTGATTTAAGTTAATATTGATTTATTTATTAGGTTTAGGTTAAAACTTTTTCACATAAAAAACCAAACCAAAATCTTCTTTGCATTTACATACCTTTGCATATTTAATTCATCTTGTATATTATTTATTCCAATATTTGTACATATTCAATTTGGTTGTAATAGATTAATTAGGTTTATATTATTGCAATCCCCATTCACAAATTGTATACCCCCATCCCACAAGTTTTGTAATAGCGTGGTAACTTTAAATTTTGCAATTTATCGCTTTTACATAACATGCTAGTAATTAGGATTTGTATGACAAGATAAAACCAATCAAATAGAAAACCCTAAATCAAGACAAAATCAAACATGAAAATTACACACTTGCATACAAAACACCCCTAGGGTTACTCCACTTGGTTGCCTTATACAAAAATGGCCATATTACGCATGTAAGGTATCTTAGCAAAACAAACAAATACAAGATCATAGTCCCTCGATGACGCTATTCAAAGTTGCCTTACCAAATGATCTTAGTCCCTAAAAAAATGCTAAGATACTTTGCAACATTGCTAATCATGGCTATACGATGATCCACGTCCATCCCATTTACATCCAAAGATAGGATTATTTACCAAATCAATGGTAAGACAACAATGTCAAAGGAAAAGAAAATGAACAAGAAAAACATTTGAGTAGGTAGATTACTTTTAGTTACTTGCTCCATTTCAAAACAAATATCCTTGCTATTTTCAAATCAAATACACACATTTCCAAACATCTTACAAACATTGAACACATTTTCAAAAAGATCAAGATCTTTGTATATATTCTTACGAACGAGAATCATTACAAAGATTGCCTAAACAATGGCCTATTTACAAAATACTTTCAAAAACCACACAAAGCACAATTTCAAACAAAAGCAAGTAACTAAGAGCCCATGGAAAACCATGGATGAAAATGGTGCTAATACCTTCCCTTTTCATAATTTACCCCCCGAACTCGAGAAACAATCTCAAAGGTCTTTTATGTGCTTTTTCACCTTTCCTTTTGGATAAAAGAAAAGTCGGTGGCGACTCTTACTAACCACAACATTTGCGATCAAACGCAAAACCTTCAAGTCAGTTCTCCCACTGCATCACACTATGTATGTTGACAAAAGGTTCTATTACGAGTGGTTTAGTGAAAATATCAACGAGTTAATTTTTACTATCAACATGCTCGAACACAACATCCCCTTTTTCAACATGACCACTAAGAAAATGGTGGCATATCTCAATATGTTTAGTGCGTGAGTGTAGTACATGATTTTTGGTTAGATTAATTTCACTAGTGTTGTCGCACATGATAGTAATACGTGAGAGTTTAATATCAAAGTCAAAGTTGTTTTTTAAGCCACAAAATTTGGGCACAACAGTTATCGACTTCCGCGTATTCTGTCATGCATAGAGACAAACATGTCAAATGAAGATGTCCTATAAAGAGTCATTTAACATCGCACTTGTGACCAGCTGGACAATTGGATTTAATTGATATATTTCAGATGCAGAATATTCTGAAATACTGTGTAATCTTATGTAGCACACAGTTTGAAGATTGAAGAGATTCGATATGAAATCAAGGAGTTAAATTAGTTTATAATTATGGAGATCAATTAAATAACTGATGATTGAAGTCCGATAATTTAGGAGATATTTTTGCTGCCTCATGTGCAACAGGTCAACAATGATTTTAATCTCAATTCCAATACATTAATGATTATAAAAGGAAGACTTAGACTTAGGGCTTGATAACTAAATTGGGTAGAACAAACTTAGAAAGAAAAATAAGGGTTTAGGGTTTTGAAAGTCGTGTACTTTCTTGTGTTGTAATCACCCTTTGTATCGTTTGACACATTGTGGTAGACATAGTTTTATGTAGATTCAGAAGCCTTTAGGTAATGAATCTTGTATTGTTCTTATATGAAGCTTTGAAGCAAAACCAAGTATGTTTGTTAGTCAAGAGTCTTGACTGAACTGGTTGTAATTGATAAAAATATCACTGAAGTGATTTAGGAAGTGAGATGTCGATTTCTCATATTTATGATTTTCTTAGGTAGAAGTTGTATTGGGTAAGGATTAAGCAAAAAGTTGTAAACGAGGGAGTTTAGATTTGAACTAATACTGCTGATAGTGGACTTCTTTCATGGCTTGGTAGCCCCCAGAGTAGGTGTGTGTCCATCGAACTGGGTCATCATATTTGTGTGTTATTATCTTTATGTTTTGTTCATTTTTGTTCTTGATTGATAGATATATCGTATAAGATGTTGGAACATTTGTCACGACTTTGTGCTGATACAGTTTGTATTAGTCTGGTGTATTATGTCCATGCATTATTATACATAGATCAATGTATCAACATATTTTTGGACATTTCTCATAGCCAAACTAATACATTTTTTATAGCAAAACCAACAGTGGGCTAATCTCCACCTCAAATTAATTTTTAACAAGGTTTTCAAAATCCCATAGACAATGTGTCACACTAGCTAGTTTTAGCGGAGACTATACCTTTTAGACAACAATGATTGGATTATAACTTCATAGCCAATACAATTAAAAGATGCTTTGAAATACAATTTAATCATAGAGAATTAAAGCCAAAAAAGTGTACATCTTCAAGCAACAAAAACATTTAAACCAAATAATACTCAAAAGCTTGGAATTCGAAAACACTCACCAATAAGGACTAAGAATTGCAGCTCAAACCCCAAATTTTCCAGTCAAAGGTCTTCTACTTTTCTTTCCAAAATCAAGTGGATGATTCTGAGCTTTGGAATATTTCACAAGAGAAAATCTATTTTCTAACTTGATTCCTAAAACAGAGTAAAAAGATAGATAGTGACATATGAATACTCGTGTAAATAAATAAAAAGGTTAATTGAAAATAATAAATAAAAATTTAGAATAAAACAATGAGATTTAAGAGTTTGAAAACTATCAACAAAGAGACAAGAGGAGTCAACTGTTATCCTTTGTTGCGCAATAGCCCACTGTAGTCGATGCCATTACAGTCGATTGATTCTTTAATCATGTTTTTAGGGAACCTTAACTCTTCGGAGTCCAGAGCGATTCAAAACGGCAAGAAGAGACAAAGAGGTGCCGATTGAGACACAATTTAGGTATTTGGGTGAGTCGTAGAGAATATAGAAACTCTTTGCAAAGAGAAGAAAAAATGTTAGGGTTTCTAGCATCTAATTTTTACGAAAACATTTTTAAGTTAGTTTTAGAAAATGTTCGTGAGATGAAGAAAGGAAATGAGTTTTTGTCTTGGAGGCGGAAACAAAAAGAAATGATATGGGTATCTAAGGCAAATTAGAGTTTTACTTTAAATTGACTTTTCACGTCGGTGCAAATCTAGGCTCGATGTAAAATCCTTTATAACAAAATTTTATTTTATTTACGAAACTACCACCACATTTTTTTTACATAAGTGAAAATAAATGTGTGATGTAAAATCCTTTAAAACAAAATTTCATTTTATTTACAAAAATGTCAACGCATTATTTTTTACATTAGTAGAAATAAATGTCTGATGTAAAATCCCTAAATCAAATATTTTTCACTTTAAATTATTATGAATTCTGATGTCAAATCCTTTGAAAAATATTATTCACATCATATATCTTGAAACCTGATGTAAAATTATTTAACCAAATATCTTATTTTTAGTGAATTTTTTTTATTAATAACCATGTATTAAAAAAATATTTCGCAAATAACCGGGTTTCGGAAAAAATTACGCAAATAACCATGTTTCAGATGGCTCCACAAAGGAGGAGCCATCTCATTTGGCGCATGCACCTAGGGTTTTGCCCTAGGCGCCATCTCACTTGGCGCCTCCCTTGGCTTTTAGCCAAGTGAGATGGCGCATGCTCCTTAAAAAGGAGAGGAGGCGCCATCTCACTTGGCGCCTAGGGCAAAACTAGGGTTTTTTGCTGTTTTATAAATAATTCGTCCGTTTCTTTGAAATTTCTCACACTTTCTCGCACTGTATTTTTATTTTGTACTCCCTTATTTACGTAATGACGTCGCCTATGATTTTTAGCAGAGATGGTTACGTTATATTCTCCGCCACGAAACCTGCGATGAAAATGAAATTCTGGCACATTCACTCCATGGAGCGTCTGAAGCGGGAGTTGATGCGGTGGCTAGATGGAGACATCACCGAGGGGGAAAAAATTTGAAGGATCCAGCGAAAACGAACAACAACCTCGCATGCGACAGGAAGACCTAATGTATGGTTGGAGGAAGTCAAAACAGACAGTGATGTAATGCTGATGATGCATGGGTCAGATGAAATTGTGTTAACAGTTGTAATTTCCTAGATTGAATATCGTTAATCATTGTTGTACGCGAAAACCCTAATGTAATTTCCTATATTGAATTTCTTAAATTGTGTGAACAGTTTTATTAACGGAAAACCCATAATGTTTACAACACAAATATTGAAAATATTTATTGTATTACAAAATTTATGTGGTCGAGCCAGACGCCCGATTCGGACAGTTTTTACGATTGTGTCCGACCTGACGACATAAACCACACTTTCTTTCCAACCTGTCAAGATCGTCCATTTCTGTTGTTATGCGCCTGCTTTTGGGACGACCCTTCTCGTTCCTTCGCATTTGGTCATTGTGCCAAACTATATCACCGTTGTATTCAGGCCAATAGTCCGGTTTTGCCACCAAAGGAAAGTTGTTGTTGTAAACAGTGAGCAACGTTTCAGATTTATAAACGTTTGAGAGCAGTTGAAGCGCGTCTTGATGGGTATGAGCACAAGCGGCAATGACATGTGAGCAAGGCATACGAAAAGCTTGAAACTTGCCACAATCGCACCATTGAGAAGGTAAAATGACCCTGTATTCTTGTCTTGCCAGGCCTTCATTGTGGTCGATTGTCTCTTTCAGAATGAAGTTGTGGCTATGGCGGTCAAACCGTGTAACCATGTGAGTGTTGGCTTTAGCACTTTCAGCCTTAATGTATTTCATACAGCTTTCACTCCATAGTTGTCCTGATTGCAAGACCGCATACCACATTTCACCTCTTTTGGCAAATAACGCAGCCATCCTAAAATACGTGGATTTCACCAAGGCAGTGATGGGGAGGTTTCGTATGCCCTTGAATACCCCATTCATTGATTCAATAAGATTTGTTGTCATATGCCCCCATCTTTGGCCATTGTCGTATGACCTAGTCCACTTTTCGACCGGTATATTGTCGATCCACGTACCGGCTTCTGGGTTAGACAAACGGATCTCGTTGCGGTAATATTTGAATGTGGGATGTGTCAGTGCGTATCCCGCATTCATCACCGCTTTCCTCAATGTTTTGTCCTTGACCTCCCTCGAGAAATTCTGGACGATATGCCTGACGCAATAGACATGCGTAGAAGGAGGGTCATGCCAACCATTTGCCGGATTATTATAGGCACTTTCAATGGAGGCATGTCTGTCCGAGATCAAACAGAGATCTGGTTGAGGAGCCACGTGTGTACGAAGATTTTTCAGGAAAAAGCTCCAAGCACCACTGGTCTCCCCCTCGACAAGGGCAAACGCAACGGGGAAAATGTTATTGTTGCCATCTTGTGCAACTGCCATCAAAAGCGTGCCTTTGTACTTCCCATACAACCAAGTCCCGTCTATTTGTAGAATTGGTTTGCATGATGCAAACCCTGTGATGCATGGTTGAAATGCCCAAAAGACGCGACTGAATATTCCGTTGCCATGTAGTAGACTACCATCTTGGGCGTACGCTGGCAATGTTTCCAGAACATAAACACTACCTGGAGAATATGTCTTGAGTGCATTTAGGTAGCGGGGAAGTTCTCGGTATGACTCCTCCCAGTTTCCGTACACCCTTTCAATCGCCTTAGTCTTTGCTAACCACGCCTTACGGTAAGACGGAGTGTAGTTAAAAACCGTGGTGATGTGGGAGATGATTGTTTTCACCTTCAAAGAAGGGTCGTTGCTGACCAGGGGTAGGATTTCTTGACAGATTAGATCATGGTTGAGTTTTCGGTGGTCTTGTGATTGAGTGGAACTTACACAAGTATGGGTAGTCATGGAACCTATGACCCAGCAGTCACCCCTTAGTCTGTATGAAGCGGTCAGCTTGAACATACAGTCAGGGTGGACACACTTGATCTTGTACCTTTCCGGGTTTACACGATCCACCTTATAATCAACCGAGTTGAGCATGTGAAATTTTTTGATGGCCCTTATGCATTCCTCTCTATTACGAAGGGCCATCAACAAAGAAAGGAATCCCAAAGGCTGTCACGTAGCCTGAGCCAATGCTGTAAAACGTGACACCTCTTATTCGCCAAATGGGGTGGCGACACCATTCATTTTTGTACTATTTCGCCAAGTGAGATGGCGCCTCCCTTACTGTCCAATCGTGATACATGCATGGGCTTATGCTGCCACCTAGCCTGGCCCTATTCTGCACACATAAATGTTTTGTGTAAGACTCCACCCATCAACTCCAATGGCCTTGCATGCAACAAAGAAAGGAATCCCAAAGGCTGTCACGTAGCCTGAGCCAATGCTGTAAAACGTGACACCTCTTATTCGCCAAATGGGGTGGCGACACCATTCATTTTTGTACTATTTCGCCAAGTGAGATGGCGCCTCCCTTACTGTCCAATCGTGATACATGCATGGGCTTATGCTGCCACCTAGCCTGGCCCTATTCTGCACACATAAATGTTTTGTGTAAGACTTCACCCATCAACTCCAATGGCCTTGCATGCAACAAAGAAAGGAATCCCAAAGGCTGTCTCGTAGCCTGAGCCAATGCTGTAAAACGTGACACCTCTTATTCGCCAAATGGGGTGGCGACACCATTCATTTTTGTACTATTTCGCTAAGTGAGATGGCGCCTCCCTTACTGTCCAATCGTGATACATGCATGGGCTGCCACCTAGCCTGCAAGAGTGACACCTTACATCTTTTGTAAATGCATGCATGCATATGTGTAACACCCTAAGCATGCAAATGCGACACATCGCAGGCATGCAACCACTACATCAAACTTATTTGCCTATAAATACATACCTTATGAAACATCTCTCACACCCACACAACTCTCACTCTCTGCTACGAAATATTTCTTAAGTCTATCATACTCTCTATTTCTTCCTAAGTCTTTCATTCTCTCAAGCGTTCTGAACAATGGCCCTTCTAACAATGGGAGATACTCACAGAGGCACAAGGGAAAACATTGCTGCATTTGTAAGTCTCTTCTTTGGTTATACATTTTTCATACTTCAAATAACGTGTTGTTCATCTTAATTAATCTTACTCTTGTTTAATTATGATCTCAGGATACACAAAGATTCAGAATCCGTTCGCACAAATACCTGGCTCCCGACCCATTTATCGTCCCTTATCTGGAATATGCAGGTTTTGGACACGTGATAAAGATCTCCAACTGCACCATTGACTCCAAATTCATTCTTGCAATGTTGGAGAGGTGGAGACCGGAGACCCATACATTTCACCTACCAATAGGTGAATGTACCATCACTCTCGAAGATGTGTACATGCTACTGGGCCTCCCTATCGACGGTAAGGCGGTGAACGGGTCGGTTCAACAACCCAACTCACAGTGTGAAGAACAGTTGGGTAGGGACATGGTAGAAGGTGGTGGAGCAAGAGGGCAGGGAATACTACTCACTAACCTGAAACGGCATTATGCAAGTATGGAATTAAATGAAAATTCCTCTGAGAATGACCGAGTAGTAAAAGCCCGAACGTATATTATGATACTTTTTGGTACATTTTTATTTCCCGAAAGTATGGGAAATAGTGTAAATTTCATGTACTTACATTTACTAACAAATTTTGATAAAACTAGAAAATTTAGTTGGGGTTCTGCAGTATTAGCCCACCTGTACAGTTCCTTGTGCAAAAACGCAGTCAAGGAAAAATGTACATTTTATGGGTGCGCATTTTTACTACAAGCCTGGGATTGGTGGAGGATGGAGTCCTTAAACCCCATCAACAACAACACTTTTGGTTTCCCCTTACGCAACAAAGTAAGTCATTAAGTTATAGCATTTATAACTATTCTTCTCTTTCCAAAATATATGCTAAAAATAACATGTTTCTCATTTCCTTTAGGTACTGCGTGAGGGGTATGGATTACGGCAAGAATCCCAGATTCAATGTCGCACTCTACCGGAATCTGTTGGATCACTTAGGCCCAGATGACGTACGTCGTAGCTTTTAACTTTTGTTCATTTTAATTATTTATACATTACTTTTGCGCTTACCTGATTTAAATTTTATCGCAGTTCGTCTGGAGACCATATTTGGGTTTGGACCATTCTCCAAATCCAGAGGATGGAGCAACTTGGACTGCAAAGACTGCACTCATTCGGTTCAACATTATGGAGATGCACCACAACGACCGTGTGAAGATGCAGTTCGGAATGATCCAAGAGATACCAAGTGATCCAACAGATTTGTCCCCCTGGCATCTAAAAAGGGTCGACGCCCAGTGGAATCTTACCAACTGGAAAGACTTTGCTCCAGAATGGTGTAAAATGTGGCAAAGGCGTCACCGCTACATCTTGCAATCCCCGGTTTTCCTTACTCAAGGTAACATGCGACACACCGATCAATATATGTCGTGGTACAGGTCAGTTAGTAACCCAGATATGCACGTGTCTCATCCGAGGTACTTGGTTGACCCACACACACAATAGGCACAACCCTCGATTCCCCACCAACAAACCCAAAATCCATCAACCTCAAACCAACCCCCAAGAAGAAACAGACCAACAAACACACAACCACATTCCCCACCACAACACAACTACAACCAAATGCCGTACTACCAACCACAATCACCGCCAAACTACCAATACCCGGATATGTCTCAAACCCAACCACAATACCAACCCCAATACCAGCAAACCCACATACCCCATACACAATTTCAGTCTTCCACATATCCCAATATGGCACCCTCAACATCCAGCCTTAGCCCTGATATGGGAATGTCAGAAGATTATGACCAACCCGACCAAACCTACCATCAACCACCATATCACCAAACAACCCAACATCCACAATACCAAACACCCCAAGATCCATTTCCTTTCTACCCCCCATACTCAGACGACCAATGCTACCGACCAACCATGGAACCCCACCCACCGCCAACACGACCAAACTTCGAGGGTATGGGTAACCGACTGTACCAGAGCGGATCTTCGAGATATGGAGATCTTACTGATTTTATGGATTCGGATCGCATTGACTTCGCTGGGCCATCGACCTTGCCGCAGCAGGAAACGAGACGGCACCCAGCAAGAGAAAGGCGAGGACGGGGATGTGGAACTGGGGGTCATTACCGGGTTCCTGGGGATCACTGATGTATCTTTTTTTTTCCCAGTATTTTTTGTATCCATTTTTTTACTGTTCTTTAAATGTAAAACAGTTGAATGTAATTATTTTTTTTAAAATAAAAAATCCATTTTGTTTATCTCTGTCTAATACGCAACGCGCAGGAAAGAATTTTTTTTTTGACCTAATTTTCTACATAGGCGCCATCTCACTTGGCTTAGGGCTTGCCCTAAGCACTTAGGCGCCAAGTGAGATGGCGCCTCCCTTAAAAAAAGAGGAGCATGCGCCAAATGAGATGGCTCCTCCTTTGAGGAGCCATCTCAAACATGGTTATTTGCGTAATTTTTTCCGAAACCCGGTTATTTGCGAAATATTTTTTTAATACATGGTTATTAATAAAAAAAATTCTATTTTTAGTAGTGGTTAAAATGCCCTAGGTCTAAGCCTTTCTTTTATAATCTTCATATGTCCATGAGTTTTGAAAATTTTTGTTAAAATATTCTTTGATCCATTGCTAAAACGCTCCTTAAATCTTGGAACATATATACTAAAATCCTGCTGCAGCAGTCCAATATGTTGAGTCTTCACGGTATTATATTTTGATTGACATGTTGTTCTTCATATATTTTAATATTTTCTTCAGCATCTGTTTTACTAAAATAAGTCAAATCTTTAGAGCTTTCAATATTTCTCTTTTGATAAATTTTACCTAAAACACATTTTGTACAATAAATCCAAGAATATTTGACTAGAACTCATGCAATCATATTAAAGATTAACATCATTGATTCTAGAGTCCTCGTCATCAGGCAACACCAATTCTGATTCCGAAACCGAACAAAATAATTAAAGGGAATATTGATGGCCTTTTGTTATCATTTTTCTTTTTGAGAAAACAAATCAATTCCTATAAAAATAATCACTTTTAATAATTTGAGGTATTTTCAACCTAAACCTAAATTAACCACGCTTACCAATTTTTTTTTTTGGGGGTCGAAATTAATTGTGAGATAAAACGACGTCGTTAAAGTTGACTGTTAGAAACGCAAAGCCCTAAACCCTGCTGCGCCACATTATAGTTCTCTTCTCATCCTCTGCCTCTGTTCGTCATTTTTGTTGCAAAACCAAAACGAAGAAGAAAAAGACGAAGCAACAAAACCAAAACCCTAACCTCTCAATCACTGGTTCGTTGCAAAACCCTAGAAATGGCAACTTCCATAGCCTCTCAATTAGAAGCTATCAGATCCATTGCACATGTGGATTCCGCGCCTCTCAGAAGACCTTTCACTCGTCCTTCTATCTTGTTCGATCCTAAAGAAGCTGCTGATATTAGTATTGAATCCATTTTCACTATCGCTCTTCAAGGTAACCTCACTTTTCATTGTTCTTCAGTATTCTTTTGCTCTTTTTTGACAAGCTTACTTGAATGAATTTCAATTGTATTGAATTGAGTTTTTGGTTCTGTTACAGGTTTGGAGGTTCTTATTAGCAAAGATGAACGGTTTAGGAATTATAAGAATGATTTGTTTAGCCACCGAAGTAAAGAGGTGGATAGAGAGTTAATGGGAATAGAACAGAATAATCAACTTAATGTGTTAATTAATTCGTATTTAAAACTTGTTTCTGGATTTTTTATGCTTCCGTCTGCACTTCAAACGCTCGAGTATTTGATACGGAGACACAAGTGAGTTGATCATTTGTATTTTTAATTTTTTTTAAAGTGATTATGTTTTATGGTTTTTGATTTGATTTGTTTTGAGCTTCAGGATTAATGTGTACAACAATGAGGATTTGATATTGTGCGCATTGCCGTACCACGACACGCATGCATTTGTTCGAGTAGTACAGATACTTGATATAAGGTTATAAAGATATGATTGCTTGTTACTACTGTGTTTGGCTGGTTGTGATGTAGATTTACTAGTTGGAGTTGGAATGGTTTCTGATATTTTTTTTTATTGATTTCTGTAAAGGAATGGTACATGGGGGTTTCTGGAGGGTGTGAAAGTCTCTGGTGCACCGCCACCAAGAATGGTTATAGTGCAGCAATGCCTTCGTGATAAGGGTGTATTGGAAGTTCTATGCAACTACGTGAGTAAAATAGAAGTGTTTTAGATGGGAATTTGATAAACTGTGTAAGAGAGTTAAATAATAAGATAACTACATTTTTGGTTGCAGGCATCTCCATCTAAAAAGTTACAACCTTCAAAGAATGTAATTGGCTTTTGTACTGCTGTTTTCATTGAACTTTTGGGGACTGTCCTGACGGTTGATGATGATATTGTCAAGAGAATACTTCCTTTTGTGGTCTCTGGTCTTCAGTCAGGCATTAAGGGGTTTTCAGATCACAAGGTTAGATTGTTATCATTCATTCAAACTGATTATATTATACCTAGGCATCATTTAGTAATTTTTGTGACTAACCTTTAGGTTAGTTGGCTGTACACAAGCTCCGAAATGGGCAGACCATGTGAAATGAATTTGCACAAAAGTAATATATTATTATGCATCATAAATAGTAATACATTCTCTTGCATTTTCCCTCTCATGTTAAGAAATTCTATTCACTGTTATCACTTTCTATTAATCTAGAATATGCTTGGACTAGCTCATGTTATAACCTATGATTTGTTCAATCAATTTATTACATGATTTTTCCGTTGATTATATGATTTTTAAAATCCTCAAACTCCGGAATAACAATGAAACAAAGTTATATAATTGCAAACCTCTGCATATTTGGATAAGGCTGAATGAGTGATAGTTGTTTATTGAGTATTTTTTCTATACAATTTAATCCATGGTCATTCTTACATTATTTATCTTTGTTATTCTTTATTTTTAAATCACAAGAAATAAAACTTATTCACTGATGTTAAAGATCTCTCCACTCGCTCTCCGTGTTTGTAATTGAGAAGGAAGCTCTCTTCAAAAGAACATGCACTGAACACCAAACAAAGATCACGGGCCAACTATTTCTCAAAATGACACGTCTAAGGAAATGTATCTCTATTTAAGATTTCACTTCTGTCACCCAAAGAACATCATACGTTTTGTGTACCACTTAAAAAATATGATTATATAGTATATGTATCACCTTACGCCCTTACTTTTAGGACTCGGTTTATGTTTGCAAACTTCCTATTCGGAGGGTCTAATTTAGGCAGGCTAGGAGGGGTAGTTTGGCACAACTGTTTAATTGATTTAAATACTGGGTAAGTTATAGGGAGAGAATTGTGAGAAGGGGAATAAAAGAGGTAATAGAGGAGAGAACAAGCAGCCTTTTCTGAGCCAGTTGATTACTGAGTAGGACCTGGCCTCTAATTTCTAGTTTAAAAAGAGTGTGTTCTCTGTATTCTTCATTATTCAATCAGGATCATCTGTTTCAGATCTTATGGTTTCTTTTATATTCTAAATATTGGTACTTGATGCCACATATATTTCTTTTATATTGTGTTTTTGTGGCACTTTCTGATGCACTGTTGTACTTTGCAGGCCAGTTCATTGATGATAGTTGGCTTGCTTGGAAATAAAGCTGCATTGGCTCCTAAACTTTTGAATAGTTTGATACGTTCAGTTGCCGAGGTTGCTCGGGAGGAGGCTAAAGAGTTGACTGATCTTCATTGGTTTCGGTTGTCCCTTATTGCCTTAATCAATCTTGTCCAGGTACCATGTTGTGACAGAATTTTTCTTCCTATTTTCTTCTTGTTGTGCTATGTCTATACTTTTAACTTGGTTATACTTTTATTCTTACTTTGTTGTGTTTGAATTTTTCTAGTCCCAAAATGTTGAAATACTTCCAATAAAGGCCTTGGAGGTTTTAAAGGAACTAAGGTTGTCTACCTCAAACTGTTCAACTTGTTGATGATACCTGTGGTTTGGCTGTTTCCATTTGCATATTAATCATTTATATACATGATTTATAAAATCCTTTTTTTTTCCAGGGATTTGCCAGGGGTTTTATTGGAATTGTCTAAGGAGTTCAACATTGAAACGTTTCTTGTTGTTTTATTGGACTCCCTAATTGACTGCAGGTGAGAATTCTGTGATTTTCTTTCTGGCGATCTATGAATACTATACTATCAAAAACTTTTTTATGCTGATTATTATTCATTCGCAGTTCTAAAGATGAATATTACCAGCAGGCTTTGCTGTCCTTGATAGAAAAGGTCCCCATAAATGATTCTGTTCATCACATGGTCACTAAAATCCTATCAACTTGTGTGAAACTATCGCAAAAAGTTGATGACTCAATTTCTTTGATGTCAGGTGTGTATTGTGATTCTGAATTAAGATTTCAGAGAATTCTAGAATGTGAGAAAATTTATCATGAATGGAAATTAATTTCTGTATTCTATCACCAATAGTTGTAACTGCTGTAACTAACAACTAAATTAGTTTTTACAGCTGTACCCGGCTCAGCTCTTGGCTTAATGGCTAAACTAGCTAATGCAATAGTTGCAGTCTAGTCAATTATTCAATTATGATATGATGCCTAGCTTATTGTCCTCACAACTTTGTTGTTTTTCAAATGTTAATTAGCTGGATGGGCAAAAAAGATTCTGATAATTGTTAATACAAAGTATCCGTCTGAACTCCGTGGAGCAGTTAATCATTTCCTTCAGGTATGCTGAATTTTTTAATGATTTTCTTTGTTAGCAATTATACAAAATAATGGTCTGAACTCAGCTTGTTCAACTTCAACAGAATAACAAATCACATTCAAAGAAAGATGATTCACTGTATAAGATTTTATGTAAGATGTTGGATGGTAATTTGGATTCATCATCTGATGTCTCAGAGTCTAAAGTTTGGTTTGCCTTGTATCATCCAAAGGTAGTACCACCCATTAACTTTCTATTGATTTTCACTGTCTATAATCCTGAAGTGTGGATGGTCATCAATTTTCTGTTAGTATTTACGAGCTTCATTCTTATTTGATGTGGTATAGGCTGATGTTAGACGAACTACACTGCGTGATATAAATTCTTCTGGTATCTTGAAAAACGAGGCATTTGTTTCAGAGGTATCTATGCTCTGCTGCTACTCTTACCCTCTCCTCCTAAAACTATATCTTTCATTTATATTTTCATGTGTGACATTGGTTTAAGGACATCCTTGGCATTTATCCTTGGAGTTGAAAAATTCAAAATTTTTGCTCAATATGGTTAATTACCAATATTTTACAAAAATCTCTGATAATTTTGTCCTATTGATTAAATATTATTGCCTATTTTTGATTATATTTTATCTGAAAAGGTTGTGTTGTATATTTGTTGTCAAATTGGTTTTATTTGGAAATGTCTTTCTATATGTTGAGTTCCATTTCAAATGATTTGAACTGATTATATTTGTAATCTAATATATGTGTTGTTGCCGAGAGAGAGGGAGTTGTAAGGCCATTGATAGATATTACACATGATTGGTGGGTGCGGGTTAGTTGATTTTGATAGAAGACCTAATTAGATGGTTTACAAGGTAGGGGGGTTTATGGACTCGTTTGTTCTAGTTTAAAAAATTGAATTTCTGATATAACTTTTTTAAAGGTAATATTATTCTTGATATAATTAAAGTTAGTAATTTTGTTGAGAAAAACACCGAAACAACAATTTTGAGATTTTCATTTTATTTTCAAAAGATTCACTTGATTATGACAAATAAGGCTATAATTTGTCTTTTTTGATATAAAATTCTGAGCTGCTTTGAAGTTGACATGGGGGTAAACTTTATAATTTGGTCAAAGTGTTAGTTGTGTTGGGTTGATGCTGCTAGTTGTATGCGTCAGTGCATGATATGAGAATAAATGAGTACGAGAAATCTCGTGTTATAAAATTTTGCCTAATTATACAGTGCATAAGTGATTCTTCCACATCCCTTGTCCTCAACCTTTTAACTCTTGAGTTCTACACTAAATTTTTTGTTGATCAGGGTCTTGTTGACATTCAAGAGGCCATTTTGAGACAACTTGATGATAAAGATCTAACAGTTGTTCAAGCAGCTTTAAATGTTGATGGCTTGCAAAATGTATTAGGTGCTTCTAAGCTTATTGAGACACTGCAAACTGTGCTAAGAAGATGTGTTGGCAAGCTGCTGTCTGGTAAGTGTGGCATATTAATAATAAAATTCAGATCCTCTCTTGTTTAATTGTTACATTAAAGCACTAATTGTTACATTAAAGCACTAATAAACATGTTTGTCTGTGTTGCAAAAATAAACACGGTGACTGGTTAATGATAATATAAGTCAAGCCGTGCGTTTTGTATTAGAGATGATATGGTACACATACCGATTGACTTCGGACCAACTGCTGGGAAAATGAATCTTTTTCTCTGAATGTAGTCTTGTTGGATGATAACTGTTAATTGGTGTGGGCAACTTGTGTGCAGGGAACATAGATTTGGCCTTCCGAAGCATTAAATAAGAGTTAAAGTCTCCATCATGCTTATCTAATTGTTCAGAATATGCTAATCTGTCTTTCTATTATACAGCGAGATTGATTAGTTAATCTGAGTTTAGTTATTTTCGATGGATGGCTGATCGTCCAGTTTTATTTATTTATTTATTTATCCAAATATGCTTGCATTTTATTTTTACTATGAATAAATGGCCTTCATTAGAATGGAACAGAGAAAGACTTGGTGAGAAAGAGTGAGTGCAAGAGGAGCTCTAACTCGTCAAAACAGTGCTGGGGAGAAATTAGTGGGACTGACGATGGTGTATAATTGTCCTCACTAAAGTACTGTACATAGTTTGTTTACTGTGAAAGTAAATTTACAGCTACATTATACCTTTGGATGAGTTCACATTTAGTTCCAAAAGATGTCTGTTTTGAAATTCTTTAAACTAGCAGTTTTGCCTTTGTTTCTTTTAGTAGTAAGTTCATTGAGTGGCAACTCATCTAGCCCAGTGGAGGCCGCCTAGTAAAGCTCAGGCTTGCTTTCTGCCTGAGTTTATTTATTTATTTATTAATATTTGCTAAAAAAAGCTCAAGTTACTAATAAATTGACATGTATTAGGAGCAAAACTTTTATCTTTTTTGCTACAACACTATTATATTTTGCAATTTTTGTAATTACTTTGTATAAAAGCGCCTCGTTTTAGAATTTGGCTTAGGGCTAAGTATTGGGCCTGCCCGGCATACAATTGTTGATTTGTTTTTCAAATTCTCTTATGCAGGTTCAACCGATAATGTTAGTCTAACTGGAGAAGTTGCTGTCACCTGTTTAAAGAAAGCCATATCATATTTCCATGATAATTCTGATTATTTGAAAAACATTGCTGCCATGATTTTTCCATTACTTCTTGCTATGCCACAGGTTGGACTGGACTTCAAAATTAACATTTTTTTTTTAAATAGAATATTCCCGACTTTGCATATTCTTACTTCATTGTTGCATTCTGATGTCTGCATTGTCTTGCTGATTATCATCTGACGATTACTTATCTTTCTTGTTGCAGACACAGAGCTTGAATTTAAAAGCTCTTGTACTAGTCAACAAATTTAACTGGCCACTTTATCAGAATGTTGCTGTGTCTTGCTCTGAAGAAACGGTACATAACTACATAGGACTTGTTTTGCCAATATTTTTGTATTTTAATGTATACTTTTATATGGTAAAAACCAAAGTGTTGTTCGAAAAGGCAAGTTTGTCAAACTCAAGATCCGACATAGAATTGGCCAAGGTGAACTAAGGATATAGAATCAGTCACAAAGTCCCATTGACTTGGAAAAGCAACTTCAAAAATTGAATGTTCAAATTTTTATCTTGACATAGCTTTTGATTTTGACTGTAGGAATGGCCAAATAGGATAGTCTAGTACATGAGTATCTTGTTGTTTTACTGATAATATGTGTAGCGCATGGGGGTTTTCTCGTGGACATATTTTGGCTTCATCAAACTTCTAAATAGTTAATTACAACCAGTCGTCTATCACCTTCCACTTTACTAATTCAGAAAGTTCAATTGCAGACTCCGGTACTTGGAAGTTATTCTTCTATTAGCTTGAAGGTTATCAATAACTTGGCTAGCAATTTCATCGTCAACCCTGAGGATAATATTGCCTGGTTTGTTGAAAGCTGCAATGATTCAGAATTGTCAAAGACACTCTTCTTTTTTGTTCTATTGCAGTCTCTTCTGCTGATAGAACCAGAAGGTTATTTTTCCTTTTGTCATTTTGAATCCCGTTTTTCTTCTTCCTGAAAATATTACTTAACAACACAAATAAATATTAGAGTGCCATATTTAGAAGCAATTCAGAAGTGCTTATTTAGAGTAGTATATCTTATCTCTCACAAGTTGCAGACTTGCAGTTCCCGTTTTTGTCTATTAGATTTGTCTAAATATTCAAATATTGGGTTAGAGAATGATGAATATTGACTTTCTTTTTCAATCAAAGGTGATGGCTTTTCTGCACTGTTTAAAAGCGTGTTTCCTATTCTGAAGGCTGAGTTGGAATCTTTAGTGAATGGTGGTGATGTTCTTTTGGATGAGGTATGAGGGGTTTACTCCCACACTTGCTCTTATTTATCTTGTTTTTTCTCGTGATTACTAACTTTTTTTGTTTGTTGCGGAATTGTTTGCAGTTCAATTCTGAAATGTTAGAATGGGACTGTAGTTCTTTCTTTATTCATCTTTCGTATGGCAACCTCAGACCTTTAAATGCAAAAGTTATGGTTTGCATATTTTGGAGGCTGAGATCAGCACTAATGTCAGCAGAATCTTCAGGCAATCAGCTGGTTAGTAGTTCCTTCTATTTTTCTTAAGCCTGTATTCAATTTTGTCTTATTAACTAGGTTTCCTTCTATTGGAATTAATGTTAGTATTGGAGTTGTAGCAAATATATTTATGTACATAGTCATGTCATGTGATATCATAATGCACTTAGGGAGTAGCAATATCATTAACTTCCTTGTAAATGTAATTTATGTTTATTACTAAAAGTGTCTAAATAGACAAGAGGATCAACTAAGTGTAAATAACTTGAGCATTAAGAAATTTCTTTCCTATACATCCTCTTCGATTATTCAAGTGTTATTATCCTCCCACTGCTCTCTGTTGGTTGCCTGGTTTGACGAATGAACCTTTTGTAATATGCAGGATGATAGCAAGATAAAGGATCTGTTTGTATTTTTTGCTTCCTCAAAGTTCAAACATGCATTCCATAAACACCTCCATTTCTTAGCTGAACAGTGCAGTGTATCACCTGCCCGCCTATTATCTAAGTTTTTCACAGATGAAGGTACACTCCACAGTTTCCCCGTTGCTTGATGTACTCTATATCTTAAATGGACAACACTGTGTTGCTTGTACTGAGAAATTCATTCTTTTAAGATAGAATATTCAGTTCCTTTCTAAATGTCAACATCTCACATAATGTATAGTCAATACATTCAAATGATATTTTTGTTCAGTTACAAATTTAATCTTTATGCCGGTGGTCTATATTTAACATTTTATTCTCAAGCGGTGCATATTAGTTTGATTCTTTGTTGGATCTTTTGTTGTACAGGTGTTCCTGCTGCAGTTCAGGTTGAAAGTCTTCAGTGCTATGCATCTCTATGTAGTCTGTCACAAGATAAATGGCAAACTGAACTTTTGGCCAAATTTCCTTCTATTCTTGTTCCATTGGCTGGTGATGATCAGGTATGACTCTGTCAGCTTTACCTACTGATTTTGTGTGTATAATGTTTTCCTTATCTGTTTGCTGCATAACATGTTTGTGGACAGATTGTTTTTTATTTGTTTTTGTTTTTTATTGCTTATGCTGCTTAATCTTTTGTTGGATGTTATCTTGATTTGAGGAAATGTGTCGGCTTAAATGATATAGTTGCATCTTTTGAAATTCTTTGCAGACTGTAAGGGTTGCTTCCATGAAATGTATCGATGAGTTGCGTGCCTTGTGGTGTCGCATTGAACGTTCTGGCAAGAAAAACGGTACTTCATTGTCAGATTATTTGTATTTAACACTTTATGCCTAATTATTTTTACCTATAGAAGTACCTAAACTTGTAACAACAGGGAACAACGCTACATGGTTCCATTTTCTGGGTGAGCTTCTATTGCTGTTGGTTCAGCAAAAAACACTTATATTGTCCGATAAGAAGTTTCTTCCATCGTTGTTCGCATCCACACTGGGTTCATCCTGTCATAATATCTTAGTACCTCAAAACATGGAAAACAGGTATATACTGTTACTTCATCTATTATCCTTTGAAGGCTCCACTTTTATCACCACACTATTTGGTATATATTCATTGACTTGGCTGCTTATCACATCCATTTCCATGTTTCCTGCTTCTGTTATTGAAAATTTCCAGATCTTTCAAATGTGTAGAGGGGAATTTGGATATCACGTCTATATCTTACTTCCATATAATGTGTAAAATATTGGGATAGATTGAATGGCCTGGCCTTTTACAAGCATATGAACTGTTGCTTCGTATTGCTAAAATGGGATAGCTTAGGTTTTAGGGATATTCTATTGTGATTGACTCTAAATTAGTTGATGCCGATTTATGTGATGTGTCATTTTCTATCTTTCTCTATGTTGCCCATTAGTACTTTTTTGTCTTTCTAGCAGGATTGTTCATTATTTTCATCCCGAAAGAGTATTAATTTGTATTTACTTCCGAGTTTTTTTCCTGCTTTATTTCTGGACATAGGTTTGACCAGCCCACAAAAGAAAGAATACTCGAGTTCATTTTGGGTTCTGCTCTGAAATTCTCCAACTACGGGAAGGTTTGATGTCTTCACATTAGCTCTCTTCTTTGTTTCTCTCCATATGATTTTAATTGTGGCGTGTCAAAAATAAAATAAAATTGTGGTAATAGCGATATAGATTAAAGTTTCTTGTTTCATTTCCAGATTTAACAATGTAATGTGTGGGTTGTTATGCAAAGCTGATATTGTAAGACACTAACTTATTTTTGAACATTGATTTTTCTGGCAGCTAATGATTCTCTCCTTGCTCAAGGGAGTTGGGTATGCTATTATGCATCCTAATATTGCACCCGTGTTGTCTCGTTTTATGGAGCAATACTATGATGACCGCAGCAAATCTAGCCAGAAAATTTCAAACACCAGAACTCAGATAATGTGCCTTTTGTTGGAGGTGTGTGTATTCTAATATTAAGTTTTAGCTGTTGAAACCTTCAATCTGAGGTTTGGTGAGCTAATTCTCTTTCTCTGTGTTGTGTAGAGCTGTGTTATGTCATCTCCCTCCGGTGGAGTTGATCTTCAAGATCCTTTACTGAAAACATTGCAGGTGATAAATATAGATACATGCTTTTTGTATGTCCTGTCCTTGCTTGTTATTGTGAGTTTACTGACCTTGGTCATTGCCTTTTTCAGTTGGATGACATGACTTCAGATGACCCTGCCTATATAGAGCCTTGTATCTCTGTCTTGAACAAACTTAATAGTCAATTCTACACGGGGTTGCAGAATAAAGTGAAGGTCTTATTAGCAATACAATTATTTATTTCTAGAGTCTGTTGTCATTCATGATAAGCAGACATGTACATTTTCTTGGTGTGATGCATTGTGATGATTTTTTATTGGGTAAATGAAAAACATCATTACCACCAATCTAGTCCCTACTATGACCTAAACTATTTTTTTTTCTTTGTATGTCAGGAGGATTTATTTTGTGCACTTGTTTTTTTGTGCCGTAGTGCTAACGGTGATGTACAAAGTGCAACTAAAGAGGCTTTAATGCGAATAGATGTGAGTTTCTTGCTTTTGGTTATTTTTTCTTCAAACATGTCCTGTCTTAATTAAGGTTCTTTTGCTTGTTTTTCATTTTGGTTTCTGTTTTGTATTTCTCTGGTTCCTTGCAACGTAAAAGAGAGACAACCAAACACAGCTGTTTACCACTAAAAAATGTGACACTCACATAAGACATTGTCAATGTTTTTCTGAATTGACCAAATTAGCTTAACACTATTTATACTACACTGCTAAAGACATAGTTCTATCCTTAAATAAGCCAATGATAGACAGGTGCTTCAATCAATTCACTCAGGGTGACAACTGACTAAGAATGCACATTGCCACATTCTTTTTCCTTCAATTTGTAGAACAAGCATTTATTAACCATTTTAAAGTATGGCACATCCAGAGCTTGCTCAGGAAGGACCCCAAGACATCCAAGACTATCCAATAGTAAATAATTATCATCAATTGTACTGAGGACTGCTATATAGATAAATCAATTTACTATGGTGATTTTGGAATTCCGAGTATGTTTTGAAGAGGAAATCTCTATTTGTTTGAAGAATGAGTAAGATAAAGAGCTGAATATTTACATGAAATGTGACACACCATTATTCTTTGGTTGGCAATGACATGTTTATGTTGAGAACTATAAATCCATTGAAATTGGTAGATCTTATATTTAACCATGCTATCCTGGGATTATATTGGTTTTCATTTTGTACAATACCTGTTTTTCGTTGTATGAGTTGAATTTATATAATTAATTAATGATATTATATTTTAAATGTGATAAACAGTGTTATATCATACCTTGTGTCAAATGTCGACAACTATTTTTTTTTAATGAAATATTAAGATGGATGTTTTCTTGTGTAAATTTTAAATTTAAATTCTGCGTTTGATTTCACTTGGCTATTATATTTTTGGTCAATGAGTTATTTACATTATAGTTTTTTTTGGTACTGTGTTTCTGTTCATTGCAGTAGGTGGCTAGGTGTTTTTTCTCCAGCTTCCATTTCAAAAAAGGGAAAAATTAAACTGAAAATAATTTGTGGTTTCTATGGAATTGCAGATAAATTTCTTAACTGTTTGCCACATACTCGATCTCATACTTGCACCAAAATGTGGCACAGTTAGGTCAGCAGATGAAAAGACAAAAAAGAGACAGAAATTTACTACAAATCAAGAAGCAGAACTTCCCACTAATGACATGTGCAGAATAGGTGATCCAGTCTACCTTCTTAGTTCCCTTCTTGACGTTTTGTTACTGAAGAAAGACATATTAAACAGGTGATTTTATTATTGTCTTAGTACCATGACTGGAAAGTTTGTCAAATCATTTCATTGTACTAAATTTGTAGTTTGATTCTTGCAGGCATTTTCTTTTAGACCCCTTATTTAAACTTCTTAGCAAGGTATTTTCAGAAGAATGGGTAAATGACACTCTTTCCTTTGAGGAAGGATCAAGCCAACCATCATTAAGTCCTTCTGAATCCTTGAATCACATTCAACAGACTCTATTGATTATCCTGGAGGATATAATCATGTCTCTTGAAAGCGTAGCTGCGCTAAATGTATGCTTTCTTACGGTGAATCTGGAATATTTATATGATAATAGAAAATTTAAACTACCTCATCGCTAATTTTTCTGCTTCCTTTTATTAATTTTCATTACTCATGACAGGAAAGAATGACGGATGAGATTAACATTAAGCTACTGATAGAGTGTGCCCGGACTACCAATGTTTTAGTCACCCGCAACCATATATTTACTCTGCTTTCTGCTGTTATTAAAGTCTTGCCAGAAAAAGTCTTCGGGCATATACTTGATATTCTTCCGGTTATTGGTGAATCAGCTGTTACACAGGTCTGTAAATGCTGTCTTTCTCCCTCTCATTTGGGTCCCTGTTTCTTTTCTTCAATCCTCGATTTTCATGATTAAATCTGTATTAAATAATTTAAATCTTCCAACTATTGTAATCTTTTTCTTGCAAATTTTGAGGGTATGGGTCCAATATTTCAATTAACCACGCCTCACCGTTTCTATGTAGATTGACAGTCATTCGAAGCATGTTTTTGAGGATCTTATATCTGCAATCGTTCCTTGTTGGCTGTCTAAGACAGATGATGTGGAGAAATTACTGAAGGTTGGTATTTCATGACAATACTTTTGGGCCTTCATATCTCTCCCTCTCCCTCATGATGGGAAGTAACTCTTAATAGGTCAATCTTATATTTTTTTTCATCCTTCAGGTTTTCATAGATATATTTCCTGAAATAGTTGAGCACAGAAGGCTATCCATTGTTTTACATCTCCTACGGTAGTTTCTACATCATGATCCTAATATTGTAATTATCCATTGGTTTGTGATCTGCATCTTATACCGGTGAATGTTTTGCAGAACTTTGGGTGAGGGTAAAAGCTTGGCTTCATTGCTTATCTTATTGTTCTCTTCACTGGTTTCAAGGAAAGCCAGCCATTTCCTAAATATTCAGACGCCAGATGCTTTAACATTTTGTACTAAAGAGTGGGAATATAAATTAGCAGTGCAGATTTGTGAGCAGTTTACAAGTATGACTTGGCTTCCATCGTTAGTTATTATCCTTGAACAGAGAGGAAATATAAATGTTGATCGGTCAATGTTTCTGGAGTTGTTTCTGGCAATGCAATTTTCTTTGCAAAAATTGCAAGATCCTGAATTGCTGTTCAAACTAGAATCAGGGGAAGACACGGTTGTCATTCAGGTATGATACATATCACAAATGATGCAACAAAGTTTATGCCTTTTAATATCTCACTTTGTTCAATTCTATCGGGCAACGTCCTGATGACAGTTTATATAATGATTTTTGGAAAGCACAAGTGTCGAATGTCCATTGTAAAGCAATGGTAACAGACATAATATCATATCTCTCATTGACATAGTTTAGAAATTTATATTTCTTAGTTGAGGAATTAATGTGATGTATTGCATGGTGAAATTGCTAGCTTTCACTTAATCAGAAATTTCTTCAGTATATTGAGGTTCAAATCTTCGGCTAATAATAATACTGAAGCAGTCTTAGCATTATGAACTGAAATTCTCATTGTATATAGACTGTTTGATTTTGCTTTGTATTTTAACTATTTTTCATTCTGAGATGCTCTCTTTCGTTTCTCAGTGTGATATCACTTGCCTTGCATGCTTTTATTTGATGTCCTATTCCTTGATTAGTTTTTAAACAGTTCTGTTTATTCCAGCGAAAGATTCATATTCATATTCAAATTATATGTGATGGGCTGTCAATATTGCAGACAGCACTTGGAGGGCTTATGGAACATGTTGTTTTCCTCTTGCATCTTGTAGATGCACGAAAAAAGCAACTGAATTTCCCAGTCATTATGAGGAAAGAGTTGAAGGAAACTATGCGTGCTCTTGTGAGGAATATAACAATGGTCATGATACCTTCGGTGTATTTTAAGAGCATAACTAAGTTGCTCCACCATTCAGATAAAAATGTTGGAAAAAAGGTACGCGTTTTTATTAGATTATTTCAAATATAATAAAATTTTGTTAGAATCTTGCATGACTATGATCTAATATGTGGACCATAATTTGTTTGTGTCTTTATTCTCCACGTTTTAGAGATCAGGACATTGAATTTGGCATATTCCCTTAAACATATATTGTATTTTCATTCAAGGATTTGTAACAAGAGACTCATTATTCACATCATTATTCACATTCACATGCTTTACAATTGCCATGGTTCTACTCCATCTAGCTAAAGTTATATTTTTGTTAGTTTGTCATCAGTACACATCTAGGTTAACATATTGAGTGCAACTACATTGACAACTATTATGTTATCTGATACTGCATGAATTGTGCTCCAGGCTCTTGGGCTGTTATGTGATGCTGCAAGAAATCACGAAAAAGTCAGCTTAGCTCCTAAAGACAACAAAGGTTCAAGGTCAAGTTCAAGTTTTCCTTGGCTTCTTCATATGGATGAAAGTTCTCAAGAGTCACTCGATAAAATGTGTTTAGAAATTCTTCAAGTACTTGATGATTCATCAAATAACTCTTTGAAAGTAGCAGCAGTTTCAGCGTTGGAAGTTCTTGCAGAAAGGTTTCCTTCGAATAGTTCCATCTTTGGTGTATGCCTTGGATCTATTACAAAATGTATTACGTCTCATAACTTGGCTGTGACTTCTAGCTGCCTTAGAACATCTGCTGCGTTGATCAATATTCTTGGTCCAAAAGCATTGGCTGAACTTCCTCAAATTATGGACAATGTGATGAAGTCCTCTCGTATTGTGCTGTCTAGTCAGGATTTGAAACCAAAAACCAATGATGTTTTATCAGTCTCAAATGAACCCCATTTTATTTCTGTTCTTGTTACTTTGGAGGCAGTTGTGGACAAGCTTGGTGGATTCCTCAATCCATATCTCACAAATATCATGGAGCTTCTGGTGCTTCATCCCGAATATGTCTCAGGAATGTATCCCAAAGTGGAATCCCGAGCTCATGGATTACGAAAGCTTCTTGCTGCAAAAATTCCAGTAAGGCTTGCTATAACATAAATATTATTTGGCTGTGTTAGTATGAAATGAGTGCCTGTTTTTCTAACTGAACATAATTTTATTACAGGTACGGCTTGCCTTGCCGCCGTTGTTAAAACTATATCCTGCTGCCGTTGAAGCTGGGGATAAAAGCTTAACAGTTGTGTTTGATATGTTGGCAACATTTATTGGTACAATGGACAGATCATCTATCCTGGCATTCCATGGAAAGATTTTTGACTTTTGCTTGGTTGCTCTTGATCTTCGCCGTCAAAGTCCTCGTTCAGTTCAAAACATTGATTTAGTGGAGAAAGGTGTGATGAGTGCTATACTTGCGCTGACCCTAAAACTTACCGAGAGCATGTTCAAGCCTCTTTTTGTGAAGAGTATTGAATGGGCAGAATCTATAGTGGATGAATCTGCATCGGCAGGAAGCATGGATAGGGCCATATCTTTTTATGGCATGGTAAATAAGCTTGCTGAGAACCATCGGTAAGTCATTGCCTAATTTCTTCATATTCCTTAGATAATATTTGAAATAGGTGCTTTATGGGGTTATGAAGGTTAAAGACATTTTGTCCAGGTATCTCTAGATTTTTTTTGGTAAGTTTTTCATCATTGGCAGAAGATATTATCAAGTAGTGTATTCAAGTGAACTACATAATTATGTCAATTCTTGTTGCAGTTGTGTCGCGAGGTAGATGCAATTTGTTTACAATATTATATTGAAAATTGACATATGGTGTATATAATAAATTGCCAAATGACATATTTAAATAAATTACGACTTGTATATAATAAATTACGACTTGTTTTTATTGAAATAATTATCAAGTGACATCCTTTTCCTATTTCTAGGTCATTGTTTGTTCCTTACTTCAAATACCTACTTGGTAGCTGTGTTCATCATCTTGGCGACGGCGGAGACTCTAACGTGTCTAGTCTGGGTCGGAAGAAAAAGAAGGCTAAAATTTTGGATGATGGTGATGTAAAAGAAACAAGTAGCTTATCTATCAAGGGATGGCATCTCAGGACACTAGTCCTGTCATCCTTACACAAGTGTTTCCTCTATGACACTGGAAACTTGAAGTTTCTTGAGTCCTCAAATTTCCAGGTTAGTATATTTTTCACTATTTATTCAGTATGGGGCTGTCATGAAAAAGTTTATTCAGATATTTTTTCATCTTATTGTTTGAAAGGCACATTCCAATATAAGTGGATTTTTCGGCATCTTGATTGGTTGTGAAAATTTCCATTGTATCCGACATTACTTGCATGTTATCTTCATTTTCTTATCTACATTATAAGTCATTGTTACCTAGTACTTTATAATCAAGTAAAATATTTATTTTAGACATTAAGTCTTGAGCAGTGATTTTGCTTGTCATATCACTTCACTGACTCTCCTATGATGCATGTTGCAGATGTTGTTAAAACCTATTGTCTCTCAACTTGTACTAGATCCACCTGCATCGCTAGATGACAAAAGCTTGAGTATACCTAGTGTGAAGGAATTTGATGACCTACTTGTTGTGTGCATCGGCCAAATGGCAATCACAGCTGGTTCTGATCTTTTGTGGAAACCTCTGAACCACGAGGTATCATTTGATATTTCTTGTATACTCTCAATTAATGCTTGTGTGCTGAGTGTATATTGCCAATAATAATATACCAGGATAAAGCATCTTATAAAATTCATCATGCAATTTCAAGTTATCCACCACATTCTCTGGCAGCTGAATATTTGTCTTTATTCTTTGGGTTTTTTTGCAGGTTTTGATGCAGACACGTAGCGAGAAGACACGAACTAGAATATTGGGTCTGAGAATTATTAAACATTTTGTAGATAACTTGAAAGAAGAATATTTAGTATTATTAGCAGAAACAATCCCCTTCCTCGGTGAACTTCTTGAGGATGTGGAGCTTTCAGTTAAATCTCTTGCTCAAGAAATTCTACAGGAAATGGAGTCTATGAGTGGGGAGAGCCTTCGGCAATACTTATGATCTTACAGATTAGGAAGGTAGTGTTCATGGTGTCGTGATCTGATGAGTGTGAGCTAGAAATGTGTAATCGAATATATGGAGATATCATACTTTAGTCCAATGTACATTATGGCCTTTTTAAAGGAAGGTGCCATTTTTTATACCGATGAAAGTTAGGTTTCAATTATTTTCTTGTGCAATAATTTTAATAGTTAGTCATTAAATTTTTATGAATGCTTTTAAAAAATAGTATTCGAAACAAAATAAAAAGATGAACGCGATAAATTAATCTTTAGAGTGACATATATTTTAGAGTGAATATCCCATCTGTCATAATCTTTTCTTTTGCAGAAGATGTATTTGATAACAATTTTGACTAAAACTAATTACCTTAATTTTTTTTGCCCTGTTGATTAATCGAACATATTTATTAAATAGTAGTATGTCTTTGGTCTGCTGTTGTACGAGGATAAAAAATAAGTACTCTGTCTTAAATTATAACATAGATTCACTTTTTAAATTAGATAAATTAACTATTCAATGAATTTAAAAAGTGATTTTTTTTTATTTATAAATTTAGTCAAAGAGAGTATTTTTGAAAATTGTAGTTTAGGGACAATGGTTAGGGATGCTAGTGGGACGGATGATATATTCTCATCTTAATCTTCACCTTCGATTCTATTTACCATCCCTGTTGAGGATTTTGTCCCCCTTCTCTGTGGATCCTTATGGATCTCTAAAGTTCATACGGAGATTCATAAACATGATTTATTTATTTATTATTTTAAATAAATTTCATGGTAAAAATTTCAAAATTTGACACAATAGATTTAGAAATTATTCCTTTATAATAAATATATATTTTTAACAATATTTAATCTATAATATTGAGTATCATGACCACCAAAATTTCAAACTTAAAAAAATTAAATAATCATTTAGATCTCACTCTTTTATTAATAATGCATTTATATTTTAATTTTTTTTTATAAGATAAGTTATATGAAATGACAAATAAACCTACGGTTGATATTTGTATATAGAATAAAAATATTCTTAGAATATTTTCTAGTATATTTTAGGACACTATCAATATATTTTTAGTATGTAATTAATACTGTTGATATATATATATATATATATATATATATATATATATATATATATATATATATATATATATATATATATATATATATATATATATATATATATATATATATATATATATATATATATATATATATATATATATATATAGTTTTACGCTATGCTATTTAACACACAGTTTAAGCTAAGTGTCTATTAGTCTCTCCTAATTTAATATAGTATCGAGAGCCTACTAAGAGACAAATCTTCATCGTACGCTACTGATTGATCCATTATCTTTCGGTGAGAAATTTTTGTCTGCAAACCATGTCATCATTCCGATTTGCCTCATCTTTTAATTTTTTTTCCGACGACCTTCGTCACCGCACTGTTCACAATTTTCTTTCTTCCGGAAAATCAACAACCGTTTCTGTTCACTGTCGCCGCCACTGTTCATCGCCGCAGCCACTGTTCACGATTTTTTTTACCGGAATATCCCTTCCCTCCTTCGGTTCCAGATCCGCCTTCAGTTTCTGTTTTTGACTCACAGAAAGTCGTACTCTAGTTCAAACAACCTCGTTTGTTATCTCTTTAAGTCTCATGAGAGATGTTGATTCTGTCTCGTTTACTAAAGTTTCTCTTATCCCATGTGAAAAATAAATCGGATCAACCAACTATAACATATGGGCTCGAGCTGTCGATATATGGTTTCGCCGTCAGGGATATGAAGAACATCTAACCACCAAATTGACTGACGTTGCAACAACCAAACTTGCTAAATGGAAGAAAACAAATGCTTATCTGTGTATTGTATTGTGGTTTTCTGTAGCACCTAACCTCCAAGCGAGTACCAAACCTTCTCCACTTGTTATGAGGTGTGGGAAAAGGCCAAGAAAGTATTTTCCAACGACGTTCATTCTCTATACAATGTCATCCACAAACTCAACACATTGAAGTTGGAAAATATGAATGTGCAAGCTTATTTGAGTAAGCTTGATGCCTTGAAAGCAAGTTACACAACACTCATGCCTTACGCAAAAGATGCAACAATTCATACCAAACAACAGAGTAAATATTTCATAGTCATGGCACATAAAGGACTACCATCAGAACCCGAATCTGTTCGTAACCAAATTTTATCAGGTACCACTATTCATAACTATGATATAGTTAGTGAACAATTGTTGCGCTTGGCTACACCTCATGCGTTTGACCAGTTTCCCCCTTCATTTATTGTTGCTCCAACACCAAGTGACACCACTGCTCTTGTATCTCTTGGCAACAATCAAAATCGCCTTCGAGGAGGGTCATCCAACTCCAAACCTCGTCCTAAGTGTGACCATTGTAACCGGATTGGGCATACTACCGATCGTTGCTGGAAGTTGCATGGAAAACCTCCACGACAGGTAAATGCAACTCAAATTGATAACCCATACACTATGCAGACTTCACCTTCTCTTCAGAACCGTACGCCAAGCTACAGGGATTTTCTCAAGTGGTGTCAGACTAACCAGATCTCTGGTTCCATGGCTTCGATTGCACACATTGATAATTCATCTATTTGCGTCTCTCAATCATCCCCTCTTGATCCTCGGGTCCTCGATTCTGGTGCGTTTGATCATGTTACCGGTAATAAAAATAATTTCTCTTCCCTTTCTACCTCTGGTTTTTTACCGAGTATAACTGCCGCAAATGGTTCTCAAACCCGATCTCAAGGGATTGGTACTGTTCAAATTCTACCATCTCTCTTTGTTACTTATGTCCTATATGTACCTAATTTCCCATTTAATCTCCTGTCAGTCAATCGTATAACTTGTTCCTTTAATTGTTCTATCACTTTTACTAACAGTAATGTTACCCCGCAGGATCGAAGTTCGGGAAAGACGATTGGCGTCAGATGTGAGTCTCAAGGCCTCTACTACTTCTCTACGTCATCTACCACATGCTCCACCATAAATTGTCCACACATTATACATGCGCAGTTAGGTCCTCCATGTCTTCCCAAGACACAAAATTTGGCGCCCAGTTTATCTAAATTATCCACTTTACATTGTGAATCTTGTCATTTAGGGAATCATACTCGTAGTCACTTTCCTGATCGAGTCAATAAATAGGTTGCGTCCCCTTTTTCTTTAGTTCACTCCGATGTTTGGGGTCTATCGCGTACCGTGTCTACTTTTGAGTCTTGGTATTTTGTAACGTTTATTGATGATTTTTCACGTTGCACGTGGTTATTTTTAATTAAGAACTGATCTGAATTGTTTTCTATTTTTGAACAATTTTATCGAGAAATAAGAATCCAATTTGGTCTGTCCATTCGTACCTTAAGAAGTGACAATGCACATGAATATTTACCCAAACATTTTCAAACTTTTAGGTCATCCAATGGTATTCTGCACCAAACATCTTGCCCTCATACACCTCAACAAAACGGGGTAACCGAACGCAAAAATTAAAATCTCGAAGAAACCACTTGGACACTACTTATTCGTGATAATGTCTCTTCAGTTTGGGGGGATGTTATGCTGATGACATGTTACCTCATAAATCACATGCCCTCATCTGTCCTTAATAATAAAATCCCTCATTCAATCCTGTTTCCAAACTCTCCTCTTCACCCAATTCCTCCTCGAGTCTTCGGGTCTACGTGTTTTGTGCATAATCTCTCCTTTGGTCTTGATAAACTGTCAGCTCGATCATTAAAGTGTATCTCTCTTGGTTATCATCAATCCTAAAAGGGTTATCATTGCTACTCACACACTCTATAATGATACTTGGTCTCGACCGATGTTACCTTCTTCGAGTTAGTGCCATATTTTTATTCCACCCAAGTCACTCCATAACCCCTTCAGGAAAGTACTCTTACACCTCTTTCGGAAGTCCCATTTCCCATTATCCCCCATCATTCTAGGGAACATGTCCCACTAGAAACCCCTAAGGTTGACCCCCCACTTCTCGCCCACTTCAAACATATCAGCATCGCCAACCCACACCTGTCGTACCTATCCCTGAGGCAGTACATGTCCCTAAGGTCATTGAAGATTCTCCTCTGACGCCTTCGCCGTCATTGGATCCGATCATGCAACTTGAGTCTTATCTTTCTATTTCCCTTCACAAAGGTATACGTCAAACACAAAATCCTTCTCCATATTATCTTGATTTATGTTATCATCTTCTTTCCCCTTTACAGTATACTTGTTTTTCCTCTTTGTCTTCTGTTTCTATTCCTAAATCTCCAGGTGAAGCATTATCTCACCCCGAGTGGAGGCAAGCAATGATTGATGAAATGTGTTCTCTTCAAAGCAGTGGTACCTGGGAACTGATTCCTCTAACCCTTTGGAATTCTTTAGTAGGTTGTCATTGGATTTATATAGTAAAGGTTGGATCAGATGGTAAGATTTATCGTTTTAAAGCTCACTTGGTAGACAAAGGATACACTCAGACTTTTGGGTTAGATTATAGTGACACCTTCTCTCCTGTAGCCAAGGTGGCATATATTAGACTCCTTCTAGCCATTGCAGCCATTCGACATTGGCATCTTCATCAACTTGACATCAAAAATGCCTTTTTATATGGTGATCTTGAAGAGGAAGTATATATGGAGCAACCACTTGGGTTTGTTGCTCAAAGGGAGTCCTCTAATATGGTCTGTAGGCTACACATGTCTCTTTATAGTCTTAAGCAATCTCTGAGAGCTTGGTTTGGAAGATTCAGCACTGTAGTACACCAGTGTGATATGGTCTGTAGTGAAACTGGCCATTCTGTATTTTATCGTCACTCAGCTCAAAGGTGTATCTATCTTATTGTATATGTAGATGATATTGTCATGACTGTTAGTGACCAACATGGAATACTCCAATTAAAATAACATCTCTCGAATCAATTTCAGACAAAAGATCTTGGTAAACTCTGCCACTTCTTGGGAATTGAGGTGGCCTAATCCAAAGATGTCTTGGTGATTTCCCAGCGGAAATATGCTATGGATATTTTGGAAGAAACAAGGTTGTTAAATGCAAAACCAGCTAATACTCTTATGGATCCAAGTGTCAAACTACTACCCAATCAGGGTAAGCCTATATCTGACAAAGGAAGATACAAGAGATTAGTTGGAAAGTTGAATTATCTCATAGTCACTCGTCCTGACATTTCTTTTGAAGTTAGTGTGGTAAGTCAGTTATTAAATTCCCATTGTCAGGAACACATGGATGTTATTATCCGGATTCTGAGATATATCCACTAGTGCAGGAAATACTTTTTACATCGGGTGAAAAGTATATTTTACACCAGGTTTGGGTCCGATGTAAATCCAAGCGATGTAGTAAATCAAAGACATTTTACATCGGACAACAGTCCAATGTGAAAAATCCACCTCTCACATCGGTTGAATGTTAAGTCTGATGTGAAAAAATACAATTAAAAAAAAAAGAAGATAAATGAAAATTTAACATCGGTTGCCTTAGTGGCCCGATGTAATATATAGATTTTAATATCGATTGCCATAATGGCCCGATGTAATATGTTGCCTTAATATTTGCTGAAATGAAGCCCTTGATCATTCCCCATAATATCTGTAACTTTAATAACATTTTCAAAATTATGAAGAGGTTCCCCCGTACCATAAAATAAAAGTATATCAATTATTAGCTTGCAATAACACATTATAATAAAAGTTTAAGATAAGAATCTGAACTTTCCTCACTACTTTGGTCTTCTTCATCTCCTTTGAATTCTCCATACAATATTGTATAATACCCCATTCCAATCACACTGCACAATTTTTTCATAACATAAAAAATTATATAATTAACCAAAATATTTCATATGTGAAAAATATGAAGGACGAGAAATATTATAATAGGCAGCAAAATTCTATCTAAAGAGATTTAATATTGCTGCGTGTTAAGGGTTGAGTTGAGTTATATATTTATGTATAAAAATATATTGAAGAAGATTAAAAATGAGTAAAAGCTTTGAAGATGAACCTGTGAATGATATTGAGGAGAAAAGTAAAGGTTGGGATCAAGTGGCTCATGACACATACAAGTATTGGAGAACTGTAACTTAGACCCAAAAACAAAACTGTTTGAGTCATAGTTATTCTGCAAAATCCATCAATCACAATAAAAAAATGTTATTAAATAAAATATTATGATACCTTTTGATCCAAGTAACATATTATATTGAATAAGACATAGATAATATTTACCCCGTGAAACCAAGAAGCAAGAATATCATAAATCATGTAGAATAAACCTTAAACAACACAAACACTTATGTAATTTCATCTATTATTACCACCCCTGTTTCTGCACCATTACCCATAACAATTATCAACACTATGCTTCAAAATCAAACAACATATACCACATGACATACTCATATCTCAAATCAATCTCTGATGATCTTTGAAATGTTCACTACCATTTCATTCAAAAGTTTAGAGTACCTGATTGTGTCAATGTCGGCGATGTGGCAGTGATGTCGTAGAACTCAGAGGCCATCCGTGCGCAGCAATATCGTAGAACTCAAAGGCTAACAATCTATTCACATACAAGAAACGAAGAAAGCTGAAAAATAAGTGATAAAACCAATAATGGAAAACAAAAATTTAAAGGAAAAAGTTTTTACACATGCGAGAGTTAAAAAAAATAACAAGGGTGACTTGAACGCTATAGGTTTAAGAGGATACGAGTTGGCTATCAGCAACCTTAGGATGCAAAAAAAATCTTTTGAAAAGGAATCGAAAGACGACCTTAACGGAAAAAGCGGCGAATGGAAGGCTGGTGGTGAATAGAACAAAATAGAAGAATCGACTAAGGGTGGAGCGGGAAGATGAAATATGAAGCGGGTTGAATCGAGTGCAGAGAGATGAAATTGTTATACCTGAAATAGCGTCATACCTGAGGTCTCCATATTTCCTTAACTTTCTCACCTTCGTTCTAGTCACGGCGATAACCGAAGCAAATCATCGTTTCGAGAGTAAACGTGAACTTCCCCGCTTTTTCATCATCTTCACCATTTTCTTTCACCAATCTATGGTCCGTACAGTTCAAATCCATAACCCCATGAAATTGAGCTCTGAAAGGTTTCCACAAGTGTTTAATTGGATGTTGAAATTCTAGGGTTTCAATAGTTTTTGTAGATTCAAAAAGCAAAAAGAAAAATCGGAAGAAAAGAGTTTGAGATAGAGATTTAGAACGAGATAAAAAGGTCAAAATAATGTGTTTGAGTTGCGGAGGCACGACAAAGATTGAAAGGTTGAACAATGAAAGAGATTGAATTTGTAGCGCTGGAAAAGGTAAAAGGGAGGGAGCTGAATTTTGTTCTAAAAAGATTCCAAGGGTCACCATTTAACCCTAATTAAACGCTCAACAATATTCAACATCTTACATCGGTGGAAATCCTGGACTGAGGTAAAAACCCTTATAAATACATCTTACATCAGTGGAAAGCTTGGACCGAGGTAAAAACCCTTATAACAAAATTTCCTTTTAATTACCAAACTGCCATAGAATTTTTGTCAAATACATGTTACATCCGTGGAAAGCCTGGACCGATGTAAAAACCCTTATAACAATTTCATTTTAATTACTAAACTGCCACCCGCATTTTTTTCACATCATTGCAAATCCAGGCCCGATGTAAAACCATTTAACCAAATGTCTTATTTTTAGTAGTGATCAAATGTGCTCAATGAAAATGTCTTGTGTATGAAAACAAAGGACATACTCAGATAGTTGGATACTTCGATGCTGATTGGGAAGGATCACCCATTGATAGAAGATCCACCTTGGGGTATTGTGTCTTTGTTGGAGGAAACCTCATATCTTGGAAAAGTAAGAAACAAAATGTTGTTGCCAGATCAAGCGCTGAGGCAGAATATAGGTCCATGGCAATGGAAACTTGTGAACTTATTTGGTTAAAATAATTGGTCAAGGAACTTCGAATTGAAGATGCAAAACCAATGACACTTACTTGTGATAATCAAGTTGTATTACACATTGCTTCAAATCTGGTCTTCCACGAGAGGACCAAACATATTGAGATAGACTGCCACTTTGTCAGAGAGAAGATCGAATCAGACGACATCTCTATAATATTTGTCAACTCTAATGACCAATTGGCCGATGTGTTTACAAAATCTCTACGAATCCCCAGAACCAACTATATATGTAACAAGCTTAGTGCATTTGATTTATATGCTCAAGCTTGAAGGGGAGTGTTGATATTTGTATACATAATAATAATATTCTCTACAATATTCCCTAGTATATTCTAGGATAGGATCAATATATTTTTAGTATGTAATTAATACTGTTGATATGTAATTTTCTCTTTACATATCATTTTCCGCTGTGTTATTCAACACACGGTTTAACCTAAACATCTCTCCTAATTCAATACCTACATAAAGATTCAAAAATTATATATAAATTAAGGATATTATGGTATTCTAGGCGGGGCGGGGATTCCACGGGACAGGGAATATTTACGCCACCCCCGTCCCCGCAGGGGAAAAATTCCTCGTCTTTGGGGCTCCAATCGGGGAATCCCCACGGGTATCCCCGCTAACGAAGGCAAGTTGACATCCCTAACAATGACTCTAGTATCGTATCGCAAGGATTCTTGGTTTTATTAACCAACTGAAGCCATTATGGTGGGTTTGTTTTAGTTTAGGATTTAAATAAGAAAACAGAGTAAATAAGTGATTATCGAAATAAGCTGAAAAGTTAATCTGCTGATTCGGTTCCTACCTATCATCAGTTAATATAAATCCAATCTCCTATGCTAAATTTTTATTTCTATTCGATTATAAATTCATTGACAAGCGCAATTGATATTGTGTGATGTAAGATCCTATTATCCGAATTAAGCAAACATATTTAAGCTCTCATGAATTAAGCAAATACGAATTGATCATACACGATAACGAATTAAGAAGACGCTAACATGATTACAGTCAAGGATCATACATACAAACATCGAATTAAATCAACATACTATATGAAATTTGGATTAAGCAAGCAAGAATCAATAAATAAAATTGAAAGGAATAAAAACTGAATTAAAATTATTATAATCTCAAGGTGTCGGAACCTGAATTGAGCAAATCAACAAGATGGATTAGTTCTCCATCGACATTCTTACAAAGCTTCTAAATCATTTTTAGTGAACAGTAAAACGAGGTCGTGAACCGTACGTAGATACAATATCGCCGCTGAAACAACATAAGGATTTCACTTCTAATTCAAACTGGGTTGAAAACATAAAATCGGCCAAAAAATGGCCCAAAACTAATTATTTTCTAAAGCCTGAAACTTCAACGAATTATGAGAGACTCCTGAATTCCGAATCAACTTTTGACTTCAACATGAAAGTTGTAACTCTTTCTCTTAGCTTTCCAGCGCATATCAAAACACGCAAAACAGCACCCCATACTTCAGTTATGATATGAATAATGGATATGTATCAAATAACCTCTAAAACTGAAAATAACATACGAAAATAGATTAAAGGCAAACAAATACTTAATTCTAAAAACATGATAAAATAGTAAAATAAACAAATCAAACTAGAGAAATGCCTAAGTACAAACATAAGAGAATATGCCTAAGTCTTATAATTATGAAATTAATTTGTATGCATGACACTTTAAAATTGTTTGAAAATGCATCTAATCTAATTATTCTAGGGCTAATAGTCAGTTCGCCCCCTGCCATTTGGGTGAGTTTTGATAAAATCCCATGTAAAAAAAAATTAGATTTCCACCCTGTCATTTGAAGATTCCCTTAATTTCCCTCATAAACAGGCCAACTCATCCAAAATGCTTACGTGACACTGATTTTTTTTCATTTGATTTATATTCCATGTGTGTAACTTACCTATGAAAATGACAATTATACCCACTCCCTCTTTTGTCTCTAACACTCTCTCATCTCTCTCTACTCTCTGCAGAAAACAAAACAATGATCAACACCTTCGTCACTGGAGAAGACGAAGTGGCTAGTGGTCTGGTGGAACTCTACCGGAAAAAACCTAAAACCAAAAACGCTCATCATAAACACCCCAAACTTTAACCCTTGATCATGGATACAAGCTCAAATTAATCCAAAACCTAACTGAGTGTTCTAGATCGGGTTTTGAAACCCCAAAACACTAGTTGATAAGATTCGATAGAAACAAGGAGGTTTAGTGCCAGTTTGTTGTTCGAAGGTTGAAGTTGATATGGGGTGATGAGTAGAGGAGAGTGTGGTATGAGGGAGATAGGTAGAAAAATAGAGGAGCTTGTTCCGTGGTAGGTCAATGGTGAAGATGGCCAGCGACGGAACAGGGAGGAAATCATCAGCAAATTTGATGTGTTGTTGGAAGGAGAAGAGGAGGAAATGAGTGCGAATGTCACATCAGTGGGAGCTGGTTGTTTGATGTTTCACGCTGAGAATGTGGAGAAGAAAGTATGTGGTATTAGTTATCGATGATGACGAACAAAGGGTCAAAAGAGAGTGGACTGACGAGTTCCATCGGAGGCTTGGCTATACGAATCAGTTTCGTTCTTTCTTCGATTCAGTTTGCTCCATATTCGACCCTGATTTGTGATATTGTTGATGATGATGTGTTTGTTTGCAGTTTTGTATGTGTATTGAGAGCTCATGAAGGTTTAATGGTATAGGTAGTGTTAGGATTAGTTGGTTGTAAATTGACGATGTTATTATTTAGGATTTTTCTGATCTTTTAGGGATTTGGGGTTTTTCTGATTTTTAGGGATTTGATTTTCTGTAATTAGAATTCATCAATGTAGCAACAAAATAGGAGAGGAAAGATGAAGAAGATGGATAACTAAGGGTATAATTGTCATTTCCATAGATCACTTACACATGTGGAATATAAATTAAATGAAAAATGAAAAAAATTAGTACCACATAAGCATTTCTGATGAGTTGGTCTGTTCAGGAACGAAATTAAAGGAATCTTCAAATGACAGAGTGGAAATTATTTTTTTTTCTTTTACATACGATTTATCAAAACTCGCCCAAGGAACATGGGCGAATTGATTGTTAACCCATTAGTCTATTATATCCCTTTATTATGTTAATTAAATTTTAAAAATATTTTATAATTTTATATTTTATTTTCTAAACATGGATTTTAAGGACCAATCAATCCCTTAAGTGAAGTCCGAGTTTTTTTAAATGGTCAATCATGTAAAGACCAACTCATCTACAAGGAAATTAAGCAAAACCGTGTTGGCCCCACCAGAGTTCCATGGTCAAATCATAGGAATACTTATAATTTGGGAAGGAGGGAGTAAATAATCTTCTACTTGTTTCATATTAATATTATATGGTATATGATGGCGAATGAAGAAAGTAATAGCAGTTCCAGAATTCATGAACATGAACAACTATACGATGTTTTTCTCAGTTATAGAGGACAGGATACCCGAAGGAGCTTCACGGGTAATCTGTTTAATGCTTTGCGCAGCAAGAGATTCAAAACCTTCATGGAGGATAACAACAGCCTCAAGAGTGGATACAAAATTTCAACCTCTACTCTCAGAGTATTGGAAAGGTCAAGGATTGCAATTGTTGTTTTCTCAGAAAATTATGCATCTTCTTCATTCTGTCTTGATGAACTTGTCAAGATACTCGAGTGCAGACAGAGGAATAACCTACTGGTTTTCCCAATCTTTTATGATGTTGAGCCTTCTGTTGTAAGACACCAAATACATAGTTATGGCGAAAGCCTTGCTGGTCATGAACATAGACATGGATTGGAGAAGGTGCAAATATGGAGGTCAGCTTTGCGTGAAGTCGCCAGCTTACGGGAATGGAATTTCAGAAACCGGTACACTAATTCTCTATTTCCTATCATTCTTTTCACACTTCTATTAAATATTCTTTATTAGCTTAAGTTATATAAAAGCCATTCAATTGATTAGGATAGTATCAAAAGGTTTCCTTGATTACATTATTATATCATATCGTATTGAAGTAGCAAATACTCGAGGATCAACTCAATCTGTAATCGAGAGCGTGAGACTTTTAGGGTTTAGAGTGTGTATCACAATTATAACCTGAGTCACATGTGACTATTTATAGGAAAAACTCTATAGTTCTTGTGTCCGCTGCATTGCCCAGGGTGTGATTTCACTGATCCGCATCATACAGTGTTGATGAAATCACCATATTTTCTGTTGTAATGATATCCATTAGCAGATTAGGCTTAGGCTAAGTCGGAAACTTGTGAAGAATGAAATAAAAGATTTTGAACTTCTGTAGGTGTCTTAAAATTGAGAAAACATTTTTAAGAATAGGGATAACGCTTGGGTAGAATATTTTAAACTTTTGTCATGAAAATGACTGAAAACTAAGATGAGACTTTTCTTATCCTCTTAGCCATCTTTTAGAATGCCTGAATAGTGGAGTTTGAATGCATTCTGTGGTGGGCAGGTCTGCAACTGAAAGCTTTGAAGTTTATTGGAACTAGTATAAGTTATTGGTTTGAGATTGTCATGTATAGGAGCAGCTGTGTTTATCATATCAATTTGGCTGGAGTAGAGGTTTGAGTCACGTAGTCTGAACTTTTTTGCAGCAGAGAAGTCGGTACTCCAACGTGTTTTTGAGTAGGTAGGTATCTGGCCTTGTGACCGACTAAATCCAAAGCGACTAATCTCACTGTCCACTAGCGAGGAGCCTATTTAAAACCAAAGCAAAGCTCACTCCGTATGAAATGGCCCAACACAATGGTTGTTAACACCTAGCGAGATTCAAACATGAGACTTTGAAAGGAACACACTCTCAGGACTGAAACCTTCACCAACAGGCCAACCTCTGAGGTTTCGGTACTGTTATGTAACAGGTTATTCTAGTGTGATAAGGAGGTCTCCTTGTATTTTGATTTTGATTTATCTCTTTATTATCAGATTATGGCAGGACCTGTATGTTGAGATTTTTTTGACAATTTCGTGTTTAGATGTTAGTGAATGTGGTAACAGATTGTCCTAGATGGATTCATTGATGTTGAGTTAATATCTTGTTCTGGTGTGTTGGTCTTACATCATTCTCATTTGTTTGAACTATCTATATGTTCATGTTTTTATCTTGCACTCCTTGTACTAGATGTGATAGCTAATAAAAAGTTTCTGTCTTAAAAAAACACCGCATGGACTAATTTGACAGGTGTCTAGAAAAGTGCGAATATGAAATAATTCAAGAGGCCGTGGAATGGGTTTCCAGAATTATGCCCCGCTACGATGTTTTTCTTAGTTATAAGGAAGAAGATACCCGCTACTCTTTTTGTGGTTATCTCTACAATGCTTTAAATCAGGAGGGATTCAAAATCTTCATGAATGATAATGGATGTAAAGAGAAGGGGGCCCAAAGTTCACATTCTCTTGTTACAACAACACTTGAAAAATCAAGGCTTTCAATCATCATTCTCTCTAAAAACTTTGCGTATTCTTCCTCGTGTCTTGATGAACTTGTCACCATCCTTGAATTTGTGAAAAACAACAACCAATTACTAGTTTGGCCTATTTTTTACAAAGTGGAACCAACAGACATTAGACATCAGAAAAATAGTTATGAAAAAGCTATGAATGAACATGAAGATAAATATGGAAAGGACTCAGAGAAGGTGAAAATTTGGCGATCGGCTTTGTTTGAAGTAGCAAACTTAAAAGGATGGCACCTCAAATACGGGTACATAGTATACTTAATTATTTTTTTTTTGACTAATTTTTATAATTATTAACTAATAATGGCTATCTTTGCAAGTACATAGTTGTTAATAATATAATTACTAGTCAAAGTTAGTTTTACTATTATTTTGATTAAATCAATTCAGAGTATTATTTAGAAGAAAATGAAAGACTTGTATGATTGAATTTTGAGGCCCTGAACTTTTGCAGGTACGAATATGAGCTTATTGAAAAAATTGTGGAAACGGCCATTAAATTTTGACTTGCTTGTTGTAACCTTTGCCAAGTCTTTGCTCGGGTATATAGTTCCACTAATCAATTCAACAAATGCGTTGTTTTGTAAGCAAGAATTTGATACTAGTACTCACGTTTGTAATAATAATAATTAAATACCGTGTTGTGTTGGACGCGTATCATGTACGTGATTACAAGACTTTAATGTTTAATACGTTCAGCCTGACTTTCTTTGATACCTAATGCATAACCCTAGCTTTCAAATTTTGAATAATCTATTTTACAAACATGTATATAGGAGTAGTACTCTCTTATGTATGTTAAGTGATTCAGAGGTTAACTGAGTGAGAGGTAAACTGATTCTCAGATTGTTAGTTAAAGAACTTCGGAATGGGTGGTTGACATCCTTAGAGCATGATGAGGGGTAGCTATGCCATCAATTTCTCAAGTTTTATTTGATTTCAGAAAATCAGAATTTGGTGGTGGCCAATGCAGAGCACTGATTACATGACACTTGGGTTTGGAACCTCAAGTAGAATCTGTAGCCATTTGAATATTTAGTTTTTGTTAGTTTAACTTACTTTCATGCCTACTGCATGATAATAACTTTTTTAAATGATATATTATACAAACTCGAATATGTGCCTTTTAAGTACTTTTTTTTGGATTATACAGTGAAACCTCGTTGGACTAGTATATATAAGCCTTTACTTAATTCCCATAGAAAAAGACTCAGGTCTTGGAGAAATTGATTTCCTAGCCTTAGTGAGAGAATAGTCATGCTAAATTCTGTCCTGAACAATGTAGTCAATAGCGGCCAATAAAGGCGCTATCCCACTATAGCTCAGTGAAGCGGAGATTGGCCGCTGTGGAAAGAACACTATAGAGGCTGCTACTATTAGAACTAGAAATAATAGTAATATTGAGAGCGAAAGCTGTGTTATTCATTAGAAAGTGAAAGCAGGCTTATATAGCTTTTACAGTAGGAATTAGTCAAAAACCAATACTACATAGCAATAGAACCGGAATAAAAGAATATGATCCTAAAATATAAGACTTCCTCCTAAAGAATCTAACTTCCTTTAGAACTAGGATTTATTAGTAAACATGGACTGAATTAATTATGAAATTCTGGTATCAGATATGTGATGTCGAATGTGATGTCACGACACAAATATCTGTTTGCAAGTAAGGTGCAGTAAAATCAAAAGCAGTAAAAACACAAGAGATTGTTCACCCAGTTCAGTGTACAACAATACCTACTCTGGAGGCTACCAAGACAGGGACAAGTTCATAAAATAGTATCAATTCATAGACCCTCAGTAAACAACCAGTTTACGATCTAATCACTTAATCACTACCAAAACTAAACTTCTACCTAGGTATAATGCCATCCTCAAATCCCTTCAATCACTTACAGTGAAGAACTTAACAAAATTAATAAGTTTGAAACACTTCAATCATTCAATGCTTAAAAGCTTATGAATGATACACAATTAACAACCCAAATAACAACTCAAGTATTTAAATTACTACTTAAAGTGTATAAAAAACCTAGGCTTCTATTCAGAAAGAAAGTATTCTTCTTCAAAAGTTGCCTATCTTTGAATAAGGAAGCAAGTCCTTATATATGCGCAACTGTGGGCTTGGGCTTAAAATTAAATATTCAAATCTTTTGAATATTTCCATAAAAACAGGCTAAGATAAAATTCATCCAATTGGAAAAATATTCCTCCATATTTTTCGTAGCCTGTGAGTCACAAATTCTGAATTATAGAGTGCTGAAAATCAGGAAACATAAAACTTAAACTGATGTTGGACTGAGATCAATTCAGGAGGCAGATGTCAAGACATCTGCTTTGCAGACTTCCCTTAATTCATTGATCATTTCATCCTTGATGGAAGTCTTATTTTCAGAAGTTGAAGATGTCAAAACAATGTCTGGGACATGTTTTCCTGAAAAAAACTTAAAATGAAGTGTCAAGGCAGACTCCCTCTTGCACACAACATCATTACCATTTAGGATTCCAGGATGCGGATTAAGAACAATTCCACAAATGAGGGAAGGAAAAGCAATTGACATTTTAATGGTATACGTTCATGCATGCTTAATAGTCTGATCAAAGATGTAAGTACCATAATAAAAAAGTTTTTGGTTTCCAATATCATAAATGAACTTTCCTAAACCAATGGAGATGGTTGAAGTGTGATTAGTGGCAACCCAATTTGCAGCTCCAATCCTATATAAAATTGCATATTTCACACTCAGTTTGCTAACAGGAAGCTTATTTTTCATTGGCCACTCACTTACTTGATTAGCAGTAATGGCTCTACACACTTGATTATCTGTTACTTTCAGTTCACAACAGACATCTTCAGACCTATCTAAAAATTTGTTTATAATGGCAGGAGAAAATTCTACACACTTTCCTCTAACAAAAACCTTTCTATACTCCTTACTCTTATGGTCAGCACAATCAACCGGAATATTAACAATAAACTCCTTAGCAAGAGTTTCATAGAAATTTGCAAACCTGGTAACTGTTTTCATCAGTCCAACATAAGAGATCAACTCTATGATTTCTTTGCATTCCAAATCACTAGCTCCTAGTTCTCTCTCCAAGGTAATCCTTCTTTGATACACATACTTCCACTTTTCAGCATTCCCAACAGAGTGGAAGGAGATGTTGTCAAGTGGGGCATCAGGAACCCTCACATAAATCTTCTTGTTTGTAGACTTTTTGATAGGAGAGATGTCCTGAACATCTTGCTCGACATCATAGTCTGAGTCAACTTCTTCAACAACCACAACTTTCTTCTTATTCTTGGATCTTTTTACAGCATCCTCATCATCATCTGTGGAGCTAACAGGTCTAGCTTTTCTTTTGGTAGAGAGAGGAACCACTTTACTTCCTGACTTTGAGGGTCCATACATGATTTTCTTTTTGGTTGTTTTGGAAGAGGGTGTGACACTTGCATCCTTCACTTTCCTGGATTTTAACCTTCTTTCAATATCAGGTACCACATTAGTAATGAGCTCATTGTCAGACAACTCTTCAACATTGACTACATTCTCAGCATTGTGACCTTCTCTATCCTTGGAGGCAGCAACATCTTCTTTAGAAAGAGAGTTTTCTTCAATATTTTGTTCAACATTTTCCTCAACATCTTCTTCTTCCACTTCTTTTAGGACAGGGGTAGCAAGCTTCTCAAGTTTGCTTTCAGCAACATCTTTCTTGGATGATTCAACAACATCATTTTTAGGATTACTTCCTTTGTCAACAGGAGGAGGCATGCAAGCAAGGGGAGTAGAAATCCCATGCACAACAAAGCCTTCATTTAATACTCTGTCCACAAGCCTTCTGATGCTTCTATCAACATTAATAATTTCTTCCTCAGTTCTATTGTCAGTAGCAGAAGAAGAGTTACCTTTATCATCTTTAGATTTCTTAGCTGGTGATGATCTAGGTTTCTTGACCTTTTTCTCAAGCGGAAGGATCGCTGATAGAGGAGTAACATCTAGTACTCTGTCAAGGAAAGGATTTTCATTTGCAGATTTTGAAGAAGACGATGTGTGATGTTGAGACTTGTTTGAAAAATTTCTAGCAAGGAGATGAAGAATGGTAAGGGTCCTTTTTCTGTGAAAGAGAATGAAGAGTTTGTGAAGTAGAAAGAAGAATTATCGTAGCGTGTGGGAAACAATTTGAGGCAGTCTTGTAATGATTGCTTTCTAAAATTTATTTATTGGAAACACAAATAATACAATATCACTTTAATAATATTCCCACACACTTTTAATTGCTACAAACCCTCATATAAACAGATCCCTAATTTTCCTCTTAAATTCTCAAATTGATTAGCATCCAAAGCCTTTGTGAAGATGTCAGCCAGTTGCAATTCAGTGGCTACATTTTCTAAGACAACAATCTTTTCTTCAACAAGCTCTCTTATGAAGTGATGATGGTTGTTAATATGCTTGGTCCTGCTGTGTTGAATGGGATTCTTTGAAATGTTTATGGCGCTTAAACTGTCACAGAATAATGTCATGACATCTTGTTTGACATTGTATTCTGTTAACATTTGTTTCATCCAAACAAATTGAGAACAACTGCTTCCTGCAACAATGTACTCAGCCTCAGCAGTGGACACAATTTTCTTCTTGCTGAACCAAGATATGAGATTATTTCCCAGAAAGAAGCATCCTCCTGATGAACTCTTTCTATCATCAACACTTCCTGCCCAATCAACATCACAAAAACCAGGTAAGGCAGAATTTGATCCATGAGAGTACAACATACCATAGTCACTTGGTTGGCATGGCTAATTTTAGGATCAACTTGATATCTTGCACAAACCTCTACAACAAAGGCAATGTCTGGTCTGCTAGCTGTGAGATATAGAAGTCTGTCTATCATGCTTTTGTAGAGACTTTGATCTACACTTACTCCTTTTTCATCTTTAGTCAACTTCAGATGTGTGGGAGCATGGGTTCTTTTGTGACTGACATTATCCATCTCAAACTTTTTCACTATATTCTTGGCATACTTGCTCTAAGATGAAAATATGAAGTCTTCCATTTGTTTAACTTGCAGACCAAGAAAATAGGTTAATTCACCAACAAGACTCATTTCAAATTCAGACTGCATTTGCTTGACAAAATGTTGAACCATCTGTTGTACCCCAAAATTTTCCCTCTCATTTCTCAAGGCATTTCTCACAAGGATTCTAAAAAATTCAAGCTTGCACAAGTACAATTGGATTTTCCAGCATCAAGTTAAAGAGGAAACTGTTAAAAAAGGGAAAAGCAGATAAAAATAATCTTTTTGACAAAATTGGAGAAAAAACAAGTTTACTTCAATTCACAAGGCTTCGATTGGACTTTGGTATCCTTCATGCCTCCTTCGATCCATATGACAATAGCATCCTTTGTGCCTCCTTCGATCCATAAGGCAACTCCTTCCTTCTGCATGCTTCGATCCACAAGGAAAAAGGTTTCCTTCGAAGCAGCTAGCTTCGACCCAGGGCCGACAACGCCTATCTTTATACAAGCCTCGTTTGGGCATTTAGGCTTCCTGCATACATAATTCGATTGCACCCTTTGCATCCTATATGATTATGTTGGTGCCCATGGCAATAACCTCCTGCATGCAAGCTTCAATTGCACTATTGGCCTTACATGTTTGCTTGGTTTACAATGCAATAGTTGCCTGCATGCTTGTTTCGATTGGACATTTGATGCATGCATACCTGTTTCGATTGGACAAGCTTCGATTGGACAAATAACTCCCTCCGTGCTTGCTTTGAATTCACCTTCACATCTCCTTCGAATCCACCTTCAGCATTGGCCTCCTACATGAGGTACAAGGCAAGGGCCTCCTGCATGCTTGCATACACAAGGCAATGTCTTCCCTTCATGTTAGCACCCACAAAGCAAGTGGCCTCCTGCATGCAAGCTTCGATTAAAGTAATGACCCCTTACATGTTTGCTTTGATTCACAGAGCAATGGCCCCTTATAGTGTTTGTTTCGATCCAAGAAGCAAAGTCTTCTTTCCTACTTGTTTCAAATCACAAGGCATAAACTTCCCTCATGCATTGGCTATTTTCATACTAGTTTCGAATAGACAATATCTCCCTTTGAAATAGCTTACTTCGATTTCACCCTTGAAAATCTTCAACACATAATTTCTACACTATGACACACAATTGTTGTCCCATTTGAAGGACCTAAAAGAAATACCTGGATGTCCCATTCGAAGGACATATTTTAGTGACCCATTCAAGAGGCACACATTTGGCCTCTTCGAACGATGCACAAAAAGGGTCTATTCGAAAGACACTTTGATTGGGAACAAATATTGTTGTCTGAAGAGGAGTCTGGTCGAAGTTTAGACCTATGAGGTCAAAACAAAAAGATGAAATATTCAAAGATGCTTGCTGCAAGTCCAAGCCTGATGCACTGGCCATAACGCTCCAAAAATGCTGCACAACAGTCCTGCTACACTGCTCCTGTATTTGCACCAATTTGGCATACAAATACCGCCCCTCGAAAGCTACAAAAACAGTATACCCAATTTGTTCAAATTCTTTTGTTTTCCCTCCTAAACCTCATCCAACTTCACCTATAAATAAAATGCTCCATAACACATCTAGGGGATGGACGACACATCCAGAGGTTTTTGATAGCTGGAGAAACTTTGATTGTGTGAAAATCATCAAACATTTAAAATATTCTCAAACCCAGAATCAAAAGACCATACCTTTGTTTATATCCCTTTCGGATCCAACACTAGAAACACAACACCTATTTCTTTTCCCTTTCGAATCCAGGAATAACCCCACACTTTGTTTTTCTTTCGAATCCAGCAGAAGAAACACTACACCTATTCTTCTCCTTCGAATCCAAAAACAAAAATCACAACCCCACTCTTCTTGACCTTCAAATCCAGTCAAAGAAACACCACACTTGTTTCTTTCCTTCGAATCCAGGAGCATCCAGTCCAATCACTCAAGGTCCAGAAGCACCAACTTCAGAAGCAAGGTAAGTCCCCTGACCTTAACCCTTTTGTTTCAAACATGTACATAACATTTGTTTACTTTTCGTTTCTGCCCTTTTCGTTTGTTTTTCTTCTCCAAATGTATGGTAGAACTAACCTGTATAGACCCCAAATGAAAGAAGAAGTCTTGTGTGAAACGAAGCCTCAGGCTTCGCCCCCTTACTGTTTCACAGTCCAAACGAAGGAGAAAGAAGGGAGGAACGAAGGGTGTCTACACTGACTTCTAGGCCCCCAATCGAAAGAAGGACAGAGGGCGTAATCGAAGGTTACTTGCTCCCACTAACATTCCAAATCGAAAGAGGCAGGAAATGGCAGGTTTGAAGAGCGCATCTCGTCTTAAATTATAGACCCAAATTGAAAGAGACAGAGAAGAGCGGAATCGAAGGGTGGATTCTGCCTGGATCGAAGAGCTTGTTTTTCCTTCTTTTATTTTGTTTTGTCTTTACATTTTCTTGCTATTCAATATGGTTGTAATAGTGTAGGATATTTATTTTCTACATTTTTATTGCTTTATACAAATGTTAATAATTAGGATGTATGGAAAGATAAAACCAACAAATAGATAACCCTAATCAAAGACTAAATACATGCAATCAAACACACCATGAACACACATGCACCTCTAGGGTAATCTCACTTGTTGCCTCGGAAAATAGTCATGTCCCTCGAATATGGGCATTTTTGCAAAGATCCTCGATAAAAGATCGTAGTCCCTCGATGTTGCCTTCGGTAAACGATCTAGTCCCTATACTATAATTGCTAAAACATTCCATAGGTTGCCTTATATGACTATACAAACGAACCACACCCGTCCCTTCACATCCAACGATAGAGCTTCTTATCAGTCAATGGTAAGATAACAACATCTAAAGGAGGAGGAAAAGAACAAAGACCTTTCGAGTAGGTAGGACGCTCATAATTGCTTGCTTGCTCACAACTAAAAAACCATTTTCACACCAACACTTTCAATTGAAACATTTTCAAAAGTCAAAGCTCTTTGTACGCATTCTTATAGAGACGAGAATCATTACAAAGGCACTTTTCAAAATCACTTTAAAAAATGTCTTCCATAAACACCTCTTTGAACTATTTTCAAAACCAACACTTTGTACGCATTTTCATAGAGACGAGAATCATTACAAAGACATTTTCAAAATATTTTCAAACCCACACTACAAGCACATTTTCAAACAAAAGCAAGTGATCTAGCGAGTAACTAAGAGCCCGTAGAAAACTACAAATGAAAAGGGTGCTAACACCTTACCTTTTCATAACCTACCCCCCGAACTCAAGAAATAATCTCGAAAGGTATTTCCTGTTCTTTTCACCCTTTCCCTATTGGATAAAAGAAAAGTTAGTGGCGACTCTTTCTATCTGCAACAATTGCGATCAAATGCAAAACACCCAAGTCAGTTCTCCCACCGTATGATAGAACTGGAGACACCGTTGGGGAATCTATTTAAAAGTGGGGTTACCTTAGGGATAGATCACCTTTACTTGCTTGACTTGATTGCTTTACATTTTTTGGGTCCTTGTTTGGGTTATTGTTAAATATCCTACACCCGGATCCGAGGCACCTTTTTAGGTAAGTAGTAATAAATCATGGAGTCTGTATGGTGTAGACCGACATGGACGAAGTGATAACTATGTTAGCGTGATACTCTGGTTTGTACTAATGTTCCTTGAGTCATTTAAGGATATCATTAGGCTTCCTTATAGTATCATTAAGTGCTAACTAACCTTTAGAACCTTTAATTGACTCATCCTAAGCCACTAAAAAGTAGTGAGATGGACGACTTTGGTTCTGACCGAAGATTGATCGATACTTGATGCTACACTCATTGAGATTGGACTTTTAGGATATTCTGGCTGCAATACTTCGGTGCTTGAGCTAGAACAATGCCTAAAAGAAAGGTCGGTGATTTGAGATCCCCTAGAACCCGGTTACTATTACTAGGACAGGTTGAGCCAACTAAAATTCAAGAGGGTATTTACCTACAAACTCCATGCAAGCCTAAACCTAAGGACTTGTCTGCTCTGTGTGTATATGACTATTTGTACTTAACAACTTGCTTGCTTTGCATACTTGTACATAACATCATGACATAATACCATAGCATTTTCATTAACCATTTCAAGGATCTCAAGGGACTATGATGCATGGTCATGTTAAACCAGACGCCTATCAAGGGGCAAGAGGATTCATTCTCTAATCAAATGCCGTCAAAGACCAAAGCACGGTAACTTGAGTCAAGGGCTATAACCCAGTTGACATGGTGAGCTTGATTCTCGTGGAAGGACATCCACCGATATGAAGTTATCCAATCAAAGAAGTTGATCAAAATTCAACTTCTAACATCTTCTTGTGCTTACCCCGTGAGATCCTTGAAAACATGCATCCACATACCATGCATCATATCATGACAGGTTTTCCCCATATAGGTTTCCTTATCTTCCTACTGTTTATTTCAGTAAGATGGATATGGAACAAACAGTAAAGGATCTTCAAGCACAAAATGCTCAATTCTAACAGATGTTCCTGACTTTGGCTAAAGGGCAAGAGGACCTGAAGACTCTTCTTCTCAAAGACAAGAAGAAAAAGACAAAGAAATCAGTGGACGTCCTGAATTTGGGAAGGAGGTTCAAAAGACCAACAGAGCGAGCTCTAGAATTCACAACTCCATCAACTGAGGGGGACAATCAGACAAAAGAAGGGGATCACAACCTAGGGTCTAACGAAGAAGAGGCTAACTACGCTGAAGAACAGTATCTTCATGCGAATGACAAATACAAATAACTGGAAGATCGTCTCAATGCCATCGAAATTTAGAGGGTACCTAGTCTGGATTTTGAAGAATTAGGTTTGGTTTCTGGAGTGGTCATCCCACCCAAATTCAAGATTCATGCTTTTTCCAAGTATGATGGGGTCTCTTGTCCTAAGATGCATATGAGATCTTATGTCCATAAGATTTAACCATACACCACTAATCAGAAGCTCTGGGTCCATTTCTTCCAAGAGAGTTTAGCTGAGACGCAACTTGAATGGTTCTATCAATTGGAGAGTTCCCACATTCACACCTGGGAGGACTTGGCTGTTGCTTTCTACAAGAAATACCAATACAACACTGATCTTGCACCAACTCGTGTGCAGTTGCAGAATATGACCATGGGTTCCAACGAGGGCTTCAAAGAATACGCCTAAAAGTGGAGAGACCTGGATGGTAGGGTGCAACCCCCATTAACTGACAGGGAGCTGATTGATATCTTTATGGGAACTTTGACAGGACCTTTCTTCAATCACCTAATCGGAAGCTCCTCGGCCGGGTTCACTGAGCTAATACTGACTGGCGAAATATTCGAAGCTGACATCAAAAGCGGCAAAATCCAAAGGGGTGCATCTTCAAGTGCAGGGAAATAAACTTTTAATGGGAAGAAAGAGTCCGATGCTATTTAAGGTTAAAAAGGTCGTAACCAGAGTAACCACGACCAACGCGTAGGGGAAATCTTGATCTCTAATCCTACACCTGTTCAACAACGATAGGGCAATAGGTGTAGGGTAAAGTACCAAGAAAGGCAGTACGCTAATATTAATATATCATTGTCTCAAGCGTCATAATATTTGCTGAAAGCATAGCTGATCACACTAAGGGATCCTCCTCAAAACCCTGATACCTCCTCTTCTAAGTACAACCCAAATGTAAGATGTGCCTACCATTCTGATAGTCCTGGACACGACACTGACAACTGTTGGACTTTGAAGAACAAGATTCAAGATTTGATTGACGCCAAGGAGATTGAGTTCGACCCTCCAGAGGCTCCCAATGTGATCACTTCTCCCATGCCAAATCATGGCCAAAATTGAGAGCGTTTATTTCATTTGTGGATTTTCAATTATAATCTCTTCCGATGTTCAGACACTTATCTATTAATGTCAAACTTTGTTTCATTAATGCATTGTATATGTTTGTCTTGAATTAATCCATTCATTTTCATTTAAACTATGCTTTTTACTCCCTTTATGATATTCAACTCTTGTTTTAAAAGTTGCAAGCCTTTAGAGGGAGGATGACAAAAACAATGCCATAATCTCACACATTATGTTTTTGGACAGACCTTGCTGACGATGTACAAGCGTTTCTTTCAAACCCTAAACACTGGAGATATAAGGAAGATAATCCCTAGTCAACCCCTTTGAGCCAAAGAAGTAGGAGTTTTCTTTTCCACACAAATTGAAACCTTTAATCAAAACCTGGGACATGGTAGTTTCTCAGTTAACTCAAATGCGCGTTCAATTGCAAACTTTCACCTCGTATACAACGAGTGATATAAAAAACGTCCTTCTGAACCAAAAGATGGTGATGGTTCCTTATCAAATAGGCAGTCATTATCTCTCAAAAGAAAATCCCACTAAGTCAAAACCTACGAAGGAGACTTAAGAAAAACTGGGGCATCCCACTGACTGTAATCTCAAAACAAGAACAGTCAGGCAAAAGTCAGGGATAATAAATCAAAAAGAGGTCACTACAAATCCTCGATAACATGAAAAGTGTTGCAAAAATGTCTGCCTTCTCAAATAAACTTCCAAATATGTGAACCATCATTCAATAGGAGTTCAAACGCACAATTGACTGAGTTTAGGACTGAAGAACATCACGAAGAACGGGAGGGTACGAATACACTTTGAGCCTTATCCTTTGTTTCTTAAACCGCGAACCAAGACACGCTACAACCATTCAAAAGTCCTAATTGAAGCATGGGTTAGTTTGAAAGCATACTATTATAAAAGGTATCACTCTTGTAAGGCTTACTGCAAATCCTGAGTTGAATTCATATTTTTACAAAATTCTTCTACTTGCTAAAATGCATGTTCAAAATTTCAAGACATGCATAAACTTTGCATTATTTGAATATCGTTGTTTGTATATGCTAATTATTTGACAGTGGAGAAATTCACACGACGAATATCCAATGAACGAAAATTCTTAAGAAACAGAATCACTTCAAGTGGGAAGACACTTCCAACGACAAATATCCATAAGCAAGGGGGCATGACATGTTACTGTCCAACTCATATATAACAATCAAGTCAAGATTCCAAGAAATCTCTCAATAAATACTGAATAACCAGGGGCAGGTCTGCATTTGAACCACTTGGGGCATGGAACATGAATTCCAGCAAAGGGTTACGTACGACCAAGCAAACATTTTCTGGAAATACTAAAACACTTACCACTAGGGGCAGTGACAAATTCCCACAAAGTCCTTTTTATAGGGTGATCCTCAGTCGAGCCCCCATGAAGTCATCTCCACAAGGTTATCCCCACAAAATAATCTTCACGAATAAGGGTACAAACCCCTAAAGGCCAAACTCATGGATATCCCCAAAAAGTTGGATCCAGGCAATTCCCCAGCCAGAGTTTCAATCTCTGGAAAACCTTCTTCCCAACTGAGTTGGTCTCAAGAAGAATCCCCGAGGAGATTCTGCCAAAAGAAAACGCCTCCCCAACAGTTTGCCAAATATTCTCTTCAAAAAGGATTTATTTCCCCAACAAAGTATAGATTCCCCAGCTTGAATTTACCCTTTAGGCTATCACAAATCAAGGGACCACAACCCCTCTTCCCTAGTAGACTTTCCTACAATCCCCAATGAGTTGCTGCAAATCCTGAGAGACAACCAAATACCAGTTAACTTCTGTATCCCTAACAAGTTGTTAACTTCCTTTCTCTCCCACCAAGAGATAACTCCCCAGTAGAGAAACAGACAACTATAACTCCTGAACTCTTTTCCCCAAGCAGAAATCAACATTCTCCACAAAGATTTATCAAGCCAAAGCCAATCTTCCCCAGCGGATTTCTCCTCAAACAACAAAGTGGGAGTCTCCAGCAGAAACATTCTAAAACAAGGTCTGAAGGTGTGCATACTCTTCATCCCCAACGGCAGTCCGGGATTTAACTTCCCAAAACTCCCCAACATTTGTCAAGGATTTATTTTCCAAGATAAAGATACACTACAAAAATATGCATAGCATATGCATACGAAATACATATAGCACAAATCTCATTTATTTCGAGAACATCATTATGCAATGCATACATCATGACATTGCATACAACTAACTCTTTACCTTTTTAGGAAAAGATCAATCAGCAGATAAGTGTCGTTAACTATCTGTAAACTTCTCCAAGACAAAATCAAGCGTGGATTCCTTCATTACCTTTTGAGGTAGTAATCGTTCAAGATTCCTTCATTATCTGTTGAGGTAGTAATCATCCAAGATTCCTTCATTATCTGTTGAGGTAGTAATTTTCCAAGATTCCTTCATTATCTGTTGAGGTAGTAAGCGTCCAAGATTCCTTCATTATCTGTTGAGGTAGTAATCATCCCATATTCCTTCATTTTTTGTTGAGGTAGTAATCGTCCCAGATTCCTTCATTATCTGTTGAGGTAGTAATCGTCAAAGATTCCTTCATTATCTATTGAGGTAGTAATCATCCAAGATTCCTTCATTATCTGTTGAGGTAGTAATCGTCCAAGATTCCTTCATTATCCGTTGAGGTAGTAATCGTTCAAGATTCCTTCATTATCTATTGAGGTAGTAATCATCCAAGATTCCTTCATTATCTGTTGAGGTAACAATCATTCAAGATTCCTTCATTATCTATTGAGGTAGTAATCGTCCAAGATTCCTTCATTATCTGTTGAGGTAGTAATCGTCCAATATTCCTTCATTATCCGTTGAGGTAGTAATCGCCCAAGATTTCTTCATTATCTATTGAGGTAGTGATCTTCCAAGATTCCTTCATTATCTGTTGAGGTAGTAATCATCCAAGATTCCTTCATTATCTGTTGAGGTAGTAATCGTCCCAGATTCCTTCATTTTTCTATTGAGGTAGTAATCGTCCAAGATTCCTTCATTATCTGTTGAGGTAGTAATCGTCCAAGATTCCTTCATTATCTATTGAGGTAGTAATCGTCCAAGATTCCTTCATTATCTATTGAGGTAGTAATCGTCCAAGATTCCTTCATTATCTATTGAGGTAGTAATCGTCCCATATTCCTTCATTATCTGTTGAGGTAGTAATCGTCCAAGATTCCTTCATTACCTGTTGAGGTAGTAATTGTCCCAGATTCCTTCATTTATCTGTTGAGGTAGTAATTGTCCAAGATTCCTTCACTATCTGTCACATTCAAGCTTCACACTTACCAACAAAAACAAGTTCCAGATTAATACCTGAAACAAGACAGGACAACTATCTGTGAACAAATTGATTGTAGATCAATTCCCGAAATAGGACGGGGTGACTATCTGCATTGACGAATACTTCCTTCAAGACTTCTGCTGGTTCAGTTTAAATCGATCAATGATTTATTCTGATACTTTTCTAGTAGACGCTTTTCTGCTGGTTCAGTTTAAATTGATCAATGGTTTATCCTGATTCCATTCCAGTAGACACTTTCTCTGGTTCAGATAAATCGCTCCAAAGATTAATTCTGATTATTTTCCAGTTAAAGATTATCCAAGACCCATGCTGGTTCAGTTTAAATCAGCCCAAAGATTTATTCTGATTCTTTTCCAGTTGAATTCAAGATTAGACTTAGTCTAATTTCTATCAACAATCACCTTTGGATGGCATCTATAAGCCCATCTCCGATAACTCCCCATCATCTCTCCAAATGGCATCTTTAAGCCCATTCCCTATACAATCATCCACCACATCATCGAGTGCAAATTTCTGGGCACTCTAGTGTTCAATCATCTTCTACCTTCAAGCTACGAACGACAACATGCCATACTTGCTTTTCAGGTTTAAGAAGATTGAATAGGGGCAGCTGTTGTACCCCAAAATTTTCCCTCTCATTTCTCAAGGCATTTCTCACAAGGATTCTCAAAAATCCAAGCTTGCACGAGTACAATTGGATCTTCCAGCATCAAGTTAAAGAGGACACTGTTAAAAAAGGGAAAAGCAGATAAAAATAATCTTTTTGACAAGATTGGAGAAAAAATAAGTTTACTTCGATTCACAAGGCTTCGGTCGGACTTTGGTCTCCTTCATGCCTTCTTCGATCCATAAGACAATAACATCCTTTGTGCCTCCTTCGATCCATAAGTCAACTCCTTCCTTATGCATGCTTTGATCCACAAGGAAAAAGGTTTCCTTTGAAGCAACTAGCTTCGATCTAGGGAAGGCAACGCCTATCTTTATACAAGCCTCGTTTGGGCATTTAGGCTTCATGCATACATCCTTCAATTGCACCCTTTTCATCCTATATGATTGTGTTGGTGCCAATGGCAATAACCTCTTGCATGCAAGCTTCGATTGCACTATTGGCCTTACATGTTTGCTTGGTTCACAATGCAATGGTTGCCCGCGTGCCTATTTCAATTGGACATTTAATGCCTGCATACCTGTTTCGATTGGACAAGCTTCGATTGGACAAATAACTCCCTGCATGCTTGCTTCGAATTCACCTTCGCATCTCCTTCGAATCCACCTTCAGCATTGGCCTCCTACATGAGGTACAAGGCAAGGGCCTCCTGCATGCCTGCCTACACAAGGCAATGGCTTCCCTTCATGCTAGCACCCACAAAGCAAGTGGCCTCATGCATGCAAGCTTCAATTGAAGCAATGACCCCTTACATGTTTGCTTTAATTCACAAAGCAATGTCCCCTTACAATGTTTGTTTCGATCCAGGAAGCAAAGGCTTCTTTCCTGCTTGTTTCAAATCACAAGGTAGGAACTTCCCTCATGCATTAGCTATTTTCATACTAGTTTCGAATGGACAATATCATCCTTTGAAATAGATTGCTTCGATTCCACCCTTGAAAATCTTCAACACATAATTTCTACACTATGACACACAATTGTTGTCCCATTCGAAGGATATATTTGGTGGCCCATTCTAAGGACCTGCAAGACATACCTGGATGTCCCATTTGAAGGACATGTTTTGTGGCCCATTCAAAGAACATGCAAGACATACCAGGATGTCCCATTCAAAGGACATATTTTGGTGACCCATTCAAGGGGCACATATTTGGCCCCTTTGAAGGATGCACAAAAAGGGCCCATTCGAAAGACACTTTGATTGGAAACAAATATTGTTGTCTGAAGAGGAGTCTGATCGAAGGTTGGACCTATGAGGTCAAATAGAAAAGATGAAATATTCAAAGATGCTTGCTGTAAGTCCAAGCCCGATGCACTGGCCATAACGCTCCAAAACTGCTGCACAACAGTCCTGCTACATTGCTCCTGTATTTGCACCAATTTGGCATACAAATACTGCCCCTCGAAAGCTACAAAAATAGTATACCCAATCTGTTCAAATTCTTTTGTTTTCCCTCCTAAACCTCAACCAACTTCACCTATAAATAAAAGGCTCCATAACACATCTAGGGGGCTGGACGACACATCCAGAAGTTTTTGATAGCCGGAGAAACTTTGATTGTGTGAAAATCATCAGATACTTAACACATTCTCAAACCCAGAATCAAAAGACCATACCTTTGTTTCTATCCCTTTAGAGTCCAACACTAGAAACACAACACCTATTTCTTTTCCCTATCGAATCCAGGAACAACCCCACACTTTGTTTTTCTTTCGAATCCAGCAGAAGAAACACTACACCTGTTCTTCTCATTCGAATCCATAAACAACAAACACAACCCCACTCTTTTTGACCTTCGAATCCAGTCAAAGAAACACCACACTTGTTTCTTTCCTTCGAATCCAGGAGCATCCACTCCAATCACTCAAGGTCCAGAAGCACCAACTTCAGAAGCAAGGTAAGTCCCCTGACCTTAACCATTTTGTTTCAAACATGTACATAACATTTGTTTACTTTTCGTTTATGCCCTTTTCGTTTGTTTTTCTTGTCTAAATGTATGGTAGAACTAACCTGTATAGACCCCAAACGAAAGAAGAAGTCTTGTGTGAAATGAAGCCTCAGGCTTCACCCCCTTACTGTTTCACTGTCCAAACGAAGGGGCAAGAAGGGAGGAACGAAGGGTGTCCACACTGACTTCCAGGCCCCCAATCGAAAGAAGGACAAATGGCATAATCGAAGGTTACTTGCTCCCACTAACATTCCAAATTGAAAGAGGCGGTAAAGGGAAGGATCAAAGAGAGCATCTCATCCTAACTTATAGACCCAAATCGAAAGAGACAGAGAAGAGCTGAATCGAAGGGTGCATTCTGCCTGGATCGAAGAGCTTGTTTTTCCTTCTTTTATTTTGTTTTGTCTTTACATTTTCTTGCTATTCAATATGGTTGTAATAGTGTAGGATATTTATTTTTTGCATTTTTATTGCTTTATACAAATGTTAGTAATTAGGATGTATGCCAAGATAAAACCAACAAATAGAAAAACCTAATCAAATACTAAATGCATGCAATCAAACACACCATGCACACACATGCACCTCTAGGGTAATCTCACTTGTTGCCTAAGAAAATAGTCATGCCCCTCGAATATGGGAATTTTAGCAAAGACCCTCGATAAAAGATCGTAGTCCCTCGATGTTTCCTTCGGTAAACGATCTAGTCCCTATACGACAATTGCTAAAATGTCCCATAGGTTGCCTTCTATGACTATACAAATGACCCACGCCCGTCCCTTCATATCCAACTATAGAGCTTCTTATCAGTCAATGGTAAGATAGCAACATCTAAAGGAGGAGGAAAAGAACAAAGACCTTTCAAGTAGGTAGGACGCTCATAATTGCTTGCTTGCTCACAACTAAAAAACTATTTTCACACTAAAACTTTCAATTGAAACATTTTCAAAAGTCAAAGCTCTTTGTACGCATTCTTATAGAGACGAGAATCATTACAAAGGCACTTTTCAAAATCACTTTCAAAAACATCTTCCACAAACACCTCTTTGAACTATTTTCAAAACCAATACTTTGTACGCATTTTCATAGAGACGAGAATCATTACAAAGGCATTTTAAAAATATTTTCAAACCCACACCACAAGCACATTTTCAAACAAAAGAAAGTGATCTAACGAGCAACTAAGAGCCCGTAGAAAACTACATATGAAAAGGATGCTAACACCTTCCCTTTTCATGACCTACCCCCCAAACTCAATAAATAATCTTAAAAGGTATTTCCTGTTCTTTTCACCCTTTCCTTATTGGATAAAAGAAAAGTCGGTGGCGACTCTTGCTATCTGCAACAATTGCGATCAAACGCAAAACACCCAAGTCAGTTCTCCCACCGTATTGCACCATCTCATTTGACATCCCACCAAATATAATATCATCAACATAAATTTGAGCAATCATAATCGTCCCTTCTTCTTCTTTGACAAAGAGGGTTTTGTTTATTCCACCTTTCCTATATCTGTTCTCCCCAAGGAATTCTGTCAGTCTCTCATACCAAGCTCTTTGAGCTTGCTTCAATTCATACAGAGCTTTCTTCAGTTTGTAGACATGTTTACGAAAACTTGGATAAACAAATCCCTTTGGTTGTTTCACATAGACTTCTACATTCAGATAGCCATTTAAGAAGGCACTTTTTACATCTATTTGAAATAATTTAAATTCCAGTAAGGTATGGTATTCAATGGGGCTTCCAACGTCTTATGTAACAGAATTAGTGTTGTGATCATCTCTCCTGAAGGTTGCCATACTCCTTTCACTGCCAGACTATGCTTTGATTGCACAAACAATATGGCCGAGTATGAAGCATGCATCTTAGGTCTGAAAGCTCCTATTGACTTAAGGATCAATCATTTAGATGTGTTTGGGGATTCTGCTTTGGTGATCAACCAAGTAAAAGGAGATTGGGACACTAAACTCCCCAATCTTATTCCTTACAAGGAACTTGTGCTATCCCTAATTCCTTACTTCGAAGAGATCACTTTTGAGCACTTCCCTAGGGAAGAAAACCAGTTGGCTGACGCTTTGGCAACCATGTCTTCAATGTTCAAAGTCAGATGGGATAACGAAGCCCCTATGATTACAATTGAAAGATTCGATGAACCTGCACATTGCTATGAGCTTGACACTGATGCGGAAAAGCCATGGTACCATGAGGCGATGATATATCTTGAAACACAAGAGTATCTTGAGGGATCATCCACCAATGACAGAAAGTTCTTGCGAAGATTTCCAGCCAAATTCTTCCTAAGTAACGGGATATTGTACAAATGAAACAATGATTCGACTCTACTCCGATGTATGGACAAGAAGGAGGCAGAGGAAATCATGGAAGACATGCACGATGGTCTCTTCAGTACTCACTCAAGTGGGCATACGATGGCTAAGAAAATCTTAAGAGCAGGTTACTATTGGTCAACGATGGAGACTGATTCCCATCAACATTCAAGAACTTTTCACAAATGCCAAATCTATGCTGACAAGGTCCATGTGCCTCCTATCCCTCTGAATATGATGACCGCTCCGTGGCCATTTGCAATGTGGGGCATTGATATGATTGGAGAGATCAAGCCTACCGCCTCCAACGGATATCACTTCATTCTTGTTGCTATCAACTATTTTACCAAATGGGCCGAAGCTGCTTCTTTCGCCTCAGTCACCAAGAATGTGGTAGCCAGATTCATCAGACACAACCTCATCTTCCGTTATGGTATCCCCAAAAGGATCATCACCGACAATGGGACTAACCTCAACAATGCTATGATTACTGAGCTTTGCACTCAATTTAAGATCAAGCATCATAATTCTTCTTCATATAGACCAAAAATGAATGGCGCAATCGAAGCGGCCAACAAAAATATCAAGAAGATTAGGCAGAAGATGGTAGTAACCTATAAGGATTGACATGAGACGTTGTCGTTTGCTCTGTATGGCTACCAGACTTCAGCTAGAACATCAACCGGGGAAACCCCCTTTTCCTTAGTCTATAGCATCGAAGCTGTTTTGCCAGTAGAAGTTCAGATCCCCTTACTGAGGATTATGAATGAGGCTGGCCTAGGTGAAGACGAGTGGATTCAAACGAGATTGAATCAACTGAACTTGATTGACGAAAAACGATTAGCTGCTATTTGCCATGGTCAGACGTATCAAAAACGGATGATCAAGCCTTTCAATAAAAAGGTCAAGCCTTGAGTATATCAAGTTGGTGACTTAGTGATAAAACGCATCATTTTACCACAAGGCGACCCCAGAGGCAAATGGACTCCCACCTATGAAGGACCATTTGTTGTCAAGAGAGTTTTCTCTAGCGGTGCCATGATGCTGACTACCATGGATGGCGAGGATTTCCCACATCCCATAAACGCATATATAGTTAAAAAATACTACACATAAGAGACCCGTTAAGTTGACACACCTAAGAAAAATAAGGGCATCCCGACAAACCAAAAGGTTTGGGAAAGAATTAGGGATATATGTAAAAGATTGGACACCCGACAAGTTGAAAACCTAAAAGGGCGTCTTGGGCAAAAAAGGGTATCCTGGTGGGCTGAAAACCCGAAAGGGCGGTCCAGGCAAAAGTTAAGGATTAAAAGCTTATGACTATGTCCCGTGGAATCAACACAATCAATTTTATCACCAATGTCTAAGTTCAAACAGTCCAAGATCAATCCAATCAACTTCTATCAAACAACAAGGGACATTCGAAGACATTGGGGCAATAGTAGAGTTGGAAGGCAATGAGATCATTTCACATGGCTATTTGTTTTCATTCTCAATTTTGTTTCCCTTTCGAGGATTTCCGTCTCTCTGTACAAAAAACACCTATTCATGGGCAAAATATTAATACAAATATACTTTGAAGTGTAAAATTTCTGTCTTTGTTTTGAATGCAAATTTGTCCAATGATTAAAATTGAATGAACATATGCATACGAACATAATTAAAACTATTTGGCATATGTGTCCTGCTAAACAGCGGCGAGCATCTCTTTAATGTATATGAAATATCCCTACAGATTTATCTCATCATCATTATCCCCACAAAGATGGCTACAATAAACCTTTCCCCATCCAAGTTCAAATTTCCTCAACAATACAAAAATCAAGACACCACAAAGTTCCCCACTGAGCCTGTCTTCCCCAGCTGAGTATCTTCCCCAGCCAAGACTATTATCCCCAAACGGAGTCTATTCTTCCCAGTTGAGTGTATCCTCCCCAAGCTGAGTCTGTCCTACCCAACTGAGTCTACACTCTCCGGTTTGAATTTTCCTTTCAGATTGTTGCAAATCTTAGGGCTGCAACCCGTGATCCCCAGTAAAGCCGTCATCAAAAGCCTTTATTATTTCCAAAAGATACTATGAAGCCTGGACCCGACCAGATATTAGCATAATTTTCAAGTTATTACTAAAGCATGGACCCGACCAGATAATGGTTTGACTTCTTCAAGTTACTGAAACCTGGACCCGACCAGATAGCAGTTTGAATACCTGAAACCTAGATCTGACCAGATAACAATTGATCTCAAGATATTATGAAGCCTGGACCCGACCAGATAATAGTCTAACTCTTCAAAGATATAGAAGAACCTGGACTCAACCCGACCAAGGTTTAACTTCTTTTCCCCAGTAGAATTGGCCTCTGCCCCAACAAATTACTGTGAAACCTGGATCCGACCAAATATCAGTTTTCCATTTCATCCTTCCAAGTAAGTTTTTATGAAGCCTGGATCCGACCAGATAGCAATTACCCTCATAGATTTGTTGTGAAACCTGGAAACCGTCCAGATAACAACTAAATCCCCAAATAGTTTATTGTGAAACCTGGACCCGACCAGATAGCAATTGACCTCATCAATCTCAAAAATCTGCAAAGCCTGGAGCCGACCAGATAACAGTTTTTCAAACAATTTATTGTGAAACCTGGAGCCCGACCAGATAACAATTAACTATGATCCCCAGAGAGATGCTATAAAGCCTGGACTCGACCAGATAATAGTACAACTTTCCAAAAACCATGAAACTTAGACCCGACCAGATAGTAGTTACCACTTCAAGTTACTGCGAAGCCTGGATCCGACCAGATAATAGTTAACTTCCGTATCTCCAGCAAGTTGTTGTGAAGCTTGGATCCGGCCAGATAACTATTCAATCTCAAGAAAATTTTCTGCAAAGCCTAGAATCCGACCAGATAATAATTAATTCGTCTCTTTCCCCAATAAGTTGCCGTGAAGCCTGGATACGACCAGATAGCTGTTGACTACTTCCTCCTCAGCAAATTGTGAAGCCTGGATCCGACCAGATAACAGCTGACATTCGAGAGATAATCTCCAGTGAGAGCATCTTTTCAACAAAATTTGAAGATATGCATATTCTTCATCACCAACGGCAATCAGGGACTCAACCCCCTCGGAATTTCCTCAGCAGCAGTCAGGGATTTATTTTCCCGGAGAAAAACATACATCCCACATTCATACATCATAGCATGTACACACCATACACATTTAACATAATACCACATCTGGTGAATATCATGCAGACATCTGCATTTTACTAACTCTTTTCCTCACAGGTAAAACATCAAGTTTTAGTATAAATTAACAAGAGATTTGTGCTGATACTTCTTCCAGTGTTTACCAACATTCCTCCAAATGGCATCTATAAGCCCATTCACCATCCATCTCCGAGTTCAAATTTCTGGGCACTCTAGTGTTCAATCATATTTCACCTTCAAGTCACGAATGGCGGATCCGCCAATCTAACTCTTCAGGTTTAAGAAGATTGAACAGGGACAGCTGTTGTAACCCAAAATTTTCCCTCTCATTTATCAAATATTTCCTCACAAAGATCTCTCTTGGTTCAAGACTGCACTAGGGTTTGATCAGCTCAAGACACCTCCTTAAGCACTGATGACCAAAATTAGGGTTTAAGATTGCACAAGGATAATTGAAATTTAAATGCTTCAAATGACTTTCATGGATCATTATGGACCCCCAAGATTTCTCATGTCAAGTTTAAAGCTTTGGATCACACTTTTGCTCAGTCAATTGAGTAGTTGACCTAAAAATCAGCTGTATTGGGGAAAAAGTCAATTGTGGCTAGTTTACAGTCAAACTTCATAATTTTTGATCCACATCAATATTATAAACTCATATGCATCATTTAATCAAGTTTGGACCATAACTCCCCAAGAAATTTGATCAAATCATCAAAAGGGCAAAATGGTCAAAATAAGGGTTTTGACTGGAAAAGGACAATTTCTGATTTTTAACCTAGCAAATGTTCAATTGGTTTAAGGCATGATCTCAAGAGTATAATTAAATCATTTTGACCTAATGATATGGCTCAAAATATTGCTCAAGATCAATTGGATTGATAGTGAATTTTCAGTCAACTGATCAAAAAGTCAACTGTACACTGAAAAGTCAAACTTTGACTTCTTGGTCAAAATTCAATGTCAAAGATCACAATTCATCAAAACATGTCAAAATATGAAAATTATTCATCAAGAAATCAAAAAGTCAAGATTTCATTTTTAAAAGTCAAAGTTTTCTAACTTAGAAATTTTTCTAAGTGTTTAAACTTCATGTTTTTTCTTAACTTTGGGCCAATTTTTCACCATGATGCAAGAGGACTCAGAAGAAACTTTAAACATGAAAGTTGTAGATATCCATGATATCTACAACATTTCTTTACACAGCTTCTCCTAAAAATGCTTGGATCTCAAGTTATTAATTCATAAAGTCATTGTCTTGAAATTGGACACTTAGTGAAATTTTGCCCTAGTTTTGGTCAGGATTTTGACCTAACTTCATGGCAATTTTTCACCTAGTTCCAAATTGAATTTTAAAAAATGATTCAAAGAGGGGTTGTAGAGCACATTACAAGCTTTCCAAAATGTCCAATAAATCCTTGAGATCATTTTTGAGTAGGGAGAATCGAAGAGATGAAGTTAGGGTTTTCACACTTGAATTACAAGTCATTTTGTGATGAACAAGATTCAAATTTCAAACCTATGATGCATAATCTCTACTTTACAGGTCTCAAACTTATTAGGCACTCCATAATTAATTGCTTGCACAGCTGTTAGAGGTCTCAATTCAAGCATTCAATGCATGACCATGCTTTATATCCATTTTGGGAAGAAAGTGCACAATGCCATTTTGATAAAGTAGCTTTTTACACAAAACTTGTTCTTGAGCCTTGCAATTGCTTTCCTCTGATCATACAAGTCCCATAACTCAAGAGAAGCTTGTCTAGACACTTACAATCACTCAGCCCATGCTTGTACTTCCTCTTGAAACTTGTTTTCCCACTTTTCTTGAAAATCAAGTAACATAGCAATTAGCTTGTAACTTGTACTTTTGACTCTCAAAAGCACTCAAGCTTTTTGCATATACATACACAAGTATTTTGTCACAAATCCCATGCATGCTTAACCCCTGAAAACACCAAGAACACAAATTGGCATCTCACACTTCCATTGTTGCATATTCTGGCCAAAAATCCCAAAACCAAAAACTACTCGTGCGTTTCTTGGCTTCTTGCTTCCAAAAGCTTCTAAACATCATTTAGAAGTCATCCCCTACCCTGTTATAGTTCAGTAACACCATCTTCCTCCATTTCCAAGTCCAGAAACAGAGCACTGCAAGTGGACTTCTCCAGACCATTTCAGCCACTCTCCAACCAAGTTACTCATTGCATTAGCTTCCTGGGACTTCAGTGAAGCTATACTGATCATCACAACACCTTGAGGAGTGCTCATTTGCAGAACACCAGTTTTGAGGTAAGTTATCTCAACTTTGAACTCTTCATACAAGCATCATTAATGGTTTATTTATGAATGAAAAATGTAGATATCATTGCTCTAAAGCTAACCATGTCCATAGTTTTCATTTATGTTGCTTGAGCTTAGAGAATTTTAAGTTTGAAGTTTCTGAAATTTTTAGGGTTCAGATTAGGGCCATTAAAATTCATGTTTGTCTTTGATCTATAATTTTATTACTTTGCATTTTTGAAATCGTGAAGAAATTTGCCACAAGTTTCCTGTTTACATTTTTCATTTTGGTTGAGAATTGAATAAGATACAGAGGTTCAGGTTGGGCATGAGGTTGAAGATGAAGTTGTCTTCAGGAACGTGTTTGCCATATATATTTATGGTTTGATATTAATAAACGGATGTATAGCCACCCCAGTGGTAGAAGTGCGCCCTTGTGACTATAGGGACCTGGGTTCGAATCCCAGTGGTACCCTTTTGCATTTTATTCAACATTTCCTTCTTTTTTGTCACAAACAGGCGCTTGGGCCTAGCGGCTTTAGGCTTGGCTTTTTGTTCCTTCTAACTCTCTTCCTTGCTTCAACACCCCCTTGGCCCATTATTTCTTTATTTCATTTTTTTAGTTTATTTTTACTTTTATATTTTCTTTTTTATTATTATTATTATTATTATTATTAATATTATGTTTATTTTCTTATTAATAAAAAAAATCCAAAAATATTTTTTTATTACTTTTTATTTTCATATTTCATTTCTCTCTATAAAAACTAAAATGAACAAAAAACAATTTTTCTCAATAAATTAATTTTCTTTTCTTAATTAATATTTAGATAATTATTATATTATATTATTTTCTTGTAAATTAAAATTTATTTAGAACTTAGGTTTATTTTAATTAATTAATTTTTATACTATTTTATAGAAACCTTTTCATAAAAAACCCTAAAAAAAAAATCTTTTTTTAGTTAATTTATTTTCTTAATTAGTTTAAGTTAATTTTATTTAATTTTCACTAATATTTTTTTAAATTAGTTTAAGACCCTTTATTAAAAATCCAAACAAAGATCTATTCCCTTTCCATTTATATGATTGTATATTTATTCATTTTGTACATTATTTATTCAATTCTTGTACAAATTCAATATGGTTGTAATAAATAATTAGGTTTATTTTCTAGCAATACCCATTTGTAATTTGTACACCCTCTTCCCACAAGTGTTGTAATAGCGTAGTAATTTTAAATTCCACAATTTATCGCTTTAACTATAAATGCTAGTAATTATATTTTTGAATGGAAAGACTAAAACCAATCAATTAGAGAACCCTAATCAAAGATAAATCAAGCATGAAAATTAACACACTTGCACACAAGAACCCCTAGGATAAAATCCACTTGGTCGCCTTATAAAATGGCCATGTTACGCATGTGAGGTATCTTAGCAAAAACAAGCAAAAATACAAGATCATAGTCCCTCGATGACGCTATCAAAAGTTGCCTTTCAAAATAATCTTAGTCCCTAAAGAAAAGTGCTAAGATACCTTGCAACATTGCTAATCATGGTTATACAATGACCCATGCCTGTCATGTGTATATCCAAAGATAGGGTTACTTACCAAATCAATGGTACGATAACAATGTCAAAGGAGAAAGGAAATAAACATGAAAGAGTTTTGAGTAGGTAGAATATTCCTAGTTACTTGCTCACTTTCAAAACAAAATGTTCTTGCTATTTTCAAAACAAACACCAATACTTTCAAAACATCTTTCACAACTTGAAAAACATTTTCCAAAGATTAACACTTTGTATACATTCTTACGAACGAGAATCATTACAAATTTGCCTAAACAATGGCGCCTTTTCAAAATAGTTTCAAAAAACACACAAAGCACAATTTCAAACAAAAAGCAAGTGATCTAGCAAGTAACTAAGATCCCATGGAAAACCATGGATGAAAATGGTGCTAATACATTCCCTTTTCATAATCTACCCCTCGAACTCAAGAAATAATCTCAAAGGTCTTTCCTGTGCTTTTTCACCTTTCCTTTTGGATAAAAGAAAATTCGGTGGCGACTCTTGCTAACTGCAACATTTGTGATAAAACGCAAAACAACTAAGTAAGTTCTCCCGCCGTATCACAGAACTGGCGACTCTGTTGGGGAAATCCTTAAAAGTGGGGTTACCTTAGGGTTAGATCATATTTACTTGATTTCTTTGTTTGACTTGTTTGCTTTACATTTTGGTTCTTTGTTTGGGTTTGAATCCTCTACCTGGATTTGGGATACCTTATAGGTAAGTAGCAATACATTGTGGAAACTGTGCGGGGTATACCGACACGGTCTAAGCAATAGCTATGTTAGTGTGACATATTTGTGGGTACCGGTAGCCCTTGAGTAGTCAAGGAGAATACTGGGCCGCTGAGTGATGTCATGAAGCACTAATGAACTTTTAGAACCTTTACTTAACCAACTTGGCCATTAGGACGTAGTGAGATGACCGACTTTGGTGCAGTCCGAAGTTGGTAGATACTCGATACTACACTCATTGAGGTTTGGTTTTTTGGGATATTTTGGTCTCTATTTAAGAGGCTTACGCTGAAACAATGCCCGAGAAAACAAACCAATAATATTGAGCTCCTTAGAACCCGGTTACTATTACTAGGACAGGTTTGAGCCAACTAAAGTTCAAGAGGGTACTTACCTATGAGACTCTATCCAAGACTAAACCTAAGGACTTGTTTGCTTTGTTTGTGTATATTTACTTGTACATAACATCATGAACATCATAACATCATGCTCATACTCACTAACCATTTCAAGGATTTTTGGGATTTATCTTTGTTCTGTTTTGTAGGACATGGATTCTATTTGCAGGAAAACCATTCAAGTCAACCTCGTAAGGATCCCTCCTCCACTCAAAGAGTTAGCATCAAGGATTCCTGAAAATTCTCCATTTAACGAAAGACACGGTCGCCTACTAAACTTGGTAACCTCCACCCCTGATGAAGACATGATGAAGGTGCTCTTTCAGTTCTTTGATCCCCTACACCATTGCTTCACATTTACCGATTATCAACTTGTGCCAACTTTGGAAAAATTCTCCTGACTCTTGAGGATTACCATTCTCAATCAACTACCTTTCAACGGTACATAAAGAGATACAAAGCCAGAAGAGATTGCTCAAGCTCTACATTTGCAACCATTGGATATCACAACTAAATGGGAAACAATAAGTGGTGTCAAAGGTTTCCTAGCAAAGTTCTTATTTGAGAAAGCCCAAAACTGTTGGAATTCTTTGGATTTGCAAGCCTTTGAGGAAATTGTGGCTCTTCTCATCTATGGGATGGTTTTGTTCCCAAATCCTATCCAACTCATAGATGTGAACACCGTCAAAATCTTCATGTCTCGTAACCCGGTTCCTACTTTGCTAGGGGACATCCTACATTCTTTTCACACTCGCACCATAAGGAAAAGAGGTATCCTTATGTGTTGTACTCCTATCTTGGAAAGATGGTTTATTTTGCATCTTCCCCAATCTGTATTGAAGAACGAGAAAGGTTCAAGATGGTCCCATAGGTTGATGACGCTCAAACATTCAGACATTCATTGGTGTTCCCGCTCTTTGGTGAATGTTACTATCGTCGACCATTATGGAGAATTCCCTAATGTCCCTTTGCTTGGCATTAGAGGAGGTATCACCTACAACCCTTGCTTAGCCTTAAGAAAATTTGGTTACGCCCGAAGGGATGGTCCACATGAGATGCTTATCCAAGGTTTGATATTTGACTACGAGAACGACGATCAAGGTTACCTTCAGAGATTTATCCGAGCTTGGAGGATGTTGAACAAGGTGGATAGAAAGACACTAGGATACAAGAATTCCATTCCCCTCGAGCCTTACCTCAAATGGGTGCGAGCTCGTGCTCAGAAACTTATGATGCCTTATCCCTCTATCCCACCAGTCATCATGGAGCCTGTGGTTGAAGGAGATGTTCCCTACACTATTATCTATCCCGACATGCCTACCTCTCTCAAAGACTTACAAAAGGGTTGGGTCCAACTGAAGGAAGAACGCGATACTTTCAAGGCACAATTCTATGCTAGTGAGAAGAGAGTCTTGGAGCTTACGAAGTAGCTACAAGAAGAGAAAAGTGTGAATGCTTATCTCGCGCCAAAGAGGATGCGCTCAGTCTTTTCATCTTAGAAAGCTATTTTGTAAGCCCAAGGGGCATGATGTAACTATTCTTGTTTTGTCTAATGAAAATTAATGTTTGTTCATCCTGTTGTCTACACAAATTTAAATTTCATTAATCCTTGAAATCATTTGCATAAACATATTCCATGCATCATAACATGACAGGTTTTTGCATAACAGGTTTCCTTATCTTTCTGCTATTTATTTAAGCAAGATGGATCTAGAGAAAACTGTGACGGATCTCCAAGCCTAGAATTCTCAGTTTCAGGAAGCTCTACTAGCCCTAGCCAAGGGGCAGCAAGATATGATGGCTTTGCTGGCCGTTAAGAAGAAGCCAAAGAAGAAATCTCTACTCAACATGGACAGAAGGTTCAAGGAGACAATCCATCAAATCCCAGTAGGAGAAGACTCATTTGAAGAGGACGAGAACCAGGTCGGTGAGGTCAAGAGTACTCAAGCTGAATGTGTTAATGATCAAGAATCTGATGATGATTATTTCAACGAGCAGTATCCACCCGCTGATATCAAATACAAGCAGTTAGAATACATATTGAAAGCTGTTGAAATCCAAGCCGTCCCCGGTTTAGATTTTGACGATTTGGGCTTAATCTCTGGGGTAGTCATCCCCACAAATTCAAAGTACCAATCTTTTCCAAATACAATGGTGTTTCTTGTCCAAAACTCCATTTGAAGTCTTATGTGCACAAGATACAGCCGCACACTGTCGATAAGAAGCTATGGGTTCACTTTTTCCAAGAGAGCTTGGATGGAACGCAACTTGAATGGTTTTATCAGTTAGATGGTCCTCATATCAATACTTGGGAGGATTTAGCTACTGCCTTTTACCATCAGTATCAGTACAATGCCGACTTGGCGCCAACGAGGGTTCAGTTGCAAGATATGACCATGGGTAAGAACGAAGGATTTAAGGAATATGCGTAAAAGTGGAGAGACCTTGCTAGTAGAGTCCAACCTCCCTTGACTTATAGGGAGCACATCAACATGTTCATGGGCACCTTGTCTGGTCCTTTCTTTAATCTGTTGGTAGGATGTTCTTCTTCTAGTTTCACCGAATTAATCTTAACCGGTGAAAGAGTCGAGAGTGGCATCAAAAGTGAGAAGATCTCTGTGGCAACTACCTCCACCGTCAATCCTATCAAGAAACCTTTTGCTGCAAAGAAGGAAGTTAATGCTACGTATGGGGCAAGGGCCCATACCAAGAAGAATGATCACCCGTCTGTCAATGCTGTCCGAATCTCCAATCCAACTCCTACTCCAAGACCATCTGCAAATCACCAACATTTTGAAATCCAAGAAGACAATTTACGAGGTTAGGCATGTCACTATCTCAAGCCCTTTAACATTTTCTCAAGGCTAATTTAGTGACATTGCGCGATCCTCCCGCCAACCCTGACACCTCGTCACCAAAGTATAATCCAAACGCTAAGTGTGCTTAGCATTCAAACAGCCCCGGGCACGAGACTGATCAGTGTTGGGCTATGAAGAACAAGATCCAGTATTTAATTGACAACAAGACTATTGAGTTTGATCCTCCTCCAACGCCGGATGTAATTACCGCTCCAATGTCGAAGCATGACAAAGGCGTTAATGTTGTTGAAGTTACAACTTTTATTGCCTCTGTTAAAGAATTGACTACTCCACTAAATGTAATCAAGAACAATCTGTTGAAAGCTGGGATTTACCTTGGCTGTGAAGAAGACTGCGTGTGTTGTAAAAGACAACCAAATGGACGTGAAGGGCTGAAAAATGGTATACAACGCCTGATGGATAGCCACGAAATTCTGTTTGAAAAGATTCCACTTGCCAAGAGTTTGATTAACAAATGTGAAGACCTCTCCATTATTACCATCTCAAACAAACCTATTAGGATCACCTCCAAAGGTCCTATTAGGATTTCAAATGAACCCACTATTGCTCCCTTAATAATTTACCAATCCCGGACCAATTCCTTACTCTTCAAATAAAGCGGTACCATGGAATTACGGTGTTGAAGTATTCTATCATGGGATTAAACAAGATGTCTGGATCGAGGAAGAAAAAGATGACGATGTTGACAACATAGCTGGCTCAAGCAAAGTAACTAGAACTGGGAGAAATTTTCACCCAATATCTCACCTCCAGTAGTTACAAAGACGCCCATCTACATTATCGTTGCCAAGCCAAATACCGATACTAGAGGGAAGGGGAAGGTTGTTGAGCCTGATGTGATTGAGGTACCCTCCAAAGACGTAGCTGATGAAGAACCCTCTGCCCGTGAAATGGACGAGATTTTAAAGATCATAAAAAGAAGCGACTTCAAAATTGTAGAATAGTCGGGGCAAACCCCCTCTAAGATTTCAATGTTGTCATTGCTGCTTTGTTCCGATGCCCATGCTCGGACATTAATCAAGTTCCTGAAAAAAGCTCATGTCCCCCATGAAACAACAACAGATCAATTTGAGAATTACGTGGCTAGCCTGACAACTGATAATGGCTTAGGATTTTCAGATGCTGACTTAACACCTCTCAGGAAAAATCACAATAAAGCATTACATGTTTCAATCTAGTGCAAAGGGACCACCTTAGCACATGTGCTAGTCGACACTGGTTCTTCTCTGAATGTATTATCCAAGGGGGTGTTAGACCATCTCGACTGTGAGGATTTAGTATTGAAGCCAAGCGACATCATTGTAAGAGCGTTTCACGGATCAAAGAGGACTGTTCATGGGGAGGTAGATCTTCCAATCAAAGTGGGTTCCCAAACCTTCAACTCCACCTTCTATATTATATATATTCGTCCGACCTATTCCTGTCTGTTAGGTCGCCCGTGGATCCATAAAGCTGGGGCAGTAACCTCAACCCTCCACCAGAAACTCAAATATCCAGTCAAGGGTAGAATAGTCACTGTCTACGGAGAAGAAGAGTTTATGGTCAACCACCTTAACTCTTTCAAGTACGTAGAGATGGATGGGGAATTCATTGAAACCCCATGTCAAGCCTTTGAGGTCGTACCACCGACGATTGCTGCTACTAAATGTTCTTCTGTTGAGTCTAAAGCTATTAAGGCCACGCCAAAGATGGTTTCACTCAAGGATGCCCGTGCGACAATTGAAGAAGGAAACTGTGATACTTGGGGGCAACTCCTCGATATCCCGTTTAAAGCAGACAAGTTTGGTCTAGGCTTCACCGTTAAAGCTCAGAAAGAGGTAAGGCGTACTCGTGCTGGAAAGCCACCTCTCCGCATTGGAATCCATGAAGTCAACGCCGTGGGTGATTTTGAAGAAGAAGCCGAATTTGAGGAGTGGGTGTATCCAACTACGAAGGAGATGAAGAATTGGCATACAAAGGACTTTGTGCCCATATCCTTCATTGAGGAGTAATCTACTTTGTTATTACTTTTCTTTCAATTCAAGAACTTGTTGTCTGTAATATTTTAACAATGACTTTTAAGCCACGTGCCTGGCCCAGAGAATTTTGGTTCATTTGTCAATGGTTTTATTTATATTCATCTAATCATATGATCATTCAGTACATTGGACTCTTTTTCATTCAAATACTTGTGTTCATTGTCTTTCCTTTCTTTCAAATAAAAATTTCAAAAAAACTAGCCATGTATCTTACATGCACACACACACACACATACACACACACACACACACACACACACACATACACACACACACACACACACACACACACACACACACACACACTTTTACAGGTCCACATCCACTCTGGATCCTATTGCCATTGACTCTACTATTGCCGACTATGACTTTGAATGTCCGATCAACCAAGCTGAAGACGAAGGCGAGGAAGATTGTGACATACCGGGAGAACTAGCTAGACTTCTATTACAAGAGGAAAAAGCTATTCAATTGCATGAAGAGTCAGTTGAAGCTATCAACCTGGGTACTGAGTCAGATAAGAAGGAAATTAGGATCGACGCTAATTTGGAAAGCAGTGTTAAGAGCAGGTTGGTTCAGATGTTGCATGATTATGTGGAAGTATATGCTTGGTATTATGAAGATATGCCTGGGTTGGATACCGACATCGTAGTTCATCGTCTGCCGACAAGAAAGGACTGCCCTCCTGTTAAATAAAAGGTTCGTCGCATGAGGCCTGATATGTCTGAGAAAATCAAAGCTGAAGTGATGAAACAATTTGACGCATGGTTCTTAGCTGTAAAATCCTATCCTCAATGGGTTGCCAATGTGGTGCCAGTTCCAAAGAAAGACGGGAAAGTTCACACGTGCATAGACTATATGGATCTGAATAAGGAAAGCCCCAAGGATGACTTCCCTCTACCACACATTAACGTCTTATTTGATAATACTGCTCAGCATAAAGTCTTCTCATTCATGGATGGCTTCTCAGGCTATAATCAAATAAGGACGGCTCTCGAAGATATGGAAAAGACTACTTTCGTTACGCAATGGGGCACTTTCTGCTACAAAGTCATGCTGTTTTGATTAAAGAATGCAGGGGCAACACATCAAAGGGATATGGTAGCTTTATTTCATGACATGATTCATCATGAAATAGAGGTATATGTGAATGATATGATTTCCAGATCACAAACTAAAGAAGAACATCTCGATCACTTGCACAAATTATTCGAAAGGCTGAAGAAGTACAAGCTAAGGTTAAACCCTAACAAGTGCACGTTTGGAGTACGATATGGAAAGCTTTTGGGTTTTTTCGTCAGCAATAAAGGCATTGAAGTTGATCCTGCCAAGGTAAAGGCCATCCAAGAAATGCCAGTCTCTTATTCTGAAAAAGAAGTCATAGGATTCTTAGGTCGTCTCAATTACATTTCCCGTTTCATATCTCACTTGACTGCTACTTGTGATCCCCTCTTCAAACTCTTGAAGACAGATCAGGTAGTCAGATGGAACGATGAGTGCCAGATTGCCTTTGACAAAATCAAAGAATACCTACAGGAACCTCCTATTCTCATGCCTCCAGTTGAAGGAAGACCCTTGATCATGTACTTGACAGTACTAGAGAATTCTATGGGGTGTGTTTTGGGCCAACATGACGAGTCTGGCCGAAAAGAGCATGCTATTTATTACCTGATCAAAAAGTTTACTGACTGTGAAACTAGATATTAACTGCTCGAGAAAACTTGCTGTGCTCTGGCATGGGCTGCTCGCTGACTAAGACAGTATATGTTGACTCATACCACTCTGTTGATTTCTAAGATAGACCCAATCAAGTACATCTTCGAGAAAACTGCCCTTTCCAGACGGATAGCCAGATGGAAAATGATCTTGACTGAGTACGACATTCAATACACGACTCAAAAGGCCATCAAAGGAAGTGTACTAGAAGATCATTTGGCCCATCAAGCTGTGGATGATTATCATTCAATGAACTTCGACTTCCCTGATGAGAACATCATGCTGGTAACCGACTATGCGAAACTTGGACCATATGACGGACCTGAGCAAGGATCCCGATGGACTATGGTATTCAATGGGGCTTCCAACGCCTTAGGTAACGAAATTGGTGTTGTGATCATATCTCTTGAAGGTTGCCACTCTCCTTTCACTGCCAGACTATGCTTCGATTGCACACACAATATGGCCGAGTATGAAGCATGCATCTTAGGTCTAAAAGCTGCTATTGACTTAAGGATCAAGAATTTGGATGTGTTTGGGGATTCTGCTTTGGTGATCAGCCAAGTAAAAGGATATTGGGACACTAAACACCCTAATCTTATTCCTTACAAGGAACTTGTGCTATCCCTAATTCCTTACTTCGAAGAGATCACTTTTGAGCACTTCCCTAGGGAAGAAAACCAGTTGGCTGACGCTTTGGCAACCATGTCTTTAATGTTCAAAGTCAGATGGGACAACAAAGCCCCTATGATTACAATTTAAAGATTCGATGAACCTGCACATTGCTATGAGCTTGACACCAATGCGAAAAAGCCATGGTACCATGAGGTGATGAGATATCTTGAAACACAAGAGTATCTTGAGGGAGCATCCATCAATGACAGAAAGTTCTTGCAAAGATTTGCAGCCAAATTCTTCCTAAGTAATGGGATATTGTACAAACGCAACCATGATTCGACTCTACTCTAATGTGCGGACAAGAAGGAGATAAATGAAATCATGGAAGACATGCACGATGGTCTCTTCGGTACTCACTCAAGTGGGCATACGATGGCTAAGAAAATCTTAAGAGCAGGTTACTATTGGTCAACGATGGAGACTGATTGCCATCAATATTCAAGAACTTGTCACAAATGCCAAATCTACGCTGACAAGGTCCATGTGCCTCCTATCCCTCTGAATGTCATGACCGCTCCATGGCCATTTGCAATGTGGGGCGTTGACATGATTGGAGAGATCAAGCCTACCGCCTCCAACGGACATCGCTTCATTCTTGTTGCTATCTACTATTTTACCAAATGGGTCGAAGCTGCTTCTTTCGCCTCAGTCACCAAGAATGTGGTAGCCAGATTCATCAGACACAACCTCATCTTTCGTTATGGTATCCCCGAAAGGATCATCACCCACAATGGGACTAACCTTAACAATTCTATGATTACTGAGCTTTGCACTCAGTTTAAGATCAAGCATTACAATTCTTCTCCATATAGACCAAAAATGAATGGCGCAGTCGAAACGACCAACAAAAATATCAAGAAGATTATGCAGAAGATGGTAGTAACCTATAAGGATTGGCATGAGATGTTGCCGTTTGCTCTGCATGGCTACCGGACTTCAACTAGAACATCAACTGGGGAAACTCCCTTTTCCTTAGTCTATGGCATGGAAGCTGTTTTGCCAGTAGAAGTTCAGATCCTCTCGCTGAGGATTATGAATGAGGCAGGCCTAGGCGAAGACAAGTGGATTCAAACGAGATTGGATCAGCTGAACTTGATTGGCAAAAAACGATTAGCTGCTGTTTTTCATGGTCAGACATATCAAAAATGGATGATCAAGGCTTTCAACAAAAAGGTCAATCCTCGAGTATATCAAGTTGGTGACTTAGTGATAAAATGCATCATTTTACCACAAGGCGACCCCAGAGGCAAATGAACTCCCACCTATGAAGGACCATTGTTTTTCAAGAGAGTTTTCTCTGGCAGTGCCATGATGCTGACTACCATGGATGGTGAGGATTTCCCACATTCCATAAACGCATACATAGTTAAAAAATACTACGCATAAGAGACCCGTTAGGTTAACACACCTAAGAAAAATAAGGGCATCCCGGCAAACCAAAAGGTTTGGGAAAAAATTAGGGATATATGCAAAAGATTGTACACCCGACAAGTTGAAAACCCGAAAGGGCGACTTGGGCAAGAAAGGGTATCCTGGTGGGCTAAAAACCCGAAAAGGAGGTCCAGGCAAAAGTTAAGGATTAAAAGCGTATGACTATGTCCTGTGGAATTAACACAGTCAATTTTATCACCAAGGTCCAAGTTAAAATGGTCCAAGATCAATCCAATCAACTTCTATCAAACGACAAGCGACATTCGAAGACATTGGGGCAATAGTAGAGTTGGAAGGCAATGGTATCATTTCAAATGGCTATTTGTTTTCATTCTCAATTTTGTTTCCCTTTCGACGAGTTCCTTTTACTAGGATTTCCATTTCTCTGTACAAAAAACACATATTCATGGGCAAAATATCAATACAAATATACTTTGAAGTGTAAAATTTTTGTCTCTGTTTTGAATGCAAATTTGTCCAATGATTACAATTGAATGAACATATGCATATGAACATAATTAAAACTATTTGGCATATGTGTCCTGCTAAACAGCGGCGAGCATCTCTTTAATGTATATGAAATATCCCTACAGAGTTATCTCATCATCATTATCCCCACAAAGACAGATGCAATAAACCTTTCCACAGCCAAGTTCAAATTTCCTCAACAATACAACAATCAAGACACCACAAAGTTCCCCACTGAGCCTGTCTTCCCCAGCTGAGTATCTTCCCCAACCAAGGCTATTATCCCCAAACGGAGTCTATTCTACCCAGTTGAGTGTATCCTCCCAAGCTGAGTCTGTCCTACCCAACTGAGTCTACACTCTCCAGTTTGAATTTTCCTTTCAGATTGCTGCAAATCATAGGGCTACAACCCTTGATCCCTAGTAAAGCCGTCAGTAAAAGCCTTCATTATTTCTAAAAGATACTATGAAGCCTGGACCCGACCAGATATTAGCATAATTTTCAAGTTATTACTAAAGCCTGGACCCGACCAAATAATAGTTTGACTTCTTCAAGTTACTGAAACCTGGACCCGACCAGATAGCAGTTTGAATACCTGAAACCTGGATCCGACTAGATAATAGTTGATCTCAAGATACTATGAAGCCTGGACCCGACCAGATAATAGTCTAACTCTTCAAAGATATAGAAGAACCTGGACTCAACTCGACCAAGGTTTAACTTCTTTTCCCCAGTAGAATTGGCCTCTGCCCCAACAAATTACTGTGAAACCTGGATCCGACCAGATATCAGTTTTCAATTTCATCTTTCCAAGCAAGTTTTTATGAAGCCTGGATCCGACCAGATAGCAATTACCCTCAGAGATTTGTTGTGAAACCTGGAAACCGACCAGATAACAACTAAATCCCCAAACAGTTTATTATGAAACCTGGACCCTACCAGATAGAAATTGACCTCATCAATCTCAAAAATATGCAATGCCTGGACCCGACCAGATAACAGTTTATTTTGAAACCTGGAGCCTGACCAGATAATAATTAACTATGATCCCTAGAGAGACGCTATAAAGCCTAGACTCGACCAGATAATAGTACAACTTTCCAAAAATAATGAAACCTGGACCTGACCAGATAGTAGTTACCACTTCAAGTTACTGTGTCGATAACTTCCCCTCCCGGACCAACCCCCAACCTAGAGTAGCTAGACGGGGAAGTAAAATTAAGCCTTGTTCATACATGGGCTTCTCGGGTACGAAATGAGCAACTTCAAATAGGTTCATTGCTCCGGCCCAGAATACTATTAATCCGACATGGGCTACATGGCCCCCCAGTAGTTTACCAAATAAATTGATAAGTCGGGCATTCCCGGCCCACCAAGCAAAACCAGTAGTAGCCTGGATCCAACCAGATAACAGTTAACTTCCGTATCCTCAGCAAGTTGTTGTGAAGCCTGGATCTGACCAGATAACTATTCAATCTCAAGAATCTTTTCTGCGAAGCCTGGAATCCGACCAGATAACAGTTAATTCGTCTCTTTCCCCGGTAAGTTACTGTGAAGCCTGGATCCGACTAGATAGCCGTTGACTACTTCCTCCTCAACAAATTGTGAAGCCTGGATCCGACCAGATAACAACTGACATTCAAGATATAATCTCCAATGAGAGCATCTTTTCAACAAAATTTAAAGACATGCATATTCTTCATCACCAACGGCAATCCGGGACTCAACCCCCCGGAATTTCCTCAGCAGCAGTCATGGATTTATTTTCCCGGACAAAAACATACATCCCACATTCATACATCATAGCATGTATATACCATACGCATTTAACATAATACCACATCTGGTGAATATCATGCAGGCATCTGCATTTTACTAACTCTTTTCCTCACAAGTAAAACATCAAGTTTTAGTATAAATCAACAAGAGATTTGGGCTGATACTTCTTCCAGTGTTTACCAACATTCCTCCAAATGGCATCTATAATCCCATTCACTATCCATCTTTGAGTGCAAATTTCTGGGCACTCTAGTGTTTAATCATCTTTCACCTTCAAGTCACGAATGGAGGATCCGCCAAAGAAGATTGAACAAGGGAAGCTGTTTTACCCCAAAATTTTCCCTCTCATTTATCAAATATTTCCTCACAAAGTTCTCTCTTGGTTCAAGACTGCACTAGGGTTTGATCATCTCAAGACACCTCCTTAAGCACTGATGACCAAAATCAGGGTTTGAGATTTCACAAGGATAGTTGAACTTTCAATGATTCAAATGACTTTCATGGATCATTATGGTCCCCCAAGATTTCTCATGTCAAATTTCAAGCTTTGGATCACACTTTTGCTCAGTCAATTGAGCAGTTGACCTAAAAATCAACTATATTGGGGAAAAAGTCAACTGTGGCCAGTTTACAGTCAAACTTCATAATTTTTGATCCACATAAATATTATAAACTCATATGTATCATTTGATAAAGTTTGGACCATAATTCCCCAAGAAATTTGATCAAATCATCAAAAGGGCAAAATGGTCAAAATTATGGTTTTGATTGGGAAAGGGCAATTTCTGATTTTTGACCTAGCAAATGATCAATTGGTTTAAGGCATGATCTCAAGAGTCCAATTGCATCATTTTTACCTAATGACATGGCTCAAAAGATTGCGCAAGATCAATTTGATTGATAGTGAATTTTCAGTTAACTGATCAAAAAGTCAACTGTACACTGAAAAGTCAAACTTTGACTTCTTGGTCAAAATTCAATGTCAAAGGTCACAATTCATCAAAACATGTCAAAATATGAAACTTATTCATCAAGAAATCAAAAAGTCAAGATTTCATTTTGAAAAGTCAAAGTTTTCTAACTTAGAAATTTTTCTAAGTGTTTAAACTTCATGTTTTTTCTTAACTTTGGGCCAATTTTTCACCATGATGCAAGAGGATTCAGAAGAAACTTTCAACATGAAAGTTGTAGATCTCCATGATATATACAACATTTATTTACACAACTTCTCCTAAAAATGCTTGGATCTCAAGTTATTAATTCATAAAGTCATGGTCTTGAAATTGGACACTTAGTGAAATTTTGCCCTAGTTTTGGTCAGGATTTTGACCTAACTTCATGGCAATTTTTCACCTAGTTCCAAATTGAATTTTCAAAAGTGATTCAAAGAGGGGTTGTAGAGCACATTACAAGCTTTCCAAAATGTCCAAGAACTCCTTGAGATCATTTTTGAGTATGGAGAATTGAAGAGATGAAGTTAGGGTTTTCACACTTGAATTACAAGTCATTTTGTGATGAACAAGATTCAAATTTCAAACCTATGTTGTATAATCTCTACTTTACAAGTCTAAAACTTGTTAGGCACTCCATAATTAATTGCTTGCACAACTGTTAGGGGTCTCAATTCAAGCATTCAATGCAAGACCATGCTTTATATCCATTTTGGGAAGAAAGTGCACAATGCCATTTTGATAAAGTAGCTTTTTACACAAAACTTGTTCTTGAGCCTTGCAATTGCTTTCCTCTGATCATACAAGTCCCATAACTCAAGAGAAGCTTGTCTAGACACTTACAATCACTCAACCCATGCTTGTACTTCCTCTTGAAACTTGTTTTCCCACTTTTCTTGAAAATCAAGTAACTAAGCAATTAGCTTGTAACTTGTACTTCTGACTCTCAAAAGTACTCAAGCTTTTTGCATATACATACACAAGTATTTTATCACAAATACCTCGCATGCTTAACCCTTGAAAACACCAAGAACACAAATTTGCATCTCACACTTCCATTGTTGCAGATTCTGGCCAAAAATCCCAAAACCAAAAACTACTCGTGCGTTTCTTGGATTCTTGCTTCCAAAAGCTTCTAAACATAATTTAGAAGTCACCCCCTACCATGTTATAGTTCTGTAACACCACCTTCCTCCATTTCCAAGTCCAGAAACAGAGCATTGCAAGTGGACTTCTCCAGACCATTTCAGCCACTCTCTAACCAAGCTACTCATTGCATTAGCTTCCTGGGACTTCAGTGGAGCTATACTGATCATCACAACACCTTGAGGAGTGCTCATTTGCAGAACATGATTTCCAGTTTTGAGGTAAATTATCTCAACTTTGAACTCTTCATACAAGCATCATTAATGGTTTATTTGTGAATGAAAAATGTAGATATCATTGCTCTAAAGCTAACCATGTCCATAGTTTTCATTTATGTTGCTTGAGCTTAGAGAATTTTAAGTTTGAAGTTTATTAAATATTTAGGGTTCAGATTAGGGCCATTAAAATTCATGTTTGTCTTGGATCTATAATTTTATTGCTTTGCATTTCTGAAATCGTGAGGAAATTTGCCACAAGTTTCATGTTTATATTTTTCATTTTGGTTGAGAATTGAATAAGATACAAAGGTTCAGGCTGGGCGTGAGGTTGAAGATGGAGTTGTCTTCAGGAACGTGTTTGTCATATATATTTATGGTTTGATATTAATAAACGGATGTATAGCCACCCCAGTGGTAGAAGCGCGCGCCTGTGACTATAGGGACCTGGGTTCGAGCCCCAGTGGTACCCTTTTGCATTTTTTCAACATTTTCCTTCTTTTTTATCACAAACAGGCGCCTGGGCCTAACAACTTTGGGCTTGTCTTTTTGTTTCTTCTAACTCCCTGCCTTGCTGCAGCACCCCCTGGCCCATTATTTCTTTATTTCATTTTTTTAGTTTATTTTTACTTTTATATTTTTATTTTTATTATTATTATTATTATTAATATTATTTTTATTTTCTTATTAATAAAAAAAATCCAAAAAAAATTATTTTATTACTTTTTATACTCATATTTCATTTCTCTCTATAAAAACTAAAAAGAACTAAAAACAATTTTTCTTAATAAATTAATTTCCTTTTCTTAATTAATATTTAGATAATTATTATATTATATTATTTTCTTGTAAATTAAAATTTGTTTAGAACTTAGGTTCATTTTAATTAATTAATTTTTATACTATTTTTTAGAAACCTTTTCATAAAAAAACCCTAAAAAATATTTTTTTAGTTAATTTCTTTTCTTAATTAGTTTAAGTTAATTTTATTTAATTTTCAATAATCTTTTTTTTAATTAAGTAAAGACCCTTTCTTAAAAATTCAAACAAAGATCTATTCCCTTTCCATTTACATGATTGCATATTTATTCATTTTGTACATTATTTATTCAATTCTTGTACAAATTCAATATGGTTGTAATAGATAATTAGGTTTATTTTCTAGCAATTCCCATTTGTAATTTGTACACCCCCTTCCCACAAGTGTTGTAATAGCGTAGTAATTTTAAATTCCCCAATTTATCGCTTTAGATATAAATGCTAGTAATTAAGGTTTTGAATGGAAAGACTAAAACCAATCAATTAGAAAACCCTAATCAAAGATAAATCAAGCATGAAAATCAACACACTTGCACACAAGCACCCCTAGGGTAAAATCCACTTGGTTTCCTTACAAAATGGCCATGTTACGCATGTGAGGTATCTCAGCAAAAATAAGCAAAAATACAAGATCATAGTCCCTCGATGACGCTATCAAAAGTTGCCTTTCAAAATGATCTTAGTCCCTAAAGAAAAGTGCTAAGATACCTTGCAACATTGCTAATCATGGTTATACGATGACCCACGCCCGTCCCGTGTACATCCAAAGATAGGGTTACTTACCAAATCAATGGTACGATAACAATGTCAAAGGAGAAAGGAAATAAACATAAAAGACTTTTGAGTAGGTAGAATATTCCTAGTTACTTGCTCACTTTCAAAATATAACGTCCTTTCTATTTTCAAAACAAACACCAATACATTCAAAACATCTTTCACAACTTGAAAAACATTTTCAAAAGATAAACACTTTGTATACATTCTTACGAACGAGAATCATTACAAAGTTTGCCTAAACGATGACGCCTTTCTAAAATACTTTTAAAAAACATACAAAGCACAATTTCAAACAAAAACCAAGTGACCTAGAAAGTAACAAAGAGCCCATGGAAAACCATGGATGAAAAGGGTGCTAATACATTCCCTTTTCATAATCTACCCCCCTAACTCAAGAAATAATCTCAAAGGTCTTTCCTGTGCTTTTTCACCTTTCCTTTTGGATAAAAGAAAAGTCGGTGGCGACTCTTGCTAACCGCAACATTTGCAATAAAACGCAAAATAACCAAGTCAGTTCTCTCACCGTACCCATTTAGTGCCAATCACATTTGTCCCTTCAGGTCTTGGAACCAGATCCCAAAATTCATTCCTACTGAATTGTTCTAGCACCTCTTGCATAACATTAATCTAGAATTCATCAGTTAGGGCCTCTTTGACATTTTTAGGCTCAATTTTTGATACAAAGCAAGAGTTTAAAATCCCTTCTCTTGATCTGGTAGTAACTCCTTTGTTTAGATCTCCTATGATAAGCTCATGAGGATGATCTTTCTGAGTTCTAATTGAAGGTCCTTTGTTGAGGTGACTAGGCTGGGGATCTTCTTAAGGAGGATTAGAATCAATACTTGTGTCATTTGATTCAGTTGGACTATCAGGAAAATATGTTCCAACATCTTCTGAGACATCTTCTTCAACATTCCATCCTCTATCATCAATAGTAACATTTATTGACTCCATCGTAACTTTGGTTCTGGAGTTAAAAACTCTGTATGCTCTACTGTTTATAGAGTAACCCAGGAATATTCCTTCATCACTCTTGGGATCCATCTTCCTCCTTTGTTCATGATCAGCTAAGATGTAACATTTACTTCCAAAAACATGAAAGTATTTAACAGTTTGTTTTCTTCCCCTCCACATTTCATACAAAGTAGATGAGGTGCCTTTCCTTAGAGTGACTCTGTTATGGATATAACACGCAGTATTCATTATTTCAGCCCAAAAATGGTAGGGTAGCTTCTTAGCATGAATCATGGCTCTAGTAGATTCTTGGAGAGCTCTATTCTTGCATTCTATAATCCCATTATGTTGAGGAATAATGAGAGAAGAGAATTCATGGCTGATTCCTTCAGAGGATTAAAACTCAGCAAATTTGTTGTTCTCAAATTCCTTTCCATGATCACTTCTTATTCTTATGACATGGCTTTCCTTTTCCCTTTGAAGTTTTTGACAAAGATCTTTGAACACTTCAAAAGTTTATGATTTTTCTCTAATAAAGCTTATCCATGTGTATCTAGAAAAGTCATCTACAACAACATAGGTATACTTCTTACCACCAAGACTTTCAACCTGCATAGGTCCCATCAAGTCCATGTGAAGAAGTTACAAATTTTTTGATGTAGTAAGATGTTGAATCTTCTGATGTGACATCTTAGTCTTCTTTCCAATTTGACAATCACCACATACCCTTCCTTCTTCTATCTTGAGCTTAGGAATCCCTCTCACTACTTCTTTAGATATAATTCTCTTCATACCTTTCAGATGCAAGTGCCCCAATTTTTGATGCCATAGTTTAACTTCATTCTCTTTGGCTAAAGCACATGTTGATGAGAGGTTTAACTCTTGAGGAACCCATAGATAACAATTGTTTTTAGATCTGATTCCTTTCATGATAACTTCATTCTTTTCATTGAACATAAGACATTCTTCCTTGTAGAAGTTAACTTTGAATCCTTGATCACATAGTTGGCTTATACTTATCAGGTTAATTGTTAACCCTTTTACAAGTAACACATTATCAAGCTTAGGAACTCCTAAACAGTCAAGCTTGCCAACACCTTTGATTTCTCCTTTTGCTCCATCACCATAAGTCACATAACTGGTGCAATGAGATTTGACATCCACCAACAGATTCTTGACACCTGTCATGTGTCTAGAACAACCACTGTCAAAGTACCAGTCATCTTTGGTTGATACTCTGAGAGAGGTGTGAGCAATGAAACTACCAACTTTGGACTTGGGAACCCACTATTTCTCCCTTTTTTCTATTTTGGGGAATCTTATCAGTTTTAGGAGGAGTATTTTTAGGATACCCATATAGCTTGAAACAGAAGGGCCTTATATGTCCAAGCCTTCCACAGTGATGACATCTCCAGGGATGGGGATTCTCTTTGGTGTTATTAAGCTTTTTCTTCCCATGATGTTTGCATGATGTCCTTTCTTCACATGAGGTTTCCCAAGATGTCCTTTCTTATCATGATGTTGAGACATTTGATTCGACATCTTTGATTTAGGCTTGACATGTGTGGAAACAGATGAGGCTGTTTTCCATGATGTGTTAGAACAAAGTTTGAATCTACTACCCTATATTTAAGTTTTGATGATAACAAAGTGAAAAGATATATTATTTATAAGATTCATGTATGAACGATCTGCTGCCTAAAATTACTATGTTCTGACTTGCAGATACTCTGATTGATATAAGCAAGATCACACCTATTCAGCATCAGAATTTGGTTTCAGACATCAGCATCAGAATTTGCCATATCAGAATGTCAGAATCAGATGATCAACTCACGTATATGCTGAAGCCTGATGAACAAGACTGCGCTCAACACTCTGATAAAGAAACACAACAGTTCATCAGCAGCTAAGCAGAGTCAGAATGAGCCAAGCCAGAACTTGCATTAAGTAAGCAACGGTACTGTGCATTGAAAGCAAATTAATACCAACGGCCTCATTCCAGACAAGATCTGCTCGATAAGGAAAGTTTGTTAATAGCATTGAATCAAGAATATTGCATCCAACGTTCAACATCTCAGTGCTATATAAACAAGACTTTGAAGATTGAAATGGCTAATGCTCTCCAAATCTCTACACGCATAAAAGCTGATCAAAATCTTCCTTCTCTCAGTTTTGCTAAACACTACATTATGATATTCTATCATTGTTTAGCAATCTAGTTTCTAAGCTTTAAGTTGTGTATACATCACAGTTGTGATACAGTTTTGTAGAAAACATTCACACACTTAGTTTTATCTCTTTGTAAGAAAGTGTTTCCTTGACAAACCGGGTTGTGGTTTGGATCAAGAAGGCTTTAGCAGTTGTTAAAGCAGTCTGTAATATTCAGTTGAATATAGTGGATTAAGACCTCGTTGGAGAGAGGCGAAATCACCTTGACGGGTGGACTGGAGTAGTTTGAGATCAAACGAACCAGGATAAAAATATATTGTTCATTGCATTAGATTTCAGTTTTACAATTCAACCCCCCCTTCTTGTGTTTTTCACTACTTCAATTGGCATCAGAGCGCCTGGTTCTGAGCTAAAACACTTAACCGTGTCAGTACAAGATCCAGCGTCAGAAAAACACAATGGCAGGAAACAATTCTCACATCAGCAATGACAACAATGAGGACAGAGACTAATTCAGCGGCAAACCTCCAGTCTTTGATGGAGAAAACTTTGATTACTAGAAAGACAGAATTGAAAGCTTCTTTCTGGCACATGATGCTGATCTGTGGGATATGGTGACAGATGGATACACGCACCCTGTGAATGCAAGCGGTCAGAAGATTGATAGAAAAACAATGTCTGATCAACAAAAGCGTGACTTCAAGAATCACCACAAGGCCAGAACCATCCTCCTCAGCGCCATCTCCTATACTGAGTATGAAAAGATCTCCAACAGAGACACAGCAAAGAACATTTTTGACTCACTCAGAATGACGCATGAGGGCAACGTTCAGGTCAAAGAAACTAAAGCTCTGGCACTCATTCAGAAGTATGAGGCGTTCAAAATGGAAGAATCTGAATCCATTGAAACCATGTTCTCTAGATTCCAGATTCTGGTAGCTGGTCTCAAAGTTCTGGACAAAGGATACTCTACTGCTGACCATGTCAAGAAAATCATCAGAAGTTTACCCAAGCAGTGGAGACCAATGGTTACAGCTCTGAAGCTAGCTAAAGATCTCAACAAAATCACTATGGAGGAACTTATCAGCTCCCTCAGAAGTCATGAGATAGAGCTAGAAACTGATGAGCCTCAGAAGCAAGGTAAGCCTTTAGCATTAAAATCTAACAAATAATTTGAGTCTAAAGTTTTGCAGGCAGTTGAAGAAACATCTGATGGATCCTCATCAGAAGAAGACGAACTCTCCCTCCTCTCCAGAAGAGTAAATCAACTGTGGAAGCAAAGACAAAGGAAGTTCAGGAATCCCAGAAGATCTGATCAGAATGAGTCTTCTTCCAGATACAGAAGGACAAATTCTTCCTCTGGATATAGAAGATCTGAAGGCTCCTCCAGTAGCAAAAAGCCAAACACCAAGGACATCATCTGCTATGAGTGCAATGAGCAAGGACACTATAAGAGTGACTGCCCAAAGCTTCAGAGGGAAAAGCCCAAAAGGAAGTTTGGAAGAGAGAAGAAGAAAAGTCTCATGGCCACATGGGATGACTCTGACTCATCTGAAGCTGACTCAGAATCAGATGATGAGAGGGCAAACATAGCTCTCATGGCTAACATCTCAGAAGATAGTGAAGCTTCTGAATCAGACTCAGAATCAGATACTGAAGAGGTATTTCCTAACTTTGCTGTTAACTTTACAAAGGCTGAACTTGCTGAAAGCCTTAATGAGATTCTGGAACGGTATCAGCAAATTAGAGTTAAATTCAGAGACCTGAAAAGGAATCTTGAATCTGACTCTAATAAGACTGAGAGTCTCAAATTGGAGAATTCTGAGCTGAGAAATAAGATTTCAAAATTAGAAAACACTTTACAAAACTCTCAGAAGGAACCAATTTCTGAAACTCCCAGCAACGCTGATGAGATCATCAAGGAGTATGATCACAGTTTCCAGAAGTTCCTAGCTAAAAGCATAGATAGAAGCAGAATGGCTTCAATGATCTATGGAGTTAGCAGAAACGGCAGGAAAGGAATAGGATACCAAGGTAAGGTTCCTACACCAAAGAATGTCATGGACTTAACCATTAAACACACTCCTCTGAATTCACATTTTGTATATGGTCACACACATGATATTAAATACACTAGCAGTAAGCACTATGTGAAACCAAAATTCAACCAGAGTTTTGGTAAAACTAACAAATCAGGACCCAAGAAAATCTGGGTACCTAAGGATAAAATAATACATGTTGCAGATATCTTTAGCAGCAAGTCAGAAACACCAGTCATGGTACCTGGACTCTGGCTGCTCACGACACATGACGGGAAGAAGGCATATGTTCCAAAGCCTGGAACTTAAGCCTGGAGGCCACGTTGGCTTTGGAGGCAATCAGAGGGGAAAGATAATTGGCTCTGGAACTGTAGGTAATGGAAATCTTCCCTCTATTAATAATGTTCTGCTAGTAGATAAATTGATGCATAATCTGTTATCCATAAGTCAATTAAGTGATAACGGTTATGATATAATCTTTAATCAAAAATCATGTAAAGCTGTTAGTCAGAAAGATGGGACTATCCTGTTTAATGGTAAGAGGAAAAACAACATTTACAAAATCAAACTTTCTGAACTAAAAAGTCAGAATGTAAAATGCCTTCTGTCTGTTAACAACGAGCAGTGAATCTGGCACAGAAGATTGGGGCATGTTAGTATGAGAAGAATATCTTAGATTAACAAACTCAATCTGGTCAGAGGACTTCCTAATTTGAAGTTCAATTCAGATGCTCTGTGTGAAGCATGTCAGAAAGGCAAATTTGCAAAACCTTCTTTTAAATCCAAAAATGTTGTTTCTACCTCTAAGCCATTAGAACTTCTGCATATTGACTTATTTGGACCAGTTAAAACTGCTTCATTCAGTGGCAAGAAGTATGGGTTAGTAATCGTAGATGACTATAGCAGATGGACATGGGTAAAGTTCTTAAGACACAAGGACGAGTCACACTCTGTGTTTGTTACCTTCTGTAACCAAGTTCAGAATGAAAAGGATCTTAGAATCGTTAAAGTCAGAAGTGATCATGGTGGAGAATTTGAAAACAAAGATTTTGAGTCATTCTTTAATGACAGAGGCATTCTGCATGATTTCTCTTGTCCTAGAACTCCCCAACAAAATGGAGTTGTAGAACGAAAGAACAGAACATTGCAAGAAATGGCCAGAACCATGATCAATGAGACAAACGTTTCTAAGACCTTCTGGGCAGAGGCAATAAACACAGCGTGCTACATTCAGAATAGAATCTCAATAAGACCTATTCTGGAAAAGACTCCATATGAATTGTGGAAGAACAGAAAGCCCAACATTTCATATTTTCATCCATTTGGATGTACTTGCTTCATATTAAATACAAAGAATTATTTGAACAAGTTTGACTCTAAAGCACAGAAGTGTATTATGTTAGGATACTCTGAACGCTCAAGAGGGTACAGAGTATACAATACAGAAACACAGATTGTAGAAGAATCAATCAGTGTTCATTTTGATGATAAGCTTGACTCTGAAAAGTCAAAGTAGAATGAAGTTTTTGCAGGTATAGAAATTGAATTTACAGGTTCTGAAGACAAGTCATCAGAAGCTCTCAACACAGACATTCCTTCAACGTCTGAAAGGAGCACTGCTAGCAATCCTACAACAGCTGCTGATCAACCTCAGAACAAGTGTGAAGGAAACCAGGGAAGAAGAAAGAACCAAGAGGGATTGGATACCCTTTGTAAGGTTGATATCATATATTCTGACAGAGAATAGGCTGATAGAGCATCTGATAGAAGCTCAAGAGCTAAGCACTATTGAACCAACAGTTGGGAAACCTCTGAACGCAAAGAACTTGAAGAAAATGAAGCTGATAGAGAATATCCAGAAGGAACCCAGAGCTACTCCTATTGCTGATATCACCAGCAGAAGAGTTCCTCTGAGTGACTTTCCTTTATTTTCTGAGATAGAATCCAAACCAGAGGTGGTTCTCAGATACTTGGATGCGTGCAAGACAGATGGTACAGATCCAAATCTGATTATCAAAGCTCTGCATCAACCTCAGCAAGAAGTGACTCTGAAGAAGACGAAGAAGAGGAAGGCACCTTCAGAAGGATCATCCCAGCAGACACCCAAGAAAAGAGGTAATTTATCTGCTGCTTCTGTTTTAAATTCTTCTACTATTCCAGCATCTATTCCTCCTCAAACCTCTCATAGAATCTCAATTCCTATCCCTACCATAGATGAAACTGTACCAGAAGAGGACCCTTCTGAGGCATTAAAACTCAGAAGACCCAGAACCAAACATCCCAAACAACCAACAATCTCAACAACATCAGCAATTGACCAAGTGTTGTCTGACATTGATCAACACACTTCTGATCAACCAAACTCTGAACCACAAATTGTTCCTCCTCCACAACCAGAACCACAGCAATCTGCTGAAGAACCAGAACAACAACAACCACTTTCACCAATTCCAGAAGAACCCCTTATCCCTGAACAATCAGAAATTCCAGCAACTTCTCCTCAACCAGCAATTCCGTCTCCCTCTCCTCAACCAGAAATTAATCCACCATCACCTCAACCTGAGTTTCATCACTCTGAAACTCCTTCTCCTCAACCATTTGAACCTCATTCACCTCAACCATCACCTTTGGCAATCCAGCTGCCAGGTGGAACAACTATCACCTTGGCACAATTGCCATCCTCATCAGAATCTACACCACCCAGTCCAATCATAATTTCTGATTCTGAAACTCCCTCTCCAAAACAAACAGCTGCCAAGAAAACCTTCGAAAACCCCAGCAGGACTTTCATAGACTTAACCAGTCTTGACCGTCTTGCTGATATGAAACATAAAATAGCCATCCCTAAACCAAAACAACCAGATGTTGGCTCTGGTATTATGAATTTTGAAACAGGTGTGCAGCAATGGATTGCTTCTTTGAAGCAAGTCTGTCCTGGAATGATTGACCCAGCTGCTTCTGATCAGCTCTGGTCACAATTCAGACTTTGGGTACGTGCTGAAGCCCTCAAGTTGCAGGATATCAACTATGAGCAGGCACAACAGAATTTCAGCAAGCTTCTGAATGAAGTTGGAAGTCAGCTTCTGAAAGAAGACGTGCTCCCTCTGGATAGTGAACCTTGGTCTGAGAAACAGCTAGCTTCAAAGGTGAAACCAGAAGAAGACAAGACCATTCAAGCTGAAGAAAGTCAAGCAGAAGATGTTGCTGAAAGCTCTCAGAAGCTTCCTGCTTCTGATGCTTCTCAAGCTGCCTCGGACAGGCAGACTCTGGAAGAACTAAAGCTGAATGACATGCGTCTGCAACAGAGGATGGATGAAAATGACCAGAAGATGCAAGAAAGAATGGATGTGCAGGATAACAAGATTGACACTGTTGTCAGCATGGTGCATAAGCCAAATGAGTCTGTTGATCAGATCAAAGCCATGCTGGAGAACCTGTTCACACGCTTGCCTCCTCAACCTTAGTCTTTTTTCATTCATGTCTTTTTCATGTTTTCTTTGATTTTCTGATGTACTGTTTGAATATGTTTTGTACTATTTTCATGTTTTGATTCTGAACCATTTCAATATGACACATTTTTCTGATCTTAATTGTTTTAGCACATCACTTACACTTTTTGATTGCTGACAAAAAGGGGGAGAACAAGAATGATATTTTAAACAACAACGACTAACTAGACAGAAATTCTCAAACATTCTAACTCTATTACTTGAAAATGTTTTTTTTTCTGTTTTGCTTAAAGTCTACAGGTACAAGGAAGCTCCTGGACACTCTGAAGACTAGAAGCTCTGATCACTATGAAGCTCTGATCCGCTCTGATACTCTGATCCAAAGCAAAGCTCTGACAAGAAAAGCTCTGAAGCTCTGCTCTGACATGCTGATCTAAAGCTTCTGATAGTCAAAGACTCTGATACTCTGATGTTCAAAGAAAGGCAAAAAGATCTGATCCTGAAGAACACTTGTAATTAAAGGGAAGTAATAAACTCAGGGGGAGTATCTCTCAACTCTGATATCTTTTTACTTCTTATCTTTTTACCTCTTACTCTGATGCATCTTTCTGATACCTTTTCACGTTATTTTCATTTAAAAATATCTAGTTTTTGTCATCATCAAAAAGGGGGAGATTGTTAGAACAAAGTTTGAATCTACTACCCTATATTTAAGTTTTGATGATAACAAAGTGAAAAGATATATTATTTATAAGATTCATGTATGAACGATCTGCTGCCTAAAATTACTATGTTCTGACTTGCAGATACTCTGATTGATATAAGCAAGATCACACCTATTCAGCATCAGAATTTGGTTTCAGACATCAGCATCAGAAGTTGCCATATCAGAATGTCAGAATCAGATGATCAACTCACGTATATGCTGAAGCCTGATGAACAAGACTGCGCTCAACACTCTGATAAAGAAACACAACAGTTCATCAGCAGCTAAGCAGAGTCAGAATGAGCCAAGCCAGAACTTGCATTAAGTAAGCAACGGTACTGTGCATTGAAAGCAAATTAATACCAACGGCCTCATTCCAGACAAGATCTGCTCGATAAGGAAAGTTTGTTAATAGCATTGAATCAAGAATATTGCATCCAATGTTCAACATCTCAGTGCTATATAAACAAGACTTTGAAGATTGAAATGGCTAATGCTCTCCAAATCTCTACACGCATAAAAGCTGATCAAAATCTTCCTTCTCTCAGTTTTGCTAAACACTACATTCTGATATTCTATCATTGTTTAGCAATCTAGTTTCTAAGCTTTAAGTTGTGTATACATCACAGTTGTGATACAGTTTTGTAGAAAACATTCACACACTTAGTTTTATCTCTTTGTAAGAAAGTGTTTCCTTGACAAACCGGGTTGTGGTTTGGATCAAGAAGGCTTTAGCAGTTGTTAAAGCAGTCTGTAATATTCAGTTGAATATAGTGGATTAAGACCTCGTTGGAGAGAGGCGAAATCACCTTGACGGGTGGACTGGAGTAGTTTGAGATCAAACGAACCAGGATAAAAATATCTTGTTCATTGCATTAGATTTCAGTTTTACAATTCAACCCCCCCTTCTTGTGTTTTTCACTACTTCAATTGGCATCAGAGCGCCTGGTTCTGAGCTAAAACACTTAACCGTGTCAGTACAAGATCCAGCGTCAGAAAAACACAATGGCAGGAAACAATTCTCACATCAGCAATGACAACAATGAGGACAGAGACTGATTCAGCGGCAAACCTCCAGTCTTTGATGGAGAAAACTTTGATTACTGGAAAGACAGAATTGAAAGCTTCTTTCTGGCACATGATGCTGATCTGTGGGATATGGTGACAGATGGATACACGCACCCTGTGAATGCAAGCGGTCAGAAGATTGATAGAAAAACAATGTCTGATCAACAAATTTGGCAGATTCTGAGACATAATTCTTTGTATGAAGCAACTAACTCATCAAAGGTTAGTTCCCCATCACTAGACTCTTCATCAGAAACATATTTTCCTGTCATTGCTTTAACATATTTGGCAGATTCTTCAAGATCACTCTCCGAGTCCTCTTCAGACCAAGTAACAGATAAACTCTTCTTCTGTTTCTTAAGATATGTAGAGCATTCAGCTCTAATGTGACCAAATCCTTCACATTTATGACATTGAACTCCCTTCCCTTGAGTAGATATTTCTTCAGTCCTTTTTCTTCCAAACTCATTTGACTTATGGATGTCAGATGAGATGTTCTTGACATTTGATCTTTGGTTCCCGTCCATTATTTTTATCACTTTGTTAAATTGTCTTCCAAGCATAGCTAAAGCATTTGATATTCCTACATATGTATCCAGATCACAATCCTCTTCTTCATCTTCAGTATTTGATACAAAGGCTATGCTTTTGTTTTTCTTTTCAGATCTTTCATTGATGCTTAATTCAAATGTTAGAAGGGATCCAACAAGTTCATCCACTTTCATTTTGTCAATGTCTTGACCTTCTTCTATAGCAATCACTTTCATATCAAATCTCTTGGGAAGAGACCTGAGCATCTTTCTCACCAATTTGTCTTCAGGAATTTTCTCTCCTAAAGCACTAAAGGCATTATCAATTTCAAGAATGTTCATATGGAAGTCATTTATACTTTCATCATCCTTCATCCTCAAATTCTCAAATTTTGTGGTGAGTAACTGAAGTCTTGACATCTTAACTTTGGATGTGCTTTTATGAGTAGATTGAAGAATCCCCCATGCATCCTTAGCAACTTCACATGTATTCACTAACCTAAAAATGTTCTTGTCAATTCCATTGAATATATAATTCAAGGCTTTAGAATTTCCAAGAGCAATTTCGTCTTCTTCCTTAGACCAATCTTCTTCAGGTTTTAATTCAGAAGTAGGTTCTCCATTTTCTCCCAATTTGACAGGGTATTTCCATCCTCTTAAAATAGCTTTCCAAGCCCTACTGTTTAAGGACTTTAAAAAGGAAACCATACGTGGTTTCCAATAGTCATAATTTCTTCCATCCAGAATGGGTGGTCTGTTCACAAATCCTCCTTCCTTGTCCATAGTACCAGAAAGTATCTTCCCTAGATCTCACCCAGATAAAGAGCAGGATGCCTGCTCTGATACCAATTGAAATTCTGGTATCAGATATGTGATGTTGAATGTGATGTCAAGATACAACTATCTGTTTGCAAGTAATGTGCAGTAAAATTGAAAGCAGTAAAAACGCAAGAGATTGTTCACCTAGTTCAGTGAACAACAACACCTACTCTGGGGGCTACCAAGCCAGAGACAAGTTCACAAGATAGTATTAATTCATAGACCCTTAGTAAACAACCAGTTTACAATCTAATAACTTAATCACTACCCAAGCTAAACTTCTACCTAAGACTCACCTAGGTATAAGGCCATCCTCAAATCCGTTCAACCACTTACAGTGAAGAACTTAACAAAATTAATAAGTTTGAAACACTTCAATCATTAAATTCTTAAAAGCTTATGAATTATACACAATTAACAACCCAAATAATAACTCAAGTATTTAAATTAATACTTATAGCGTATAAAAAGCCTAGACTTCTAATCAGAAAGAAAATTTTCTTCTTCAAAAGTTGCTTGTATTTGAATAATGAAGTAAGCCCTTATATATGCGCAGCTGTGGGCTTGGGCTTAAAATCAAATATTCAAATCTTTTGAATATTTTCATAAAAACAGGCTAAGATAAAATTCATCCAATTTGAAAAATATTCCTCCATATTTATCGCAACCTGTGAGTCACAAATCCTGAATTATGGAGTGCTGGAAATCAGGAAGCATAAAACTTAAACTGATGTTGGGCTGAGATCAGTTCAGGAGGCAGATGTCAAGACATCTGCTTTGACATCATTCAAAACAGTTTTGCTCCAAATGTTAAGACATTTAGAAAAATATTAACAAGTTATTTTTTTACCAAAATTGCTGCCAACAAACACTTACAAATTAAAACAAATATACTTTGACTAATATTCCCTCCCTTAAGCTAATGTCTCTAATTATATTACTTCTGTGATCTTCATTACTCCAAGCATGCTTTGAAGCTTCTCAAACTGCTTGAGCTTCAATGGTTTTGTCATTATATCTGCAACTTGTTCTTCAGAGCAGCAAAAACTCAGTCTCACCACTTCATCATTTACTAAGTCTATGAGAAAATGAAACCATACTACAATATGCTTACTTCTTCCATGAAAAACTGGATTTTTGGACGATTGAATAGTGGAACTGCTGTCATAAAATCACAGTTTCTTCCTTTTCTTCAGCTCCAAGTTGCTCTAAGTTTCTTCTAAGCCAAATACATTGACAAGCACAAAGTGCTGCAGCAATATATTCCGCCTCAATGGTGGATAAGCTCAAAATAGGTTCTTTTTTCAAAGCCCATGAAACAACCCCATACCTCATCATAAAAATTAAGCCATAAGAGCTTCTTCAATCATCTAAATCTCATGCGTAATTGTCGTCAGAATAATCTATAAGACCTGTTTTTCTTCCTTCATTCTTGTAGAATATCCCGTGCTATGTGGTTCCTTTTAGATATCTTAAGAGTCTTTTTGTTGCAACCCAATGTGATTATTTTGGATTCACCATGAACATGCTCATCAAACTCACTCCGAACATCAAATCTTGCCAAGTTACCGTTAGATACATGAGGCTTCCAATGGCTTGTTTGAACATCGTAGCATCTACTTCAGTGCCATCCTCATGTTTTAATAAATTTGTTCCTGGAACAATTGAATTTCTTACTAAATTGTTGCCTCCCATGTTGAACCTTGCTATAAATTCTTGAGCATATCTTCTATGACAAATAAAAATCCCAGCTTCACATTGTATCACTTCTATTCCAATAAAATGTCTCATCCTTCCCAAGTCAGTCATGTCAAAATCTAACTTCATTGAGCTTTTAAATCATCACACATGCTTCTATTATTTCCCGTAAAGATCAAATCATCAACATAAAGACTAACTATCAAAATGTTACCTTCATTTTTCTTGGTGAACAAAGTGTGTTCACTAGAGCACCTTTCAAAATTTTCTTTTGTAAAGTGTGCCTCAATTTTGCTGTACCAAGCTCTCGGTGCTTTTTTAAGACCACATAATGATTTCTTCAACTTGTAGACTTTGTATTCTTCTCCTTTCTTGACAAATCCTTCAGGCTGATGTACAAGTACTTCCTCCTTGAGCTCACCATGAAGAAAATCACTTTTTACGTCAAGTTGATATACTTCCCATTCATGTTGAGCTGCCAAAGCTAATAGTACCCGCACGGTGTCAAGTCGCGTGACTGGTGCAAATACTTTAGTATAATCCACTCCATATTGTTTTGCATATCCTTTTACAAGAAATCTTGCCTTAAACTTTTCAACTTTCCCACTTTCATTGAGCTTGGTTTTGAAAATCCATTTAATTCCCATAGGCTTAACTCCTTTTGGTGCATTAGTTAGTTCTCATGTTTTGTTCTTTTCTATTGCCTTTGTCTCCATGTTCATTTCTTCTCTTCACTTCTTGCTCTTGAATTCTTCTTCAAAGAGGTAAGGATCATTTCTATTTTCAGCCATCATCATCACCATTAAGCTTTCTTCTTCCTCGGAAAGATTTGTTCCCTCTTCATAATCTTCCATCCAACTGGTTTCTTCTATGCCTTGTTCCCCTCTCTAAACAAATATTGTTTAACATCATTTGTTTCATTTGTTGGTGACCCGATCTTATTTAAACTGCCTGAGGATGCATCAAGATTGATATTACCAATGTTTTCTTCATCATTTTTTGCAGGTCCTTGGTCTTCACTACTGTGATACGGTGGCCAGAACTGGGACGTGGTTTCCCTATTTCGTTAAGGAATTTGCTGGTTTGCGTTTTGCGTTTGTGTTTGCAAAATGTCGCGGTAAGCAAGAGTCGCCACCGACTTTTATTTTATCCAACAAGGAAAGGAAAAAAGCACAGAAAAATTCCTTTTTCGAGATATTTCTGAGTACGCGGGGTAGATTATAGAAAGGGAAGGTATTAGCACCCTTTCTATCCGTAGTTATCTACGGGGTCTTAGGTACTTGCTCATCATTTTCAAAATTATTTTCTTTGTGTTTGTGGGTTTTGAAAAGTTTTTGTTTTAACTTTGATATAACTCTTGCTTCTGTCTTCAAGAGTGTAATGAAGTGTTTTTGAAAACTTTGTTTGTAAAGGAGTGTAAGTGTGAAAAGTTTGTTTTGATTGAGCAAGTACTTAAGAACTAATCTACCTACTCGAAAAAAGAATCGTTCTATGCTTGTTTCCTTTTGACAACGCTATCCCACTATTAGTGAGTAGGTAGCACCACCGTTGGAGTTTTAAGGGTCATTTCGAAAGGGACGTACGACCACTAAAGCAATGTTAGAACTTCTTAGTAGTAACCCTAATGTCTTAGATCATTTATCCGAGGCAACAATATCCGAGGCAACCTTCCCGAGGCAACTTTGATCTTTGAACAAAAGTACGACCACTAAAACATCCTATACTCAATGACCGTTTACCGAAGGCAACCAAGTGGGAGTGTACCCTAGGAGTGCGCATGTGTGAGTGATTCAGTTTCAGATTATTTATCTTTGCACATATTAGGGTTATCTAACCGTTTTAAAATTAGACATACATTCTTGTCATGCAAACCCTAATTATTCATACATCTAACAGTTAATAATTTGCGGAATTTAAAATGCGGAAATTAAACTACGCTATTACAAGGCTTCAGGTATTTACATAGCCAAAAATAAACCCTTTGAAATTAAAGCGATAAATGGAAATAAACGTCCTAATTAAAACTATTACAAACTGTGAGCAGATACAATAATTGGGTAAAAATAATAATAAAGCGCGCGATGAAAATTAGATCGACGAGGAATTAGGGTTTTGACCCTTCTAACCTAATTAAAAGGAAAATTGTTTTTGTTGTTTTTAATAAAAGAAATAAGTTTTCTAAATTAAATACAAAAATTAAAAAGTGATTAAATTAATTAGTGAAAATAATTAAATGACCTATTTTTGGTTTTTTTTTGGTTATTTTAGGAAAAGAAAGAAAAATTAAATGTGGAAAAAACCTAATTATTCTAATTATTTTTAATTATGTACAAAATAAATTAAAGTTATCTAATTTAATCAAACCTAATTAAATTAATTAATTTATTGATGAAAAATAATACCTAAATCTAATTGGTGAAAAAAAATATTTTTGTGATTTTTTTTGATAAAAAAGAAAATAGTTTAATTGGTTAGTAAATAAATAAATAATTTAAATAAAAAAAAAAGAATGAAGAAAGAAATTGGGCCTGAGTTGTATTTTTGGGGGTGCAAGAAGAAGAATGTGGGCCCAATAGTGGTGAGGTCCGTTTGACTTTTATGATCGTGTACTACGTGCTTGACTTGGCTCATGATGCACTTTCCTGGATGGCCATCAGATTTGCCATCCAGCCACTTGGCGTGATTGATTGTGAGGGTGTATGGTGGACCCTGGGCTTGTACATGCATGATATCCTGAAAAGAAAAATATTATGGAGAATTTAGGGGACCTGGGATTCGAACCCAGGTCCTAAAGGCAATTTCCAACGCTTGTAACCAGCTGTGCTGTTGTTTTTTGTTGTACATATACCATGAAACAAATATAATATATAAAAAAGCATGTTAGTGGATGATGTAACAAAAAACGCACCAGAGTTTGAATATGCCAATAGGGGAGTGACAACTCATCGTCTTCTTCCTCTATCCGTGGGTAAAAGTCTTAGACTTTTACCTACATACATTTTGTCCGCCGCTATAGGCAGTGTTCGTTCCAAAATCTTCTATGGGCAAAAAAAATGACATCTAATGCCATGATTGTGTTCGTCTCATCCTCCTGAACATGATAGTACCACTTACAAAGGCTAATTTTCCTTGCATACAAAAACCCTAAAACGGAACCGAAAAACCTAACAATGGTGAAATTCGCTACAGGCCATATAAATGAAATTAAATGATGCAGAAAGTGTGCATATGTTCCATAGATCAAGAATATGTGACTAATTCATGTTAACAATGTCTATATCATGAGATTCGAATTCAAGAACAGAGCTATGTCGTGATGGACTTACAGTGTGTTTTGGGACTGGAATGGACTTGTTCTTGACTGCTTTAGCTTGCAGAGACTCCTAGGAATCGATTGGGATCGTTCAAAGGTCCTGAAACTGCCTCCAAATGGGATCTCGATCTTGCACTTTTCTTGATTTTTTTCCAAATATTTCTTTGCTTGCTGCGCCTGTTTCCAACCTGTTTTTAGGTCTGGCTTTGTTCTATATGTACCAAGGAATAGATTAGGGTTCCAAAACTGATCCAAATCTTTCTCCTTCAATGATTTTTGATTTGATTTGATTCACTTTCAATATCATTCCAAAAATAGCTTTTTTCAATCTATTTGTCCACTCTAATGCCTTGCACGAGTTTGAATGTTTGCTAGCTGTATAATAAAGCCTGAAATAAGCATAAAATCTTTTACTTTCAATATTTTGGATTTTATTTGATTTGTTTTGGTTTAAATTGAATTAATTCAAATAAAAATCAAAATAAATAATAAAAATAAGATATGGACACGTGGAAAAGGATAGAGCTTGTGGACTATGTTGCCAACCCAAAACCAGTGGAAGAGATTGGGCCCATTTGGCAAAATTTGAAGTTTTAGGGATAGTTGACTTTTGGCAAATTTTGGAAAAAAAGGTCAACTTCAACAATGCATGACTTCCTCAATTTTGACTCTTTGGAGGTGTTCTTGGACTTTTTAGAAAGCTTTAGATGTCCTCTAATCAACCCTTTTTGTCACATCTCAATTTGATATTCCATGCTCATGTATGAAGCTTTGACAAAAAAGGTGTTTTTGTTGACTTTTCAAAATGACCTATAATGTCCAAATTCATAACTTCTTGTGAGTGCACATTTTGAACTTTGGAGCTGAAGATGGATTGTAGGGAATTACATCCTCTTCAAAATGAGCTTTGTATGGGTCATTTCTCATAAATTATGAGAAAGTTATGCTTGTTCAAAGTTGAGTTGACTTTTCCTACAAAACCCTAATTTAGCAACTTTTGAGTCTTGATGAATTATGAGAAATCCTTGATGAATCATGATCAACCCTTGATCAAATGATGAAATAAACTTCAAAATGAGGATGTTGGCCAAAAATCTTGAAGTTTGACTGTATGTGGGCCATAGTTGACTTTTGCCCTAGCATAGTCGATTTTTAGGCCTTTGAGCAATTGACTGAGCAAACTTTCTCTGTAGGGCTTGAAACTTGATATGGATGATATTGAGAACATATTAGGAAAATAGTGAGCATTTGGGACCTTTTAGACTCAAGTATCTTGATGCAACATGAAACCCTAATTTGAGGTAGACTGCCTTAGGAGGGAGCTTGTCTGGCCAACCCTTGGACTTCCTTGAGCAATTTGAGGATCTTTCTTGAAATGTTTTGAGAAATATGGGAGGGAAAATTTTGGGGTACAATAGCTGCCCCTGTTCAATTTTCTTAAACCTGAGGATGTAGATTGGCTTTCGTGCCTTTCGTGATCCGAAGGTGGAAGATGATTGAACACTAGAGTGCCCAAAAATTTGCACTCGCATGAAGTGGTAATTGTCTTGTGATATCGGGAATGGGCTTATAGATGCCATTTGGAAATTGCTGACGAGGGGATGGGCTCAAAGATTCCATCTGAAAGAGTGTCGATCGCATAAGAGATTCCTTAGCGAGAGCTTGTATACCTGTCGTTGAGGAAGATTCCGTTGGGGAATGCTGATATCTGTTGAGAGAAGTAGGATTTTAGGAGCTTCGGTCGTCTGTTATCTACTGAGGAATCCTCAATTTGAATTTTAGAAACTTCGATTATCCGTATTCTATCGAGAAAACATCTCTGTTGACATTTAGGAACTTCAGTCATCCGTTATTCAACTGAGGAATCATCTCTGCTGATATTTAGGAGCTTCAGTCATCCGTTATTCAACCGAGGAAAACATCTCTGCTGACATTTAGGAACTTCGGTCATCCGTCATTCAACTAAGGAAAACATTTCTGCTGACATTTAGGAACTTCGGTCATCCGTCATTCAACTGAGGAAAACATCTCTGTTGACATTTAGGAACTTCAGTCATCCATTATTCAACTGAGGAATCATCTCTGCTGACATTTAGGAGCTTCAGTCATCCGTTATTCAACTGAGGAATCACCTCTGTTGACATTTAGGAGCTTCAGTCATCCGTTATTCAACTGAGGAAAACATCTCTGCTGACATTTAGGAACTTCAGTCACCCGTTATTCAACTGAGGAAAACATCTCTGTTGACATTTAGGAGCTTCAGTCATCCGTTATTCATTTGAGGAATCATCTCTGCTGACATTTAGGAGCTTCAGTCATCCGTTATTCAACTGAGGAATCATCTCTGTTGACATTTAGAAGCTTCATTAATCCGTTATTCAACTGAGGAAAACATCTCTGTTGACATTTAGGAACTTCAGTCATCCGTTATTCAACTGAGGAATCATCTCTGTTGAAATTTAGGAACTCGCCCGTTATTCTACCGAGGAAACATCTCTGTCAAAATTTAGGAACTCGTCTGTTATTCTACCGAGGAATCATCTCTGTTGAAATTTAGGAACTCGTCCGTTATTCTACCGAGGGATCATCTCTGTTGAAATTTAGGAACTCGCCCGTTATTCTACCGAGGAAACATCTTTGTCGAAATTTAGGAACTTCAGTCATCCATTATTAAACTGAGGAAAACATCTCTGCTGACATTTAGGAACTTCAGTCATCCGTTATTCAACTGAGGAATCATCTCTGCTGACATTTAGGAGCTTCAGTCATCCGTTATTCAACTGAGGAAAACATCTCTGCTGACATTTAGGAACTTCGGTCATCCGTCATTCAACTGAGGAAAACATCTCTGTTGACATTTACGAACTTCAGTCATCCGTTATTCAACTGAGGAATCATCTCTGCTGACATTTAGGAGCTTCAGTCATCCGTTATTCAAACTGAGGTAAAAAGCTTCATAGCTTGAATTTTGTGGGAATTTAATCGTATCCTTCCTGAAAGGTAAAGGTTAGCTGTATGTAATGCATGATATGTATCAGGAAATGATGTTCTCAAAATAAATGAGATTGTGTTGTGTGATGCGTATGCATGTCATGATGTATGGAAATGTGATGTTTTGAGCTGGGGAAAATAAATCCCAGATTACCGTTGGAGAAAAGAATTGAGTTCTTCGTTTCCGCTGGGGATAATGGATGAAGATTTTTGTGAGAATAAACCTGCACGAGAGGATAACCCCACTGGGGAATAAACTGACGAGAGAATGACTCTGTGGGGAAGAGATGCTCTGCTGAGGATTCCGCTGATAAATTCAGCTGGGGATGAACTACTGTTGCTGGTGATAATGAAACCTATCGGGGATTGAATTTCTGTTTGTGAAAGGAATGAACTCCATTGGGGATAATTTTCCAGTTGCGACTTCACGGGGAATAATCTTTTAGACTCTACCGGGGACAATCTTCCAGAGTCTACTGGGGGCAATTCTCCAAACTCCACTGGGGATAATTTTTCAGACTCCGCTGGGGATGATTTTTCAAACTCCACTGGGGATAATTTTTCAGACTCCACTGGGGATGATTTTTCAAACTCCACTGGGGATATTTTTTATACTCCGCTGGGGATAATATTTTTTTTAGTGCTGATGGTAGATAAACTCTGCTTTGGGGAGAATATCGCTAATTCATTCATAGTTCCTAGTCTCAGCTGGGGAGAATTTTAACACCACTATCTTTCTCTTACTCTGCGGGTAGTGAATATACCTTCAATCATTTTCTCCAACTAGGTCTGTCCCTATACCTGGTGGATAGAGAAACTGTATGGTTTGATCATTTCTTATTTGCCCCTGTTTCTGATATTACGAGTAATCATCTTTTGTTTCGCATGTAGATATTTATGAGTAGCAATCAATGTCAAATGCATATATAAAAAATGAACCATTGGATGTTCTTGCAAAACAAAACAGAAAAAAGAAAATAATTTGAAATTTCTTTGTGAAATGAATTGTATTGATTTTGAAGTCAGCTTATAAATAGGCGTTTTTGTACAAGAGGTTGACGTCCTAGTAAGAGAACGCCGCCAAACAATAGAGTTTATACAATTTGTGAAAAACAAAGAAAAACAGCTATGTGAACGATCCCACTGGGTTCCAACTCTGCTATTGCCTTTATGTCCTCGAGCATCTCATCACTTCGCTACTTGGTTGAAGGTAGACCAGATTGATTAGTGCCGTCCGAGCTTGATAGTCGATACCGAAGTCTGGTTGCAAGGTGATCCAATGAGACATAGAGTTATGCTTTGATCCCTAATTTTTGCCTGGACCTCCCTTTCGGGTTTTCAGTCCATCGGGATACCCTTTTTTGCCCAAGCCGCCTTTTCAGGTTTTCGACTTGCCGGGTGTACAGTTTTTTTCATTTTTATCCCTTATTTTTTCCCGAACCCTTTTGGTTCGGCGGGTAGCCCTTATTTTTGCCTAGGCCAGTCGACCTAGCGGGTCTTTGATTATGTGTAGTATCTTTTCACTATGTCTGCATTGATGGGGTGAGGAAGGTCGTCACCATCCATGGTGGTTAGAATCATAGCTCCTCCTGAGAAAATGTTCTTAACCACAAATGGCCCTTCGTAAGTAGGAGTCCATTTTCCCCGGGGATCACCTTGCGGCAGTATTATGCGCTTGATTACCAGATCCCCAACTTGATACTTTTGTCGTCTAACTTTCTTATTAAATGCCTTGATCATCCGTTTTTGGTACGTTTGACCATGAGAAATAGCAGTAAGTGTCTTTTTGTCGATTAAGTTCAGCTGATCAAACCGGGTCTGAATCCAGTCATCTTCGCTCAAACCTGCATCCTTCATGATCCAAAAAGAGGGTATCTGAACTTCAATGGGAAAGAAGGCCTCCATGCCATATACCAAGGAATAGGGTGTTGCCCATGTTGACGTTCGCGCTGAGGTACGGTACCCATGAAGAGAAAACGGTAACAATTCGTGCCAGTCTTTGTATGTCACCGTCATTTTCTGCACAATCTTCTTGATATTCTTATTAGCTGCTTCAACAGTCCCATTCATCTTCGACCGGTAAGGAGAAGAGTTGTGATGCTGTATCTTGAACTGTTTGCAGAGTTCGGTGATCATCTTATTGTTGAGATTTGTACCATTGTCCGTAATGATCCTCTCTGGTACACCATATCGACAGACCAGATTGTGCCGAATAAACCGCGCTATGACGTTCTTGGTCACTGTAGTGAAGGAAGCTGCCTCAACCCACTTCGTAAAGTAATCAATTGCTACCAAGATGAAACGATGCCCATTGGATGCAGTAGGTCTGATCTCACCGATCATGTCAATGCCCCACATTGCAAAAGGCCAAGGAGCTGTCAAGATGTTCAGGGGGACTGGAGGTATGTGCACCTTATCATCATAGAGAGGTCCGAGAATGCTGATAACAGTCGGCTTCCATGGTGGACCAATAATATCCTGCCCGTAGGATTTTCTTTGCCATGGTGTGTCCACTGGAATGAGTCTCGAAAGTACCTTCATGTAAATCTACCATAATCCTTTCTGCTTCATTCTTATCCATACAACGCAGTAAGGTCAAATCATGGTTACGCTTGTAAAGGATACCATTACTGATGAAGAACTTTGCCGCGAACCTCCTCAGAAACTTCTTATCATTAACAGATGCACCCTCGGGGTACTCCTAAGCCTCAAGATACCTCTTCACCTCTTGAAACCAGGGTTTATCTGTTACCTCTTTAGTCTTAATGTCACAACAATGTGCAGGTTCGTCCAACCTCTGAATGGTAATTTGGGGAGCTTCATTGTCCCATCTGACCTTGAACATAGAAGACATCGTAGCTAGCGCGTCCGCTAACTGATTCTCCACTCTAGGGAAGTGTTCAAAGGTTATCTCCTCGAAGTGTGGAAGCAACGTCAACACATACTCTTTGTAAGGAATAAGATTAGGGTGTTTCGTATCCCACTCACCTTTGATCTGACTGATCACGAGAGAGGAATCTCCGAATACACTCAAGAACTTAATCCTTAGGTCAATAGCTGCTCAAAGGCCCATAATGAATACTTCATACTCCGCCATATTGTTGGTGCAATTAAAACATAGTCGGGCGGTGAACGGAGTATGAGAGCCTTCAGGAGATATGATCACGGCGCCAATGCCATTACCCAAAGCGTTTGAAGCTCCATCAAAGTACATAGACCATCGGGATCCCTTCTCAGGTCCTTCATCCGGTCCAGGTGTTTCACAGTCAGTCACCAACATGATATTCTCATCCGGAAACTCAAAGTTCATAGACTGGTAATCGTCCACTGCCTGATGTGCCAAATAATCTGCCAACACACTTCCCTTGATTTCTTTCTGTGTCGTGTATTGAAGGTCATACTCAGTCAAGATCATTTTCCATCTTGCTATTCTTTCGGACAAGGCAGGCTTCTCGAAGATATACTTGATTGGATCCATCTTCGATATCAATAGAGTAGTGTGAGTCAGCATATACTGTCTCAGCCGGCGAGCAGCCCATTCCAAAGCGCAACAAGTTTTCTCAAGCAACGAGTATCGGGTCTCGCAGTCGGTAAACTTTTTGCTAAGGTAGTAAATAGCATGCTCTTTTCGGCCAGACTCGTCATGCTGCCCCAACACACACCCCATCGAATTGTCGAGTACTGTCAAGTATAAGATCAGAGGTCTCCCTTCAACTGGAGGCATCAAAATAGGTGGATCTTGGAGATATTCCTTGATCCTTTCGAAAGCGGCCTGACATTCATCGTTCCATCTTACCACTTGATCTTTCTTCAGTAACTTGAAGATTGGTTCACAAGTAGCGGTCAGGTATGAGATAAATCGGGCAATGTAATTCAGACGTCCCAAAAAGCCTCTGACTTCCTTTTCAGTTCGGGGAGCTGGCATTTCCTTTATAGCCTTCACCTTTGCAGGATCCACCTGAATACCTTTATCACTAACGACGAAACCCAGCAACTTACCAGACCTCACTCCGAAGGTGCACTTGTTCGGGTTTAACCTCAGCTTGTATAACTTCAACCTGTCAAATAGCTTCTAGAGATGGTCAAGATGTTCCTCTCCAGTCTGGGACCTTGCAATCATGTCGTCAACGTATGCCTCAATCTCATGGTGAATCATGTCGTGGAACAAATCGACCATGGCACGCTGATACGTTGCCCCAGCATTCTTCAATCCGAAAGGCATGACTTTGTAGCAAAAGGTACCCCACTGCGTGACGAAAGTTGTGTTCTTCATGTCTTCGGGAGCCATCTTAATCTGATTATAACCGGAGAAACCATCCATAAAGGAGAAGACCTTATGTTGTGCAGTGTTGTCAACCAGAACTTTGATATGAGGTAGAGGGAAATCATCCTTGGGGCTTTCCCTGTTCAGATCCCTATAGTCAACACACATTCGAACCTTACCATCTTTTTTCGGCACTGGAACCACGTTGGCAACCCAATGCGGGTAAGAAGTAACGGCTAGAAAACCGGCATCAAAATGTTTCATCACTTCAACCTTGATTTTCTCAGACATCTCTGGGCGCATTCGGCAAACTTTTTGTTTCACTGGAAGACAGTCTTCCTTGGTGGGCAGGCGGTGAACCATAATATCGGTATCCAACCCAGGCATATCTTCATAAGACCAGGCAAAGATCTCAACATAGTCATGCAACATCTGTATCAACCGTTGCTTAACACTAGGCTCCATATTTGCACCGATCTTGACCTCTTTCTTGTCTACCTCTGTACCCAGATTTACTGTTTCCACTGGCTCTTCATGCGGCTGTATGGCCCTCTCTTCCTGAAGTAACAATCTAGCAAGTTCCCCAGGCACTTCACAATCATCCTCACCTTCGTCCCCGGCTTGGTTGATCGGACTTTCGAAGTCATAACTGGCAGTAGCATATTCGTTATCAGTGGGATCCAGGGTGGATGTAGACCTGTATATGTGAGTGTGTGTAAGACAAATAGCTGTTTTGCAAGATAAAAAAGAAAAAACAAGGAGCACAAAATTCGTAATGCAAGAAAACATCCAATACTTTTATTGATGATATATGGAAATGACACATAATAAGCCCTCAAACAAAACCACGGTGTCTCAGGTAAGGCACCGGGCCGTAAAGTTTAAAATTGTCTATTACAAATCCAAAACAAAAGTCTATTACTGTGTAATAAAAGAAATTGGCACGAAGTCCTTTGCCGTCCAATTTCTTAATCCACCGTCGGTAGTCGGGTAGATCCAGCTGTCAAACTCATACTCTTCATCATCATCTGCACCTTCCATGGTAGAGACCACTTCAATAGCATTTACTCCTGATTCATGCTTTGGCATGGGAGAAATTATGACGCTGGGCTTTTCCAGCGCTTCAAACTCAATCTCCTTAGCATCAATCAGATCCTGCACTTTATTCTTCAAAGCCCAACAGTTATTGGTATCATGCCCGGGCTATCAGAGTGATAAGCACAACGGGCGTTTGGATTATACAGCGGTGATGTGGTGTTGGGATTCTTTGGAGCCTCCTTCAGAATCACCAAGTTGTTCTTCAACAATTGCGTCAGAATTTGAGATAGAGTCATACTGAGCCGAGTATACTGCCTTTGCGATTTCTCTGCTCTTTGCTGATTGCTGCATTGTGGGGAAACAGTTGGTCTTGAAATAACTACCGCATTAACTGCTTGGCGGCGCTCATGTCGATTTTGGCTCCTCGAGCTATAAACTGCACTAGACTCCTTCTTGAAAGGCTTCTTCTTGGTACTTGATGAAGCACCCTTCTGTATCTTGCCGCTCTTGATACCAGCTTCAACTCTCTCCCCAATCATAATCAACTCAGTGAAACCAGACGATGAACTTCTGATCAAATGATTAAAATATGGACCAGACAAAGTCCCCAGAAACATATCCACCAACTCCCTATCAGCCAGAGGGGGTTGTACTCTTCCAGCAAAATCTCTCCATTTCTGAGCGTAGTCTTTAAAACTTTCGCTCGCACCCATAGACATACCTTGAAGTTGGGTATGCGTGGGAGCAAGGTCGGAATTATACTGGTATTTCTTGTAAAAAGAAGCAGCAAGGTCCTCCCAGTTGCGGACGTTAGCTCCTTCCAGTTGGTAGAACCATTCGAGCTGAGTCCCTGACAGACTATCTTGAAAGAAATGAACCCAGAGGTTCCTATCAGCAGTATATGGTTGAATCTTTCTGACATACGAACGGAGGTGTAACTTTGGGCAGGAGACTCCATTATACTTAGCAAAGACAGGAGCTTTGAACTTGTGGGGGATCACCACTCCAGATGCCAAACCCAAATATCCAAAGTCCAACCCAGGTATCTTCTGGATCTCTATTGCACTTAGCCGGTCTTCGAGTTATTTATACCTATCCTCGGCAGGAGGATATCGGTCTTCATCAAAATCAGTGTCATTGTCTTAAACCACAGGGCTAGGATCCTTCCTTTCTTCTTGATTCTCTCCTCCCCCAGATGAGTGAGACAAATCAACTTCCTCTCGCAACCTGTTACCAAATCTGTGACCCATATTCAGGAGGACCGTCTTCTTCTTCTTTTTCTTCTTTTTCTTGTCTTTCAAGAGAAGAGTCTTCAAATCTTGTTGACCCTTGACCAAGTTCATGAACATTTCCTGGAACTGAGCATTTTGAGCTTGAAGAGCCTTGATGGCTTGATCAGTAGGTGTTTCAGAAGACATGATGCGCTGAAATAAACAGCGAAGAAGATGAGAAACCTGTAAGGGTACCTGTAATGAGGTGCATGGGAATGGAATGCGTATGAAATGATTTCGAAGACTTAGGGAGACCCAAATTTGTAAACCAAAACAAAACACACTTTACTAGATCAAAACTTAAAACAATGTTTAACAAATGCCTTTAAGGCGTTACAAAAGAAATACTGAAAAACAAATCTAAACTAGAAATAGCGAAAGACATTAGCGCTCCCATGGTCATTTTCCTTTCATGCTGACATAATCGTTGATTGTTCTCTCAGTCTTCAGCTGCCTTGTAAGCTTCAGGATCTTCCGCTCCTGCTCATGATACTTATCTCTGTAAGTATCCCTTTCTTCCCTTAGCTGGATCCAAGACCTCTTCAATGCCCCAATATCAGTAGGCATGTATGGATGGAGGACAGTATAAGGAACCCCTTCTTCATCAATATGCTCCACAATTACCGGCAAGACAGCTTCGTATGGCATCCCCAGCTTTTGAGCACGGGCTCGAACCCACCGGAGATACGGTTGCATCGGGTGAGAAGTCTTCATTTCTAGCTCATGAGGATCAGACCTGTTAACCCTGTCCCAAACTCGTATAAATCTGCGGCGATGTCCCTCAACATCCCCCTGGAAGTCAAAGACAATGTTTGGAAGCAGCAGCTCATGAGGACCGTCCCTTCGAGCTCGTCTAAACTATCGTAAGTCCAAACAAGGATTATAGGTTATTCCTCCTCTAATTCCCAGCAATGGAACATTGGGGTATTTCCCACACCGATCAATGACAGCTACCTCTTCCATATCTTTAGTACTCCAGATGATATCTGTATGAGCAAGAGACATGATTCTGTAGGCCCAACCCATACCTTCCTCATTCTTCAATACAAATTTGGGGAGGTGAGAAATAAACCACCTCGCCAGCAGCGGTGCACAACACATAAGGGTTCCCCTTCTCCGAGCAGTACAGGCATACGGTGCATGTAGGATGTCACCTAAAAGAGTGCGCACTGGATTACGGGACATGAAGTTCTTGACTGCGTTCACGTCGATGAAAGAATCTGAATTAGGGAACAGAACCAAGCCATAGATGAGGAGTGCCAGGATGTCTTCAAATGCTTGAAAGTCCAAACTATCCCAAAACTGTTGAGCTTGATCAATCAAGAACTTAGCCAAGAAGCCTTTAACACCACTCTGAATCTCCCAGTTAGACATTACATCAGCCTTTGTCAGATGTAGGGCTGTAGCAATATCCTCTGGCCTAGGAGCTATCTCCAAACCTGTAAAGGGTGTCTTCTCTAGAATAGATATGCCAAGTAAATCAGAGAACTCCTTCAAAGTAGGGACCAACTGATAGTCCGAGAAGGTGAAACAGTGATGCAACAGGTCAAAGAACTGGAACAAGACGCTCATCATTTTCTCATCCAATTTGGAAGTGACCAGGCCGAGGAGATGACCATGTCTTCTGACAAAGGAAGAAGTATCATGAACTTTCGAAGCCAACTATCTAAGCTGAGCAGGGATTTGTACGAAGCTGATGCGAATGGTATTTCTGTGCATATATGCCATGATCTGCAAAACAGAACAAAGACGAATCCCCTTGGTATTTGAAATGGTTAGTCTAATGAAATATGCATGCAATGTCATGATGCATGATGTCATGATAAGAACACACCACAAGTATCACAGATAGCAAACATGGTAAGGGCAAGCAAGTCACACAATAGCCCTTAAATTTCAGGCTGGCATGGAGTTTAGGTATTACCCTCTTTCAGTTTAGTTGGTTCAACCTGTCCTAGTAATAGTAACCGGGTTCTAGAGGATCTCAATATCACTGACCATCCTCGATCAGTCATAATTCCAGTTTAGCAACCTTTTCTTGCAGCCGGAATCATCGCGAGAGTATGGTCTCGATGAGTGTAGTATACTGCTACTTTTCTATGGCCAAGTTGGTCAATTATAGGTTCTAAGGTCAGTTGATGCTTAATGACCCCTTAGCAGCCCCATACTCTCCTTGTTCCTCCACAAGGGATATCGGTACCAACTAAAGTGTCACACCAACGTAGCTACTGCTTCAACCGTATCGGTCTACGCCGTACAGTTCCCTCATAGTCTATTGCTACTTACCTAAAAGGTATCCCCAGATCTAGGTTAGGATCTATAGTAACTCCGATACAAAGCCCACAAAATAAAGCAATCAAATCAAGCAATTGAAAACAATATGATGAACTATTCCTAAGGTACACCCCACTTATTAACTTCCCAGGAGAGTCGCCAGTTCTGTGATACGGTGGCCAGAACCGGGACGTGGTTTCCCTATTTCGTTAAGGAATTTGCTGGTTTGCGTTTTGCGTTTGTGTTTGCAAAATGTCGCGGTAAGCAAGAGTCGCCACCGACTTTTATTTTATCCAACAAGGAAAGGATAAAAGCACAGAAAAATTCCTTTTTCGAGATATTCCTGAGTACGGGGGGTAGATTATAGAAAGGGAAGGTATTAGCACCCTTTCTATCCGTAGTTATCTACGGGATCTTAGGTACTTGCTCATCATTTTCAAAATTGTTTTCTTTGTGTTTGTGGGTTTTGAAAAGTTTTTGTTTTAACTTCGATTTAACTCTTGCTTCTGTCTTCAAGAGTGTAATGAAGTGTTTTTGAAAACTTTGTTTGTAAAGGAGTGTAAGTGTGAAAAGTTTGTTTTGATTGAGAAAGTACTTAAGAACTAATCTACCTACTCGAAAAAAGAATCGTTCTATGCTTGTTTCCTTTTGACAGCGCTATCCCACTATTAGTGAGTAGGTAGCACCGTCGTTGGATTTTTAAGGGTCAATTCGAAAGGGACGTACGACCACTAAAGCAATGTTAGGACTTCTTAGTAGTAACCCTAATGTCTTAGATCATTTATCCGAGGCAACAATATCCGAGGCAACCTTCCCGAGGCAACTTTGATCTTTGGACAAAAGGACGACCACTAAAACATCCTATACTTAATGACCGTTTACCGAAGGCAACCAAGTGGGAGTGTACCCTAGGAGTGCGCGTGTGCGAGTGATTCAGTTTCATATTATTTATCTTTGCACATATTAGGGTTATCTAACCGTTTTAAAATTAGACATACATTCTTGTCATGCAAACCCTAATTATTCATACATCTAACAATTAATAATTTGCGGAATTTAAAATGCGGAAATTAAACTACGCTATTACAAGGCTTCGGGTATTTACATATCCAAAAACAAACCCTTTGAAATTAAAGCGATAAATGGAAATTGTGATCGGTGGAAATAGAACTGACTGTTTTTTAAGATGGTTCGCGAAATGTCGCGGTAAGTAAGAGTCGCCATCGTCTTTTATGTTCTCCAACATGGAAAGGACAAAAGCACAACAAAATTCCTTCTTTGAGATGTCTCTCGGTTCGGGAGGTAGATTTATAGAAAGGGAATGTGTTAGCATCCTTTCTATCCGTGGTTATCCACGGGCTCTTAGTTACTTGCTCTTATGTTTTCAAAAATTTGTTTGCTTTTCAAGTGTGTGTGGGTTTTGAAAAAAAGTTTCATTCGAAAAATTTCTAAGTAACTCTTGTATCTGTCCTCAAGAGTGTATGAAAAATTTGTTTGAAAACTTTTAGAAAGTGTAGGTGTGAAAAGTATTTTGTTTGTTTTTGAGAGAGCAAGTACCCATGAGAATCTACCTACTCTAAGGAATTAGGCTGTGTAAGAGTCCTTTAGATAGTGCTATCCCACCATTGAGAGGTAGGTAGCACCGTCGTTGGAGGTATTCGGGTCAATTCGATTATAAGGGACATGTGTGGTCACCGAAGCAATAGTAGGACACCTTAGCGGTAACCCTAATGTCCTAGATCCTTTTTATCCGAGGCAACCGTTTCGAGGCAACTGGATCTTTAGACAGGAGGGCGACCTCTAAAACACCCTATACTTGACGACCACGTCGAGGAAACCAAGTGAGGTGTACCCTAAGAGTGGCATGTGTGAGTGTATTGTTTTTCAGTTAATTTTATCTTTGTACATGTCATGGGTTATCTATATTTATTTTAAGTTCATACATTGGATCTTGTCATGCATTCCCTATTATCAAACATCTAACAGTTAATATTGTGCGGAAATTAAATTGCGGGAAATTAAATCTAAACTATTACAAGGCGTCGGATATTTACATCGCCAAAAACAAACCCTTTAATTTAAATTGCGGAAAGTAAAATAAAGAAATAAATAAATAAAGTCCTAATTAAAGTTATTACATTCCGGAAGCAAGTACAATAATATGGAAAAATGGATCGCGTGCGGGAAATTAAATCGGATGCGAGTTTTTTGGGGTTTTGACCCTTTTTTGAAAGAAAGTGATTTTTTTGGTTATTTTTGAATTAAATGGAATTAAATTAAATTAAATAATGAAAATATTTTTGGATTTTTGAGTTTTTAAAGAAATAAAATAAATTGAATTAATGCTAATAAAAACCTAATATTTTAAATTGATTTTAAATATTGCAAAAAATATTAAAAGTTAAATCTAATTAAAGCTAAATTGATTAAATTAATTTATTTACAAAAATAAAAGTGATGAAGTTAATTTTAATAAATAAAATATTTTTTTGTGTTTTTGATTTTATTAGGAAAAAATGTTAATTGGTTAGTGATTAATAAAAATAATAACGATTAATTAATTAAAGGAACATAATACAAATAGAGAGAGAGTTTAGGAGTATACGAGCCTGATTGGAGGGGTGAAACAGTTATTGGCGTCATGTGTAAACTGTTTTGTTTTGGCCATTTGTGTTCTGGCCTCAACGTTTCTTAACATTCTCAAGATGTCTGTCTCGCCATGTATTGGTGTCATGTATAAGCTGTTCTATTTTGGCCATTTGGCTTTTGGCCATTTGTGTTATGACCTCAACGTTCCTTAATGAACCTGCATGTGATCCTGTCTAAAATCTACAGTGTTGAATCTCATGAACACATTAAATAAAATCATAAAATGCAAATAAAGCCAATATATGAAGAAATTTAATGTTTAGGCACAATATGACATGTATGAATGATTATACCCTTTTGATCATGGAGATCAAATCAATCTTACCCTTATTGGAAAATTAGTGACATGAATGCTTTTATGCCCTTTTGATCATAGAGATCAAGCCAGCCTTACCCTTACTGAAGAAGTAGTGAAGTGTTGGTTTGTAACTGAGATGACTTGTTTGTAGTGAGATGTTGGTTTGTAACTGGGATGGCTTATTTGTAGTGAGAGAGGGATTTGTAATAAGGATTTCAAGGTTTTAGGGTTCTTGAAAGAATTTGATATTCTAACAGTGTTGTGGCAATGTTTTTTCTCCCTTCTTGTTTGTGTGAAAAGAATGTGATTATATAATGGAAATTAGGGTAAAGAAAATGAGCTTTGAATGTGCAATTGGGCCTCCAATGTTCACTTGAGTTCGTCACTTTCCAGGTTAAATCGCAGGGACTTAAGTGCAATTTTTGAAGTTGAAATGTGAAAACAAAATGTAGCCGACATCGATAACTAACTCCTGTTCGAAAATCGACTCAATCGGATAAACGGTGAATTAGTTATGAATTTTTGAAGTTTCAGCTCAGACAAACTTATTTTGGGCTCCAGTGTCGACTTTGACACGTTCTTCAATAAAAAACTGGTATTGATCGGAGCATAATCCGGTCTCGACTTTTGAAGCAAAGTTGTAGATATTTGAGTCAGTGACCTTGTGTAAAAATATGAGCCCAATCCGATAAAAATTGACCGAGTTATGAATTTTCGAAGTTTTGGCCCAGATGAAATAATATTCAGCATTCAGGATTTTCGGCGTGTCATGCACTCTGAGCAAAAAACGAAGGCCTTTTGAATACCGTTTGAACTCAATACCTTCTGTGAAAATGTAGCCAACTCAATTTGTGAAATTTTGGCGCCAGAACCAGCTCGATATGATGAAAATTGACCAAGTTATGATTTTCTGAACATGACGCAAATAAACTTCTGTCACAAATTTTCTGTACAAAAATACTTGATAAATCTACATTTTTGAAGACCTTCTGATCGAAATTGGCTTCCAGCTGTGAGAGGTGAAAACGTAGATAATGTCAATACGAAATTTCGGCCACCGGAACGGGTTCAAAACGAGTCACGATCTTCAAGTTATGAATTTTTTAGCACGTAAAAACTGCACTTTCAGCACACTTTTTCACCATATTTCTTCAAGAAAACTCACACATTCAGATACCTTCTTTAAAGAATTGACTCTTGAGCCGAACCTGAATTTGAGAATACGTTATCAGAGATATCTTGGCGACAGAACACCTGAATATGACGCGCCGGGTTGGACTTGTGAATTTTTCTTGAAATCTTTTGAGAAATATGGGAGGACAAATTTTGGGGTACAACAGAAATAAACGTCCTAATTAAAACTATTATAAACTGTGAGCTGATACAATAATTGGGTAAAAATAATAATAAAGCGCGCGATAAAAATTAGATCGACGAGGAATTAGGGTTTTGACCCTTCTAACCTAATTAAAAGGAAAATTGTTTTTGTTGTTTTTAATAAAAGAAATAAGTTTTCTAAATTAAATACAAAAATTAATTAGTGATTAAATTAATTAGTGAAAATAATTAAATGACCTATTTTTGTTTTTTTTGGTTATTTTAGGAAAAGAAAGAAAAATTAAATGTGGAAAAAACCTAATTATTCTAATTATTTTTAATTATGTACAAAATAAATTAAAGTTATCTAATTTAATCAAACCTAATTAAATTAATTAATTTATTGATGAAAAATAATACCTAAATCTAATTGGTGAAAAAAAAATATTTTTGTGATTTTTTTTGATAAAAAAGAAAATAGTTTAATTGGTTAGTAAATAAATAAATAATTTAAATAAAACAAAAAAAAAAAAGAAGAAAGAAATTGGGCATGAGTTGTATTTTTGGGGGTGCAAGAAGCAGAATCTGGGCCCAATAGTGGTGAGGTCCGTTTGACTTTTGTGATCCTGTACTGCGCGCTTGACTTGGCTCATGATGCACTTTCCTGGATGGCCATCAGATTTGGCCATCCATCCACTTTGCGTGATTGATTGTGAGGGTGTATGGTGGACCCTGGGCTTGTACATGCATGATATCCTGAAAAGAAAAATATCATGGAGAATTTGGGGGACCTGGGATTCAAACCTAGGTCCTCAAGGCAATTTCCAACGCTTGTAACCAGCTGGGCTGTTGTTTTTTGTTGTACATATAACAAGATACAAATATAATATATAAAAAAGCATGTTAGTGGATGATGTAACAAAAAACGCGCCAGAGTTTGAATAGGCCAATAGGGGAGTGACAACTCATCGTCTTCTTCCTCTCTCCGTGGGTAAAAGTCTCAGACTTTTACCTACGGACATTTTGTTCGTCGCTATAGGCAGTGTTCGTTCCAAAATCTTCTATGGGCAACATAAATGACATCTAATGCCATGGTTGTGATCGTCTCGTCCTCCTGAACATAATAGTACCACTTACAAAGGCTAATTTTCCCTGCATACAAAAACCCTAAAACGGAACCGAAAAACCTAACAATGGTGAAATTCGCTACAGGCCATATAAATGAAATTAAATGATGCAGAAAGCTTGCATATGTTCCATAGATCAAGAATATGTGACTAATTCATGTTAACAATGCCTATATCATGAGATTCGAATTCAAGAACAGAGCTATGTTGTGATGGACTTACAGTGCGTTTTGGGACTAGAATGGACTTGTTCTTGATTGCTTTAGCTTGTAGAGACTACCAGGAATCGATTGGGATCGTTCAAAGGTCCTGAAACTGCCTCCAAATGGGATCTCGATCTTGCACTTTTCTTGATTTTTTTCAAATATTGCTTTGCTTGCTGTGCCTGTTTCCAACCTGTTTTTAGGTCTGACTTTGTTCTATATGTACCAAGGAATAAATTAGGGTTCCAAAACTGATCCAAATCTTTCTCCTTCAATAATTTTTGATTTGATTTGATTCACTTTCAATATCATTCCAAAAATAGCTTTTTTCAATCTATTTGTCCACTATAATGCCTTGCACGAGTTTGAATGTTTGCTAGTTGTATAATAAAGCCTGAAACAAGCATAAAATCTTTTACTTTCAATATTTTGGATTTTATTTGATTTGTTTTGATTTAAATTGAATTAATTCAAATAAAAATCAAAATAAATAATAAAAATAAGATATGGACAAGTGGCAAAGGCTAGAGCTCGTGGACTATGTTGCCAACCCAAAACCAGTGAAAGAGATTGGGCCCATTTGGCAAAATTTGAAGTTTTAGGGATAGTTGACTTTTGGCAAATTTTGCAAAAAAGGTCAACTTCACCAATGCATAACTTCATCAATTTTGACTCTTTGGAGGTGTTCTTAGACTTTTTAGAAAGCTTGAGATGTCCACTAATCAACCATTTTGATCTCATCTCAATTTGATATTCCATTCTCATGTATGAAGCTTTGACAAAAAAGGTGTTTTTGTTGACTTTTCAAAATGACCTATAATGTCCAAATTCATAACTTCTTGTGAGTGCATATGTTGAACTTGGGAGCTGAAGATGGATTGTAGGGAATTTCATCCTCTTCAAAATGAGCATTGGATGGGTCATTTCTCATAAAGTATGAGAAAGTTATGCTTGGTCAAAGTTGAGTTGACTTTTCCTACAAAACCCTAGTTTAGCAACTTTTGAGTCTTGATGAATTATGAGCAATCCTTGATGAATCATGATCAACCCTTGATAAAATGATGAAATAAACTTCAAAATGAGGATGTTGGCCAAAAATCTTGAAGTTTGACTGTATGTGGGCTATAGTTGACTTTTGCCCTAGCACATTCGATTTTCAGGCCTTTGAGCAATTGACTGAGCAAACTTTCTCTGTAGGGCTTGAAACTTGATATGGATGATCTTGAGAACATATTAGGAAAATAGTGAGCATTTGGGACCTTTTGGACTCAAGTATCTTGATGCAACATGAAACCCTAATTTGAGGTAGACTGCCTTAGGAGGGAGCTTGTCTGGCCAACCCTTGGACTTCCTTGAGCAATTTGAGGATCTTTCTTGAAATGTTTTGAGAAATATGGGAGGTAAAATTTTGGGGTACAACAACTACCTTCTTCATTTTCTTCTTCTTCCCAATCTAGAGCATCAACTTTGCATTCTTCTTTAGTTTCCCCCCAGTCCCAACTCTTGTCTTATTCAAACACTACATCTCTGTTCTCAATGACTTTCTTTGCAATATGATCAAATAATTTGTAAGCTTTAGACTCATCACTAAATCCAAAAAATACACACCTTTTTCTTTTTCCGTGTAGCTTGCTTCTCTATAGGTCTGGTAATGAGCATGAGCTACACATCCAAAAATTCGAAAATAGTCAACTCTTGGTCTTACATCAATCCATGTTTATTTAGGGGTTCTATGATCTACTGCTGAAGTTGGACTTCTATTATGTACGTGAACACACCATCTAACTGCTTCAGGCCAAAATACTCTTGGAACTTATCTCTCATTCAGTACAACTCTTATTGCATTCATGATCGTCCTGTTTTTTCTCTTGACGACTCCATTTTGTTGAGGAGTATATGCAGTCGTAAATTGCCTACAAATTCCTTGATCCTTACATAATTCTTCAAACTCATTAGAGGTAAATTCACCACCTCTATCAGTCCTTAAACAAGTTATGAATGCACCCATTTCTTCCTCAACATATGCCTTGAAATTTTTAAACCTACCAAATGCTTCTGATTTTTCATGTAAGAAATAAATCCAAGCTTTACGGGTAAAGTCTTCAATAACGCTTAACATATATCTCTTGTTACTGTTTGGAGATGGCGTGATCGGACTACAAATATCAACATGAACTAGATGAAGCTTTTTTCGAGGCGCTCCATGAGCTTTTATTTGGTATTGACTTTCTTTGTTGTTTTCCAATTAGGCATGTAGTGTATATATTCTTTGGATATTTTAGGGAAGGTAATCCAATGACCATCTTCTTTCTTGAGAGTGTATTGAGCCCCTTGTAGTTAAGATGTCCAAAACGACAATGCCACAATTGAGTTTATTTCTCCGACACTTTTTCAACTTGTAGACGCATGGAATTTTTGTTTGGTGCCGCAGAAGCTGTCAAATAGAACATCCTATTTCCATTCATACCAGTGTGCATAATTAATCCTTTATCCGAATGAAATACTTTGCAAGTGCCATTTTGAATTAAAATTTCCAACCCATTTTCTTGGAGTTTTCCTAAGCTTATCAAATTGTTCTTATGCTCAGGAACAAAGTAAACATCGGATATTACTTAAGTAATGCCGTTCATTTGCACACATATTCTTCCTTTGCCACAACATGCAAAATCCTTCCTCCATTTCTGAAAACCATTTTTTTGTTTCCTATCATATGATTGCTGCGGCTGGAGTCTAAGAAACTAGCTTCTTCTTGTGTGGGCTGATGTATCTCTTCATACGCCATTAATAAGAGTTCTTCTTATTCCTCTAGTTTCGCATAAGCGGCCTTCATCTCCCGATCAGGGCACTCATATTGAAAGTGACCCAACTTATGACATTTAAAGCACTCAATAATTGCTTTGTTTAGAGATAGTCTTTCTCTTTCTCTGCCAAGTCCTCCTCTAAATACACCTCTTCCTCTGATTGATCTATCATCACTGGTTATTTTCAATACATGTTCTTCTGTCTGAAACCCATGCATTCTTTGCTCATGAACAAGGAGGCTGCCATGTAGTTCATGAATACTCAAGGTACTCAAATCATTTGATTCTTCTATTGAGCACACAACATAATTGAATTTAGAGGTCAAAGATATGAGTATCTTGCTAACCACCGTACGTTGCTCCATTGTTTCACCATTTGATTTCATCTTGTTTATCACATGAAGAGTCTGTCCCAAGAAGCTATTGACCTTCTCGCCTTATTTCATGGTCAGTAGCTCGAATTGTCTTCTCAATGCTTGAAGTTATGCTCTTTTCACCTTTGTAAATCCTTGGCACTTCTGCTTCATGGACCTCCATATTGCCCTTGAAGTTCCATTGTCCAGAATCGTTTCTAGAAATTCTCTGTCAATAGCTTGAAACATAATTTTTTTGACCTTCAGATATTTAAGCCTGGCCTCTTCCACACTATTCCTTTGTGCTTCACTTGTTGCTGTTGTTCTAGTTGTTGGTGTTGGGATCCCTTCTTCTACTAGGTTCCACATCTCTTTACTTCCTAGAAAATTCTCCATCGAACCTTGGAATGGTCAGTTGTACGAACTTTTCATATGTAGACATGTTGATTCTTGGTGTTTCATCTCTCTCTCTCTCTCTCTCTCTCTCTCTCTCTCTCTCTCTCTCTCTCTCTCTCTCTCTCTCTCTCTCTCTCTCTCCCTCCCTCACACACACACACACACACACACACACACACACACACACACACACACACACACTTTAATCCCTTAGTGTTTCCCCTCTCACACACTTGCACTGCCCAAACAATATCAGGCCCCTTGTGGAGCTCTAATGCCAATTGTTAGAACTAGAAATAATAATAATATTGATAACGAAAGCTGTGTTATTCATTAGAAAGTTAAAGCAGACTTATATAGCCTTTAAAGTAGGAATTAGTCAAAAGCCAATATTACATGTCAATAAAATAGAAATAAAAGAATCTGATCCTAAAATATAGGACTTTCTCTTAAAGAATATAACTTCCCTTAGGACTAGAATTTATTAGTAAACGTGGACTGAATTAATTAAAATAATTAGACTTTGACTAACATCTACTCCATTTTAAAACCGAAATTATCCCTTAAATTTTAAAAAATTTAAAGGTGATTTTGAGTTTTTAGATTAAATTTGAATTGCGACTAAACTCTAACCTTCCTTCGCCGACGTTTCAACACTTCATCTGTTCCAAAGAAAAATCACAAGTTCCTCCCATGCCTCTCTATGCACTTCGATCTTCCCTCCGCACTTCATATGTTTATAATTATTATTTATATAATTTGTCCAAAAACTGATTAAATAGTGATCATCCCGCTATTCACTATCTTACTATCCAATTTTAAGGTCGCCGACTCTGGGCCGCTATCCAGAATTGATTACTCTAGTCTTGAACAATATTCCTATTTGTTGCACCCTAAATTCCGCCCCTAAATTTTTTAGTCACATTATCAATATCATATTTTATAATTTGGTCACAATCATCAATAAACATCTTCATTCATTACATTTTACATAATTAGTTGTATTTAAGAGACTAAAAGTAAGTCTAAATCGACATTTGCATCGTTTTAAAGTTGAAAAATACCCGTTATTTTACTTCATACATTTTTTATCTCTTTACCCACTTTATGCATTGCATTAAGTTGTTTATATGTCAATAATATTGATATTTTGGTTTTACGGACACAATGTTAAAAATGATTTGACACTGCGAAAAATTAGCGAGAAAATATTACAAGTTTTCACTTTTAACTGACCATTTTATGAATCTGTGTTTTGCATAGATCATGTTGGCGTGCTCACTTTATTTTTCCGATACAGTTTGCAGTCTATTTTTTAATCGTCAGTGTTTGTTCAAGTGATATTTTTATTCTCATTTAACTTCGATTTAGATCATTTGGGATATTTTTTTATTAATCTTTGAGACATGTAGTTTATTTTATGTGTTCATTTCATTTTTCGGTTAATTAAGTGTCCATTTTTTTTTATCGTTTTTGATTTTTTTGAATCTCCATTTTTTATTCAGAAAAATCAAAATAAAATGTTTTAAATTGTATTAATTTTTAGTCTTTTAATTTTGTAAGTTAATTTTGACAAAAGGGGTGTTTTGGGCATTTAGAAAAATGGGTGAAAACCTAAATTGATTTTGTTTATATTGAGATAAGAGTTTGTGAACTAGGAGGCAGATAGAATCACAATCCATTTTCTTCTTCATTTTCGAACTTCTCCTTCTTCAATTCACTTTCCATCTTTGAACTACCACCAAGACACCACTTCATCATCTTCCCTCTTCCCTCAGTTCAATTCTTCTTCTTCAAATTTCTCAAACACTATACATCCATATCCACCTAGGGATGTCAATGGGGCAGAGAATGTTCAAAGGATGCTCTATGCTCTCTTCCCCGCTCCTAAATATATTCTCCATCCCCATCCCCAATTCCTGCCACGGGGGAATATTTCCCCCCATCCCCATCCCCACAGAGATCTACAGAGATCGAATCTTAAGAAAATTTCTATACTTTTCGATCAAAAAACTATAAAACAAATGAGCGTGGTTATTATGATGATGATGAGAACATATGAGATGATGAATGAAGGAGACAAAGATGATTGAGAAAAGAAAAGGAGACGATGTCTACATTTATGTATCGAATGCACTTTTCTAGGGTTGGATACTTAGATGGTGAAACAATATATTATACAATAAAACATAAAAATAAAATGATCCACTAATGACACTTCATTTTATAATACATTAATGTATATTATATAATATATAAAATACAAAAGTTAAATAATATGGTCGAAGTCGGGGTATCCACGGGGCAGAGGGTACTTTACCAAACCCCGTCCCAAAGTGTCATAGGGGCAACTTTTCCCTCCATCCTCGTCACTGCGGGGGGAAAGATTCCTCAACTTCGATGCTCCGAACAGATAATCCCCACAGGAATTCCCATTAACAAATTCAAATTGACACCTTTATACCCACCATCGTCTATATACTACTCTCTCCGTCTTCTAACACAGACTCTACTCCCTCCGCTTGTTTCCGGTTGGTACCCCCCCATATCTCACAAACTTCTTACATGCGGTTCACCGAGCCACACTTCTCCCACATAACATTTATGAAGCCATTCCCACTGTCAAGTTCTTCCATATAAATCCCCCTTCACTCGTGTTTATCATCATCCCCTATTACCCTCTGATCACACATGATTACTCCCTTTAATACGGTCTCCACACAAATCCTCCACCGAATCAACCATCGATCTACCCTGCTACCACCAAAACTAGCTTCAGCTTTTCCCTCATTCAACTCCCTCACCTTCTATACACTCCACTCAATCTCCATAGCTTCTCATCGATCATCACCTCAGCTTTCAAACACAACTAGTCCCTCCGCCTCATTCTGCAAAATCTTCTCAACCTGGATTAGTCTGCAAACTGCCATACCATGTCTGCCTTCAAACCTCTTTATCAGTCGACTTTAGTACCCCTGCCTTCCTTTCTATTCACCTGCCACACTTCACAAACCCCTTTCTATATGTATTCCTCAACTCTACTGTTCTTTTATCTTTTTTTAATTTAATTTATTTTTTATTATCAATATTTGTTATATATATATATATATATATATATATATATATATATATATATATATATATATATATATATATATATATATATATATATATATATATATATATATATATATATATATATATATATATATATATATATATATATATATATATATATATATATATATATATATATATATATATATATATATATATATATATATATATATATATAATTATTTTGTTAAAAAAGAAAAAAATAGAGACTATAGTTTGATTTGGGCTTTTTGGTTCAATAAGATTTCTACTTCTTGTATATCTCATTTAATTTTTGTACTCATGTTTTGTTTTATTATTTTAATTTAGTATTTGATAAATGTTAATTAAAACTTGCTTGTAAATAAATTTAAGTAGAGTTTCTTATTTTATATTATTGCATTGCAATTTTAAAGTTAATTTCAATTTAGCTCTCGAATATGCATGGATGTATAAACTTCATTGACCAACTTATTTTGTGGATTTCGATTCGATCCATTCCGACCCCTTGGCTTTGATCGTTTGAATTGGTTATTTCTTACTTAGTTGAGAAGTTTGGATATTTTCTCTGTGCTATTGGTTTTGTAAGTGTATTTTGTCTGATGCATGGATTCTTATTCGATACTTGAGGTTTTTATCCGATGCTTTGAGCTTTATATTACACATTACACTTACCTAACACCTTGAGTTTATCTGATACTTTCTGCTTGTGATTTATTTTCACCGGACACCTGATATTCTTTTGGCTTATTTATTTGCTCGTGGCTTTAATCCAAATGATGGAAATTCTTATTGACTTTATTTGTCAAGTGTTGACTCCTGTTTTGTCAGGCCTTCCTTACCTTAACCTTTACCTTTTACTTTATTGTACATAGGATATTCTTCTCATCTTCTTCATGTTCTTCAATTTTTAAAACTTCTCATCTTTTTCAAAACCTTCTCATCTTTTTCAAAACCTTCTTGTTTTCAATAAACTTTGACCACTTTCATAATAAACATCGACTATATCAAGTGACTTTTCAAACTTCTTTTCTTCTTCAAACTTCTCAACATATTTAATAAATAATGATGAGAATCACACTTCCATGAGACTTAAGAAGTGGAGAAGGATGAGTGGGTCCATTCCTAAAACTTGTCCTTCATTCCATTCATAGTCTTTTGTATGGTTCAAATCACAAATTCTTTTGCAAATAAGTTGAGAAGTAGTAGATGTCCCTTAACTGGGAATCATTTGTTAATATCCACACAAAAATCTTCAACTCATTCAAACCTTTTTGTGCTCTCGTGTACATTTTCACTTCAAAACCTTTTCAAGATTAGACATGATTTATTTATAATCGAGATGTTATTCTTCTATCTCCATGGTTGTCGACTTTTCCACTTGAGTACTAGAGGTGCTCTCAAACCCTCTCTCATGTTGGTGCGTAGTCTCTCTTTCTCATACCTTGTGGGCGATTAGACGATTCTTCTACTTAAAAATGACGACCTATCTCTTCATTTAAAATCAATCAACACAGGGTTATGTTCTTTTCTAGTCGAACTAAGATGCTCTGAATTTCCTATTGTACGAGGGAGTACGTATGCACTAGGTCTCACGACCAAAGGCGAACGCCATAATAAAAAATCAAAAAATATTTTATTTTGTTTTTTTTGTAAATATTCTTTTATTCATTCCCTTTAACAAGTAAGTCATTAGATAACACAATCTCTGATTAGAACAAACAAAGTAGATCCTGAGGAGTACCATAGATGCTTAGGGTTCTAATACCTTTCCTTTACATAACCGACCCGTGTACTTTGATCTTTTATTTCATTTTTGGTTTTATTCGCTCTTTTTCCATTTCCCTTTAGAAATAATAAAGTGCGGTGGCGACTTCATTGTGTGAGTTAAGTCAATCAATGACTTAGTCTTAAATTTTTACCGCTACATTTCGCTACGGTGCGACAACTTGGCGACTTCACTAGGGAATGTTTCTTAAGTGGGTCGATCCTAGATTTGTTTATTTTATTTTTCTTTGTGTGTTTATCTATTTGTTTTATTTGTTGTTTATTTATTTAATTTTATTTCTTTCCACTATTTTATATATATGCTGTGCTGAATTTTCTGGTTTTTCAGGTTGGATGGGTTGTTACTATGAGGTAAAATACCCAATACACATGCCAGAGTTTTACACACTTAGGAACACATAAGACTAGATTAGATGTTCATGACGCTTGGGGGTGTAAGCCCCACTGTGCGACCATGAAGTACTATGCACATACGAGGTATATTTAGGGATATTATCATCTTACATACCTCCATTATGATGATATGTTTCCATGTGGACTCAAGACTTTATGTATCTTTTGACCTTACCTTGACCAAATTTCACTCGTGAGATGGGTGGGAATTATTCTTATAGGTACAAATGCTGATTCTCATCTGTTGTACCCCAAAATTTGCCCTCCATTTTTCATACAAGATACTATCCTAGGGTTTCTCGGATATTTAATTTGGCTCAGAAGTCGATCAGACAGATTCTCTTCCTAGGCAGTAAATCAACAATTAGGGTTTTGTATTTCTCAAAGAAAATTGAGTCTTCAAGGTTTCAAATGGTCTTCATGTCCCCTCAAGATTTGTTTAAGTCAGTTTTCAAACCTCGCATTGCAAGTTTGCTCAATCAATGGTTCATATGAATGAAAACAACTATATCGACCTAAAAATTGACCTTTTGCGAGAACAAATTCAAACGATCGTAACTTCTTCATTATTCAATATTTTTGAGCAGTTTTTTCTTACGTATGATTCTCCTTGATGCCATCTACAATTTCTCTTCACAAATCAAGAACTGATTATGCATAGAAGATCACCAAAATTCGAATGCGTTAGAAGTCGCATCATGGAATTTGACCTAATTTTAAATAACAGTAGTTTGATTTCTAAGAATTTGTGATTTCTTCAAATTACAGGACCTTGAGACGATTATTTCTGTTCATGGTCACATGTGATGTCGCTCATGGGTTTATCTTCAAAGAATCGAAGGAAAATTGTGTTTGGAAGACTTTAAAATTATCAAATTGTCGCAAGGCATTTGTTGATTTTGAATTTTCTTAACCACAATTTACTGAAAGGTTGACGGTTATTCTCAGAGAATGTTTTGTTTGGACAAGATGTGAAGATTAAGACTATCATTTAAAACAATCATGATTTTGGGATTCAAGTTGACCAAATGAATTACATTCTTAAACATTTATTTTATTTAGGAATTAGAGTACAAGGTGTATGTTTGTTTGAAATCCAGTTACAAAGTCAATTGTGATTATTTGGAATTCAAGTTACCAGATTGAAGGATTTCATTTAAAATGTTCTGATTGGGATTTCAAAAATTCAATTAGAATACAATTTTTTTATAGAATTCTATCATATCAAAAGTTATTTAATGCTTTGTATTATTACATCGCAAATGAGATTACAAATTGATCGTCTTGTTTACAAAGAATCTCAAGTTCTTGTTTACAAAGAGAAGTTTTATTTCTTCTTCAAGTCTTCGTCTTCATCTTCAAGTAAGCCATCAAACCTTCATTTGCATCTAAGCCTCGCTTACTGTTCATGAAACAAGAAAAGGAAAAGTTAGCAAAATTCAAGCAAAGTAATATGTGAAAAGAATAATGCATCATTAGGGTTTGCGACTTGGAATCAGAATGTTTGTTTGTTTTATCACAATCCATTTCCCCCAATTGTAAATCACAAAAAAGATGCCCTTCTTGATTCACAAAAAAGAGAAATTTGCAAGCATTACAAAGGCAAGGTCAAACTGCAAAACAAATGAGAACAGCAAACTGTCAAGTACAAAAACAGGGCAGCATAGGCAAAATATAAAAGAGCGCAAATGAATGCAGCAAAATAGGCAACAAGCAACCAAACAAGCTGCCCAAGCAAGCTAGTGCAGCAGCCCAAAGCTGCTAAATAATAGGCCTGCAACAAAGCAAAAAAATAACAGGCAGCAACAATAGCAGCCTGAACAAAAGCAAAACAATAGCACAATAACACAAAGTAATAGCCAACAAGATCAACAAATAAAAACGAACAAAAGTTCATAAAAATATTAACAATGCAAGCCATCAAAACATTATATCATCATCTTCCTTAAAATAGCAAACCCTTCAGAACTTCAATAGGTAAACAAATTTGTTTATTTTCATTGAAAGAGGAAAGATATCACCTAGCCAAAAAATAATCCAAAGTCATGCCAAGACAAATAGGATGCTATTGCTACAAAGGCCTGCTACAAAAATAGTCCAAGAAGACTTGCTCTCAAAGCATCTCTATGCTGCCCATAGCAGTACAAAATCCGTCCAAAAAAAACTTGCATCAAAACAGTCAAAACAACCAGCACATAAAACCTGCTACAACCCTGCCAAAACTGTCAAACTTGCATCATCTGCTATACCAGCCCACCAATATTGCACGCAATAAGCAAAACCAAAAAACCTGATTCAAGAAAGCAATAAAACAGTATCCAATACAGTTCAAAATCTAAAAAAAAGCCTTCCCTCCAATTCTTACTTCTCAGTTACTATAACACAGAACCAAGCAGCAAAGAGGGAGAACAATTGGATAGCAACAAAAACCTCAAGCACCTTCTCCTCCAAAATTTCACTCATTTCACCACCAAACCCTTGTGACAACCTCACTGTAAACCAACAAAAAAGCCAAAACGAGACAGCATAAAAACCATACCAGAAAACCAAACCAACATTCAACATAACCAGCAAAAATACCATAAACAAAACAAAACCAGCAAACAACAAAAACCAGCAAAGGCCAAGACAATACAAAAACCAAAAAAACCTCACAACAGAAACCTCGCTCTTAATCTCTTCATAAACATCCTGTAACTTCACCACAACCAACCTTCAAACACTCGCCATCCCTCACACACTTGTATTCTCACTCTCTGCTCATATACACAACAACTACAACATTCAAATAATCCATGCAACAATAATAATAATAGTGAACAATAAACTGAAGAAGAAAGAAGTTGACAGAGAGAAAGAGACGAAGCAACAACAATCAACATAAGGAGCATCAAATAAAGGGAACAAACTCAGAGTTTCACCTGGACCTCCATTGGTAAGATTTCCTGTTGATTTTGCTATTTTGTCATCTGAATCTTTGTTTTCTAGTGATGTAAGTCATAAATCTTGTAAGAATCATCGAAACCAAGATGGGATTTGGGGTTCATATCGGGAGTCTGTTAGAATCTTGAGAGAATAGAGTAAGAGAAACATGTAATGAGAAGGGAGGTGGTGATTGGTGATGATGATTCGATTGAGAGAGATCAATTGAAGAAAGGACATGGGATTTTTTATGAGACTGGGAGAAGAAGAGAACGAATGTTCTCTTTTGGAGGAAAGGAATGGCTATGGTTTTGGTACAACCCGTTTGGGTTCTAGAGTGGGGCTGGGTTGGACCCGACCCGGTCCGACCCAATTTATTTCATTTTATTTTTATTTTATTTTATGCTAACAACTTGTCTGATATTAGTATGAGCCTTAGATTTACAAGCCCAATTTGTTTTACTATCAAACATCACCACCTTTATGATTCAACACTCCCTACACTTGTTTTATCTTTATCAATTTAGTTTAATTAATAACTTTAGAATTTTAAGCTAACTTAAATGGAATTTTGAAATTTTAGGATTTTTAGTTTTTTGTTTAGATTTATTTTAATAAACTTAGAATTTTGATTTTAATTTTAATTTATAAACTTTATTTAGTTTAGATTTAATTTTATTAATCTTTAGTTTTAACTTTAAAAGTCAATTAAATAAAAAATACAATTTCAAAATTATTTAGTTTTCTTAATTAGTTTAGTTATGGATTTTATGAATAATTTAGTTAAATAACACTTTCTTTTGTTTAGTTAACATTCTTTAAAATTGTTTAATTTCTTCATGATAAATAAAATTTCAAAGAAAATAATAGAATAGAATTTTATTTTTCTTTTTAAATTCTAATCACAAACAAAACACCAAAAGCATTATTTTGATATTATTAATTATTCCGCTAATTAATTTTATTTAATAGTTTGTTTTAGTTTAAATTAATTATTTTTCGTTAATTCGATTTGGTTGTATTGTTTTCTATTTGGACCTTTTAATCGCATTCGATCCATCCCCATTTGTAAATTTGTACCCCCATTCTCGAAAACTCTGTAATAGCGTAAAATTTCCATTTTTGCAATTTACTATTTTCCTTATACTGTATAGTAATTAGGCGTGCATGGCAAGACATAAAAAATCAATCGCTAGATAACCTAATTTCAAAGACAAAATTAATTTGAATCAAACACACTTTTCACACGCGCACCTCTAGGGTAACCTCGCCTGTTGCCTCGAAAAAACAATCATGTCCCTCGAATATGGGACGTTTTAGCAAAGATCCTTCGATAAAAAAGATCGTAGTCCCTCGATGACCCTCGATGTTACCTCTGGTAAAACGATCTAGTCCCTTACGAAAAAATTGCTAAAGCGTCTCATAAGTTGCTTTTGATGACTGTAAAATTGACTCGCGCCTGTCCCCTCACATCCAACGATGGGGCTTCTTACTAAAGAAATGGTAAGATATCAACATCTAAAGGAGGAAGAAAAGAACATTTAAGACCTTTCGTGTAGTTAGATTCGTTCCTAGTTACTCGCTTGCTCACGACAAAAACCTTTTTTACACCGACACTTTCATCTCAAAAACATTTTAAAAAAGACAAAACATTTTGTATACGTTCTTATAGAGACGAGAACCATTGCAAAACATCTTTTCAAAAACCACTTTCAAAAACAAATTCCACAAACACGTCTTTGAACTATCTTTCGAAACAAAACTTTGTACGCGTTCTTATAGAAACGAGAACCATTACAAAGATATTTTCAAAATACTTTCAAAGCCCACACCACAAGCACATTGTCAAAGTAAAAGTAAGTGATCTAGCGAGTACCTAAGAGCCCGTGGAAAACCACGGATAGACAGGGCGCTAACACCTTCCCTTTCTATAATCTACCCCCCGAACCCGAGAAATCATCTCGAAAGGTCTTTCCTGTGCTTTTTTACCTTTCCTTTTGGATAAAAGAAAAGTCGGTGGCGACTCTTACTATTCGCACAAATGCGATCAAACGCAAAACACCCAAGTCAGTTCTCCTACCGCATGCTTTACTTGTTTCTTTGCATACTTTATATTTTATTCTTTTGTATTAGGCTTGCTTTGATCCTCCACCCGAATCTGGGGCACCTTTTTAGGTAAGTAGCAATAGATTATGGAAATTGTACGACGTAGACCGATATGGTTGAAGCGATGGCTATGTTAGTGTGACGCATTTTTGGGTACCGGTATCCCTCGGGTTGAATTGAGGAGAATACGGGGCCGCTGAGTGGCGTCATGAAGCACTAACTGACTTTAGAACCCTAATTGAACAAACTTAGCTATTAGGACATAGTGAGATAATCGGTTTCGGTGTAGAGCTGAAAATTGGTTGATACTCGATACTACACTCATTGGGGCTAGACTTTTGGGATATCTCGGCCGCAAGAAAAGATTGATTGTGCTGAGACAATGCTTAAGAAAAAGGTCAGTGATATTGAGATCCTTTAGAACCCGATCACTATTACTAGGACAGGTTGAGCCAACTAAATTTCAAGAGGGTACTTAACTATAAAACCCCATGCAAGCCTAAAACATAGGAACTTGTTTGCTGTGTGTGTATATATTTACTTGTACATAACATCATAAACATCATAAGCATCATGAGCATGCTCACTAACCATTTCAAGGATTTAGAAATTTATCTTTGTTTTTGTTTTGTATGTCATGAATTCCGCCCGAAGAAACACCATCCGAATCAGCTTTATAAAAGCACACCCTCAACATCAAGATTTAGCCTCAAGAGTTCCAGGGGATTCTCCTTTTACCAAGAAATACGGTCGACTCCTCAGTTTAGCTACATCCAGTTTCCAAGAAGATATGATGTGTATGTTGTTCCAATTCTTTGATCCTGTACATCATTGTTTCACTTTCTCAGACTATCAGTTGGTACCTACACTGGAAGAGTTCTCTCTACTCTTAGGGGTGCCCGTGCTTGATCAGATACAGTTCACCGGTCTAGAGGGAATTCCAAAACCTGAAGTCATCACCGAAGCTTTGCATCTGAAGAGAGCCGACATCATAGCCAATTGGGAGACAAGAAGCGGGGTTAAAGGCTTCCTAGCCAAGTTTCTATTGGAGAAGGCTCGTTCATTCTGGGACGACATGGATTTCCAAGATTTTGAAGACATCCTGGCTCTTCTCATTTATGGTTTGGTTATGTTCCCCAACTCGGACCAATTCATAGATGTTAATGCCATCAAAGTCTTTCTCTCTCGCAATTCCGTACCTAACTTACTGGGAGACATCTTGCATTGCCTTCATACCCGCACCATGAAGAAAAGAGGTACTCTCTTGTGTTGTATCCCCCTACTCGCTAAGTGGTTCACTTCACACCTACCTCAATCAGAATTGAAGAACGAGCAAAGACTAACATGGTCTCAAAGGATGATGTCCCTCACCCATTATGACATTCGTTGGTGTTCGAGATCCTTGGAAGATGTCTCTATCATTGACCGCTGTGGGGAATTCCCTAACGTCCATCTGCTTGGTATTAGGGGAGGTATCACCTACAATCCCTGCTTAGATCTTTGACAGTTTGGGTATGCCCGAAGAGACGACCCTCATGAGATACTCATTCAAGGTCTGTTGTTCAACTACGACAAAGAAGACCAAGGTTACCGCCAGAGGTTTACACGAGCTTGGAGAATGGTGAACAAGGTGGACAGTAGGACTTTGGGACACAAAAACTCTATCCCTCTCGAGCCTTACCTTAGGGGGGTATGGGCTCGTGCTCAGAGACTCGTGATGCCTTACCCTTCCATCCTCCCTGTTATCATAGAGCCTGTTGTTGAAGGAGACGTCCCATACACTGTCCTTCATCCTGACATGCCTACCTCTCTCGAAGACTTGCAAAGAGCTTAGGTTCAGTTAAAGGAAGAGCGAGACACCTTTGAAGCCCAATTTTACGCCAGTGAGAAGAAGGTTTTGAAACTCACCAAGTAGCTTCATGACGAGCGGAATCTAAACGCCTACATCGCGCCAAAGAGGATGCGTTCAACCTTTTTGTCTTAAGAGTTTTTGTTGTATTTTGTTTCTTTCATTGTAAGCCCAAAGAGGCATGATGTACTCAAACTTGGATTTATTAATATAACATGTGTTCTTTTTTGGTTTGAACAAATTTAAATCTCTAATTTCCTTGAAATCATTTTCATATTGCATCTTCATTCATCATAACATCATACAAGTTTCTTACAGCAGGTCTCCTTATCCTTCTACTGTTTATTTCAGTGAGATGGATATTGAGCAGACAGTGAAAGATCTTCAGGCGCAGAACATACAGTTTCAATAAATGCTCTTGACTATGACAAAAGGACAAGAGGAGTTGAAGACTCTACTGGCCAAAGAAAAGAAGAAGAAAGCGAAGAAACCACCCGGTATTGTGATCATGGGAAGAAGGTTCAAAGGACAAGCCAAACAGACTTTAGACTTCACAACATCATCGGGTGAAGGAGATAATCAAGAAGACAGGACCAAGGAAGTGAACAACAACCCAGCATCCGAAGAAGAGGAAGAACCTGACTACTCTGAGGAACAGTATCCTTCTGCTGATAATAAATACAAAGAGCTAGATGATCATTGGAATGCTATGGAGGTCCAGAGGGTACCCAGATTGGATTTTGAAGAGTTAGGACTTGTCTCAGGGGTTGTCACCCCGCAGAAATTCAAGGTCCCCACTTTCTCTAAATATGATGGTGTCTCTTGCCAGGGACGCAATTGGATTAGTTCTATCAGTTGGAAGGGACCAATATTCGTAATTGGGAAGATTTGGCTGCCGCCTTTTACAAACAATACCAGTATAATGCTGACTTAGCTCCAACTCAGACGCAATTGCAAGGCATGTCTATGGGTGCAGGTGAAGGTTTCAAAACCTATGCTCAAAAATGGAGGGATCTCGCAGGCAGAGTCCAGCCCCCTCTATCTGACAGAGAATTAGTGGATATGTTCCTAGGCACCTTATCAGGTCCATTCTTCAACCACCTGATCGGAAGTTCCTCAGTTGGATTTACTGAATTAATTATGACTGGTGAGTGGGTGGAAGCCGGTATAAAAAGTGGAAAAATTCAAAGAGATGCATCCTCGAGCACGATGAAGAAACCCTTTGTTAGAAAGAAGGAGGTCAGTGCTGCATATGACCATAGGAATCAAAACAAAACTGAACGTCACCCGACAGTAGGGGCTTTTATGATTTCTAATCCTGTGCCAAATTAACAATGAAATTATCAGCGCAAGCCAGAAGCTCCCATAAGACGGTTTACCCGGATCAACATGACCATGTCCCAAGTTTTGCCACACCTTTTGAAGACCAATCTGGAAAATTTAAAAGAAGCTCCCACGAACCCCAACACTACTTCTCCTTGCTACAACCCGAACGCTCGATGTGCCTATCATTCTGAAAGCTCGGGGCATGATACAAACGACTGTTGGGCCTTGAAGAATAAAGTACAAGACCTTATCGATGCGAAAGAGATTGAGTTTGATCCCCCATAAACGCCTAATGTAATAACGGTGCCAATACCCAGACATGGTCAAGGTGTTAACCCCATTGATGATGATCGTTTTGTCTCCTCCATGAATGACTTAACTACTCCTCTGTTGACCATTAAATAGAATCTATTGCAAGCCGGTTTGTTCCCGAGCTATGATAAGAATTATCACTTATGCAAGTCTCTACCAAATAGCTGTTTGTTACTAAAGATAGGCGTTCAACGCCTGATGACTAGCAAAGAAATCTTATTTGAAAAGATTCCTCTTACCATAACTTCTTATAAAGATGTCTCAATAATCACCATTTCATACAATCCTCCCGGGGTCTCCGCCAAAAGACCCGTCAGGATTACATCTGTTCCAAGGTCTGCACCTCTAATCATCCCTATGCCAAGACCAATATCATACTCCTCAGATAAATCTGTTCCCTTGAACTATGGGGCTGACGTCTATTACTATGGCGTCAAGCAAGACTAGTTGGCCGTCAAAGATGAAGTTGCGAGAGATACTGATCCTGACATCGGTAATATCACTGGGACCATTAAGATAAAAAGAAGTGAAAGAGTCTTCTCACTTGATATTTCTCTAAAGACTGTTGCTACTCCTGTGATCATTCCCACTGCCGCTCCTACCAACACTCCCAGTGATACTCCTACTATTATCCCTGCTATCGAGATAAGGGGCAAAGAGGTCTTGAATGAGCCTGTACAAATGAGAGAGCATCCCGAGATCATCCTTGAAGCTTCTAGAAAGGAGATAGAAGAAATATTGAAGATAATCAATAAAAGTGACTACAATATTGTAGAATAGTTGGGGTAGACCCCCTCAAAGATATCATTGTTATCCTTACTATTGTGTTATGAGGCCCATGCCAAAGCCTTGGTAAAGTTTCTCAAGACCGCCCACGTGCCCCAAGAGACCTCCGTCGACCAATTTGAGAATTGTGTGGCCAGTCTAACTGCTGATAACAGATTGGGCTTTTCCGACGCTGATTTAACTTCCAAGGGAAGGAAACACAATGATGCCTTGCATGTTTCCATTGAATGCAGGGGCACCACACTTGCCCATGTTCTGGTGGATACCGGCTCATCTTTGAATGTCTTGCCCAAAAACTCTCTCGACCGACTGAACTGCGAGGGACTCACTTTAAAACCTAGCAACATCATAATGAGGGCCTTTGATGGTTCTAAGAGGACAGTGCATGGAGAAGTTGACATCCCCATAAAAGTTGGAACCAAGAATTTTGAGTCAACTTTCTATGTTATGGATATACGCCCTTCATACTCTTGTCTATTGGGCCGACCCTGGATCCATGGTGCTGGTGTCGTCACTTCTACCCTACATCAGATGCTAAAATACCTGATCAAAGGAAAAATTGTCACAGTTCACGGGGAGGAGGAGTACATGTTTAGCCACCTGAACTCTTTCAGGTATGTTGAAATGGATGGTGAATTCATTGAGACTCTGTGTCAGAATTTTGAGGAGGTTCCACAAACAGTTGTGGCAACCAAGTCTACTCCCAAAGTTCCGAAGATTACCAGACCTCCACTGAAGATGGCCTCTTTGAAAGATGCTAGAGCAGTAGTTGAAGAAGGCGGGTGTACCATCTGGGGTCAACTTCCAGATATTCCTTACAAGTCCAATAAATTTGGTTTGGGATTCACTACAGAGGCCCAAAGGGCTGTTCGACGTTCTCGCGCCGGGGAACCACCTTTGTGTATCAGCAATTAGGGAGTCAATGCAGTAGAAGACAGTGATGGCAGCTGTGATATGGACGAGTGGATTTTTCCAACCATCAGCGAAGGACTCAACAATTGGGAGGCCAAATATTTCATTCCTATTACTTTTATTTAAGAGTAATTGTCTTTTAATGTTTTCAGGCTTGTAATATTTAAACAATTTAAACTTTAAAACCTTGTGTATTACCCGAGGCACAACGGTCCATTTGTGAGGGTTGTTACTTCATTCTCATATGTCATCAATGAATCATGGACGTTTTTGCATGCAAATTTTATGCTCTTTGTCTTTTCTTTTTTCTTACATTTTATTTCTTTCAGAGATAGCTATGCTCTTACAGACACTCACATATTAAAATGCAGATCTACATCCACTCAGGATCCCATGGGTAACGGTTCTGCTATGGCCTATGGTGACTTTGAAAATCCAATCTACCAAGCCGAAGACAAAGGTGAGGAAGATTGTGAGGTACCAGGGGAATTGGCCAGGTTATTACAACAGGAAGAAAGGACCATTCAACCCCATGAAGGGCCAGTTGAAATAGTTAACTTAGGTACTGAGGAGGACAAAAGAGAGGTCAAGGTGGGTGCCAATCTGGAACCCAATGTCAAGGAGCGTCTGATTCAGATGTTGCACGATTATGTTGAAGTCTTTTCCTGGTCGTATGAAGACATGCCGGGACTTGATGCAGACATTGTGGTACATCGTCTTCCTATAAGAGAAGATTGTTCTCCAGTAAAGAAAAAGGTTCACCGCATGAGGCCTGATATGTTAGAAAAGATTAAAGCAGAAGTCATGAAGCAATTCAACGCTGGATTCTTGGATGTCACCTCTTATCCCCAATGGGTTGCCAATGTTGTTCCCGTGCCCAAGAAAGACGACAAAGTGCGAATATGTGTGGACTACAGAGATTTGAATAGGGCAAGCCCCAAGGATGACTTATCGCTCCCCCACATTGATATTCTGGTTGACAATACGGCACAACACAAAGTGTTTTCCTTCATGGACAGTTTCTCAGGCTACAACCAAATCAAAATGGTGCCTGAGGATATGGAGAAAACAACCTTTGTTACACAGTGGGGCACATTCTGCTATAAGGTCATGCCATTTAGACTGAAGAATGCTGGGGCAACCTATCAGTGTGCCATGGTAGCTCTATTTCACGACATGATACATCACGAAATAGAGGTCTACATGGACGATATGATAGCTAGATCTCAAACAGAAGAAGGGAATCTCGATCATTTACATAATCTGTTTGAGAGGCTGAAGAAATAGAAGCTGAGGTTGAACCCAAATAAATGCACGTTCGGGGTACGGTCTGATAAACTCCTAAGATTTGTTGTCAGCAACAAAGATATCGAGGTTGATCCTGCCAAGGTTAAAGCGATACAAGATATACCTTCTCCTTGTACTGAGAAGGAAGTCAGAGGATTTTTGGGACGTTTGAATTACATTGCCAGATTCATCTCTCACCTGATAGCTACTTGTGAATCGATCTTCAAATTGTTGAAGAAAGATCAACTAGTCAAATGGAATGACGAATGCCAAGTTGCTTTTGACAAAATCAAAGAATACTTACAAGAGCCTCCTGTGTTGTTGCCACCCGTCGAGGGAAGGCCATTGATATTGTATCTGACTGTTTTAGAAAACTCAATAGGGTGTGTGCTGGGGAAGCATGACGAGTCTGGCCGAAAAGAGCATGCTATTTATTACCTGAGCAAAAAGTTTACCGACTATGAAACAAGATATTCACTGCTCGAGAAAACTTGCTGCGCTCTGGCATGGCCTGCTCGCCGGCTAAGACAGTATATGCTGACCCATACTACCTTGTTGATATCTAAAATGGATCCAATAAAATACATCTTCGAGAAGCCTGATCTCTCTGGGAGAATAGCAAGATGGCAGATGATCCTGACGGAATATGACATACAATATACTACCCAGAAAGCAATAAAGGGCAGTGTACTAGCTGATCACCTTGCTCACCAAGCTGTGGAAGACTACCAATCCATGAAGTTCGAATTCCCATATGAGGACATCATGATGGTAAACAATTGTGAAGAGATCAGACCATATGACGAACCTGAACAAGGATCCCGATGGATCCTGTTTTTTGATGGGGCATTTAACGCACTCGGCAACGACATAGGTGCTGTAATCATATCCCCGAAGGATGTCATACTCCCTTCACTGCAAGACTCTTCTTCAATTGTACAAATAACATGGCAGAATATGAAGCTTGTATCTTTGGTCTCAGAGCTGCCATAGATTTGGGGATCAAATCTTTAAGTGTGTTCGAAGATTCAGCTCTGGTCATCAGTTAGATCAAAGGGGAATGGGACACCAAACACCCTAACCTTATCCCTTACAATGAACATGTTTTGACATTGCTGCCATATTTTGAGAAGATTACCTTCGAGCATTTCCCGCGAGAAGAAAATTAGCTAGCAGACACACTAGATATGATGTCATCTATGTTTAAACTTAATTGGGATAACGAGGCTCCTCAGATCACCATTGAGCGGATGGATGAACCAGCTTACTGTCACGTGATCGGTACTGAAGGAGTAGTGGACCAACCTTGGTTCCATGAAGTTAAGAGGTATCTTGAATCTCAGGAATATCCGGAAGGAGCTTCAGTTAATGACAAGAAATTCTTAAGAAGATTCTCGGCTAAGTTCTTCCTTAGTAACGACATTTTCTACAAACGCAATTATAACTCTGTATTACTTTGGTGCGTAGACAAAGTTGAAGCTGAAAGGATCATGGCCGAATTGCACGAAGGAACTTTTAGTACCCATTCCAGTGGGCATATGATGGCAAAGAAAATCCTACGGACAGGCTATTATTGGTCTACCATGGAAGCAGATTGCTATCAACACTCTCGGACTTGCCATAAGTGTCAGATTTATGCTGATAAAGTGCACGTACCTCCGGTTCCTATGAATGTCTTGACGGCTCCTTGGACCTTTGCTATGTGGTGAATCGATATGATTGGGGAAATCAAGCCAACGACCTCCAATGGACACCGCTTCATCTTACTGGCCATTGACTATTTTACAAAGTGGGTTGAGGCAGCTTCCTTCGCTTCCGTTACCAAGAATGTTGTCGCCCGGTTCATCAAGCAAAATCTCATCTGTCGGTACGCTATCCCAGAGAGAATCCTCACTGATAATGGTACGAATCTAAACAACACTATGATCACCGCCTTGTGCGAGCAATTCAAGATCCAGCATCACAATTCTTCCCCTTACCGGCCAAAGATGAATGGTGCTGTAGAAGCCGCTAACAAAAACATCAAAAAGATCATACAAAAAATGACAGTGACCTACAAAGACTGGCATGAGATGCTACCATTCGCTCTCCACAGGTATTGTACCACATCTCGCACATCAACCGAGGAAACACCCTATTCTCTGGTATACGGCATGGAGGCTGTCTTACCTATTGAGGTTCATATCCCCTCTTTGAGGATTATGAAGGATGCTGGGCTGAACGAAAAAGATTGGATCCAGACTCGACTTGATCAACTGAACTTAATTGATGAGAAAAGGCTTACTACTATTTTCCATGGTCAAATATATCAGAAACGAATGATCAAGGCTTTCAACAAAAAGGTCAGACGCCAAGTGTATCAAGTCGGGAATCTGGTGATCAAGCGCATCATACTGCCGCAAGGTGATCCCAGGGGAAAATGGACTCCTACATACGAAGGACCATTTGTGATAAAAAACATATTCTCTGGTGGAGCAATGATCTTGACCACTATGGATGGTGACGACCTTCCACACCCTATAAACGCGGAAATAGTTAAAAGATACTACACATGAACAAGGACCCGCTAGGTCGACTGACCTAGGAAAAAATAGCGCATCCCGGCGAACCAAAAGGTTCGGGCAAAAATTAGGGATAGAATACAAAAAAATATGTACACCCGGCAAGCTGAAAACCTGAAAGGGCGGCTTGGGCAAAAAAGGATATCCCGGTGGATCGAAAACCCGAAAGGGCGGTCCAGGCAAAAGTTAGGGAGTTAACGCGTATGACCATGTCCCGTTGGATAATCTTGCAGACAATCTTCAGCGTCGACCAACTAGCTCAAACAGTTCTAATCAATCCAATCAGCTCCGCCAAGGTGACAAGTAGACAAGACACTCAGAGACACAAAGACTATAGCAGAATGGGAACCCCATGGGATTATTTCACATAGCTATATTTTCTTTGTATCATTTTTCATTTTCTACGACGAAATTATCTTACTAGAATGCTCGTCTTGTTGTACAAAAGACTTATTCAAGTTAATACAAAGATATCCCTTTTGAAAGTGCAAAACCATTTGTTTTTCTTTATTTCTGTGTTTTTTTTACAAAAACGTCCAATGATTTATTTTTTGAACATATGCATTTGAACGTGATTACTATTTACAACAGAAAATAGAAAGACAATCACTAATGGCTTTAAGAAACAAGATAATATCTTTAGGCTATTCCATAAAACCCCCGCAGGTATTTTCCCCAGAAAGAGTGGAAACAAAGACATCCAATTACAGGATCACTAACGTGTCCCCAGTATGTAGCCTAGTGGTATCAAGCGCTCTCACATCCCTGACAGAGCAAAACCTCAAACTACCGCTCCAGAGGTTCCCCAGTGAAAGTCGTCAGGCTTCTCAGGATTCCCCAGCAGGATTTCACGAAATCCACAACCAATGCACGACATTTCTCTTCCACAATAGAGTTTATTTCTCTAACAAAATGGAAACTCATCCATCAACACATCAACAACAAAGTACGAAGACTTACACTCCTTGTTCTCAGCAGTACTCAGGGATTTATTTTCCCCGAATCCGACAACACTGTGGCAGAACAATTTTTATGTCCATACATTACATTTATACGTCATGGAATTGACAACACAAGTACATACAATGTAATCTCATTTATTTTGAGAAAACAACATCATACCATGCATTGCATACATCATGGCATTGCATACAATTAACTCTTCACCTTTTCAGGAAAGAATCAATCGACAGGAAATCATCATCAACAAATTTCTGACAGGCAAATATTTTCAACAAGTCATTTACATATCAATTCCCGAGAAAGGATCGGTCGACCATCTACATAGCAAATATTTCCTTCAAACTTCAGCTGGTTCAGTTTAAATCTCTCAACGATTTATTTTGATTCTTCTCCAGACCCCTGCTAGTTCAGTTTAAATATCTCAACGGTTTATCTTGATTCTTTCCTCGCAGACATTTTCTTTGGTTCAGTTTAAATCTCTCAACGATTTATTCTGATTCTTCTCCAGACCCCTGCCGGTTCAGTTTAAATCTCTCAACGGTTTATTCTGATTCTTTCCTCGCAGACGTTTTCTCTGGTTCAGATAAATCTCTCAACGATTTATCCCGATTCTTCTCCAGACCCCTGCTGGTTCAGTTTAAACCTCTCAACGGTTTATTCTGATTCTTTCCCGCAGATATCTTCTCTGGTTCGGATAAATCTATCAACGATTTGTTCTGATTCTTTTCCAGACCTCCTGTTGGTTCAGTTTAAATTTCTCAACGGTTTATCCTGATTCTTTCCTCGCAGACATTTTCTTTGGTTCAGATAAATCTGTCAACGATTTGCTCTGATTCTTATCCAGATCCTTGCTGGTTCAGTTTAAATCTCTCAACGGTTTATCCTGAATTCTTTCCCGCAGACATTTTATCTTTTGGTTTCGGTTTAAATCTCTCAACGGTTTATCCTGATTCTTTCCCAGTAGACAATTTTTTTCTCTGGTTCAGATAAATTGTACCAAGATTTATTCTGATGCTTTCCAGGAAAGATTAATCAAAGACATCTCTAGTTCAGATAAATTGCACCAAGATTTATTCTGATGCTTTCCCGTCAAACAACATTCAAGACTTCCGCTAGTTCCAGTTTAAATCAACCAAAAGTTTATTCTGATTTCTTTTCCGTTTGAAGTCAAATTCAGACTTAGTATAATTTCTGTCAACAATTACCTTTGGATGGAATATATAAGCCCATCTCTGAGAACTCTCCATCATTTCTCCAAATGGCATCTTTAAGCCCATTCCCTACACAATCAACCAATACATCATCGAGTGCAAATTTCTGGGCACTCGAGTGTTCAATCATCTTTTACTTTCAAGCTACGAATGACGAACATGTCGATCCCACTTTTCAAGTTTAAGAAGATTGAACAGGGGTAGCTGTTGTACCCCAAAATTTTCCCTCCCATTTTTCATAAAAGATACTATACTAGGGTTTCTCGGATATTCAATTTGGCTCAGAAGTCGATCAGAAAGATTCTCTTCCTAGGCAGTAAATCAAAAATTAGGGTTTTGTATTTCTCAAAGAAAATTGAGTCTTCAAGGTTTCAAATGGTCTTCATAGGTCTTCATGTCTCCTCAAGATTTGTTTAAGTCTATTTTCAAACCTCGCATTGCATGTTTGCTCAATCAATGGTTCAGATGACTGAAAACAACTACATCGATGCAAAAATTGACCTTTTGCGAGAACAAATTCAAACGATCGTAACTTCTTCATTATTCAATATTTTTGAGAAGTTTTTTCTTGCGTATGATTATCCTTGATGACATCTCCAATTTCTCTTCACAAATCAAGAACTGATTATGCATAGAAGATCACCAAAATTCGAATGCGTTAGAAGTCGCATCATGGAATTTGACCTAATTTTAAATAACAGTCGTCTGATTTCTAAGAATTTGTGATTACTTCAAATTACAGGACCTTGAGACGATTATTTCTGTTTATGGTCACATGTGATGTCGCTCACGGGTTTATCTTCAAAGAATCAAAGTAAAATTGTGTTTGGAAGACTTTAAAATTATCAAATTATCGCAATGCATTTGTTGATTTTGAATTTTCTTAACCACATTTTACTGAAAGATTGACGATTGTTCTCAGAGCATGTTTTGTTTGAACAAGATGTGAAGATTAAGACTATCATTTAAAACAATCATGATTTTGGGATTCAAGTTGACCAAATGAATTACATTCTTAAACATTTATTTTGTTTAGGAATTAGAGTACAAGGTGCATGTTTGTTTGAAATCCAGTTACAAAGTCAGTTGTGATTATTTGGAATTCAAGTTACCAGATTGAAGGATTTCATTTAAAATGTTCTGATTGGGAATTTCAAAAATTCAATTAGAATACAAAAATTTGTATAGAATTCTATCATATCAAAAGTTATTTAATGCTTTGTATTATTACATCGCAAATGAGATTACAAATTGATCGTCTTGTTTACAAAGAATCTCAAGTTCTTGTTTACAAAGAGAAGTTTTATTTCTTCTTCAAGTCTTCGTCTTCATCTTCAAGTAAGCCATCCAACCTTCATTTGCATCCAAGCCTCGCTTACTGTTCATGAAACAAGAAAAGGAAAAGTTAGAAAAATTCAAGCGAAGTAATATGTGAAAAGAATAATTCATCATTAGGGTTTGCGACTTGGAATCAGAATGTTTGTTTGTTTTATCACAATCCATTTCGCCCAATTGCAAATCACAAAAAGTTGCCCTTCTTGGTTCACAAAAAAGAGAAATTTGCAAGCATTACAAAGGCAAGGTTAAACTACAAAACAAATGAGAACAGCAAACTGCCAAGTACAAAAATAGCAAACTGCCAAGTACAAAAACAGGGCAGCATAGACAAAGTATAAAAGAGCGCAAATGAATACAGCAAAACAGGCAACAAGCAACCAAACAAGCTGCCCAAGCAAGCTAATGCAGCAGCCCAAAGCTGCCAAATAACAGGCCTGCAACAAAGCAACAAAATAACAGGCAGCAACAATAGCAGCCTGAACAAAAGCAAAACAATAGCACAACAGAACAAAGTAATATCCAGCAAGATCAACAAATAAAAATGAGCAATAGTTCATAAAAATATTAGCAATGCAAGCCATCAAAACATTATATCATCATCTTCCTTAAAATAGCAAACCCTTCAGAACTTCAATAGGTAAACAAATTTGTTTATTTTCATTGAAAGAGGAAAGAGGAAAGATATCACCTAGCCAACAAATAATCCAAAGTCATGCCAAGACAAACAGGTTGCTATTGCTACAAAGGCCTGCTACAAAAACAGTCCAATAAGACCTGCTCTCAAAGCATCCATATGCTGCCCATATGAGTACAAAATCTGTCCAAAAAAAACTTGCATCAAAACAGTCAAAACAACCAGCACATAAAACCTGCTACAACCCTGCCAAAACTGTCAAACCTGCATCATCTACTATACCAGCCCACCAATATTGCACGAAATAAGCAAAACCAAAAAACCTGATTCAAGAAAGCAATAAAACAGTATCCAATATCATTCAAAATCTCAAAAAAAAACTTCCCTCCAATTCTTACTTCTCAGTTACCATAACACAGAACCAAGCAGCAAAGAGGGAGAACAATTGGATAGCAACAAAAACCTCAAGCACCTTCTCCTCCAAAATTTCACTCATTTCACCACCAAACCCTTGTGACAACCTCACTGTAAACCAACAAAAAATCCAAAACGAGACAACACAAAAACCATACCAGAAAACCAAACCAACATTCAACATAACCAGCAAAAATACCATAAACAAAACAAAACCAGCAAACAACAAAAACCAGCAAAGGCCAAGACAATACAAAAACCAAAAAAACCTCACAACAGAAACCTCGCTCTTAATCTCTTCATTCACATCCTGTAACTTCACTACAACCAACCTTCAAACACTTTCCATCCCTCACACACTTGTACTCACACTCCATGCTCATATACACAACAACTGCAACATTCAAATAATCCATGCAACAATAACAATAATAGTGAACAATAAACTGAAGAAGAAAGAAGTTGACAGAGAGAAAGAGACGAAGAAATAACAATCAACATAAGGAGAATCAAATAAAGGGAACGAACTCAGAGTTTCACCTAGACCTCCATTGGTAAGATTTCCTGTTGATTTTGCTGTTTTGTCATCTGAATCTCTATTTTCTAGTTATGTAAGTCATAAATCTTGTAAGAATCATCGAAACCAAGATGGAATTTGAGGTTCATATCTGGAGTTTGTTAGAATCTTGAGAGAATAGAGTAAGAGAAACATGTTGTGAGAAGGGAGGTGGTGATTGGTGATGATGATTCGATTGAGAGAGATCGATTGAAGAAAGGACAGGGGATTTTTTATGAGATTGGGAGAAGAAGAGAATGAATGTTCTCTTTTGGAGGAAAGGGATGGCTATGGTTTTGGTACAACCCGTTTGGGTTCTAGAGTGGGGCTGGGTTGGACCCGACCCGGTCCGGCCCAGTTTGTTTTTATTTTTTTATTTTTTATGCTAATAACTTGTCTGATATTAGTATGGGTCTTTAATTTACAAGCCCAATTTGTTTTACTGACAAACATCACCACCTTTCTTCTTCAACACTCCCTACACTTGTTTTATCTTTCTTAATTTAGCTTAATTAATAACTTTAGAATTTTAAGCTAACTTAAGTGGAATTTTGAAATTTTAGGAATTTAGTTTTTCGTTTAGATTTTCTTTAATAAACTTAGAATTTTGATTTTAATTTTAATTTCGTAACTTTATTTAGTTTAGATTTAATTTTATTAATCTTTAGTTTTAACTTTAAAAGTCAATTAAATAAAAAATACAATTTCAAAATTATTTAGTTTTCTTAATTAGTTTAGTTATGTATTTTGTGAATAGTTTAGTTAAATAACACTTTCTTTTGTTTAGTTAACATTCTTTAAAATTGTTTAATTTCTTCATGATAAATAAAATTTCAAAGAAAATAATAGAATAGAATTTTATTTTTCTTTTTAATTTTAATCACAAACAAAACACCAAAAACATTATTTTGATATTATTAATTATTCCGCTAATTAATTTTATTTAATAGTTTGTTTTAGTTTAAATTAATTGTTTTTCTTTAATTCGATTTGGTTGTATTGTTTGCTATTTGGACCTTTTAATCGCATTCGATCCATCCCCATTTGTAAATTTGTACCCCCATTCCCGAAAACTCTGTAATAGCATAGAATTTCCATTTTCGCAATTTACTGTTTTCCTTATACTGTATTGTAATTAGGCGTGTATGGTAAGACATAAAAAAATCAATCGTTAGATAACCTAATTTCAAAGACAAAATTAATTTGAATCAAACACACTTTTCACACGCGCACCTCTTGGGTAACCTCGCCTGTTGCCTCAGAAACACAGTAATGTCCCTCGAATATGGGACGTTTTAGCAAAGACCCTTCGATAAAAAAGATCATAGTCCCTCGATGACCCTCGATGTTGCCTCCGGTAAAACGATCTAGTCCCTTACAAAAATATTGCTAAAGCGTCTCATAAGTTGCTTTCGATGACTGTAAAATTGACCCACGCCTGTCCCCTCACATCCAACGATGGGGCTTCTTACCAAATCAATGGTAAGATAGCAACATCTAAAGGAGGAAGAAAAGAACATTTAAGACCTTTCGAGTAGTTAGATTCGTTCCTAGTTACTCGCTTGCTCACGACAAAAACCTTTTTTAAGCCGACACTTTCATCTCAAAAATATTTTCAAAAAGACAAAACATTTTGTATATGTTCTTATAGAGACGAGAACCATTGCAAAACATCTTTTCAAAAACCACTTTCAAAAACACATTCCACAAACACGTCCTTGAACTATCTTTCAAAACAAAACTTTGTACGCGTTCTTATAGAAACGAGAACCATTACAAAGATATTTTTAAAATACTTTCAAATCCCACACTGCAAGCACATTGTCAAAGTAAATGTAAGTGATCTAGTGAGTACCTAAGAGCCCGTGGAAAACCACGGATAGACAGGGTGCTAACACCTTCCCTTTCTATAATCTACCCCCCGAACACCGAGAAATAATCTCGAAAGGTCTTTCCTGTGCTTTTTTACCTTTCCTTTTGGATAAAAGAAAAGTCGGTGGCGACTCTTCCTATCCGCACAAATGCGATCAAACGCAAAACATCCAAGTCAGTTCTCCCACCGCATCACATCATGGTACTTGGTTCCTTTGTGTTCTGATTTGGTGCCCGAACCTCTGATCCTGTTATAGTGCATAACATTGCATGTCATTTGCATCCTCTGCATCATTTATGCATACATCTAGGTTGCCCAAGATCTCATTTCCAGTTGTCTCTTTCTGCACAGTTTTCTGTCTATCATCAAACTTATTCCTCGACACTTTAGACTTGAAGCATGTCTCAGAAAACTATGGAAGAACTTCAACAATACCAAGAGGTGTTACGAGATGAGTTCAATTAGTTGAAGGGCTAGATGAGCCAAATCATGGAAATCCTCCATGTCTTGTTGAAAAGAGAAGGTATCTCTCCACCGATCGCTACAACACAAGTGGATACTTCTCTAGCCTTTTCCTTTGTTACCCCAGCTCAAAGGCAACACCATTAAGTGATTACTCATGTACCAATGTACGATCCGTCCCCGAAGGATCTTCCTCAACCTGTGTTTCCAAATGTGATTAGTGATGATTTTGAATCAGTTCAGAAAAGTCCAGAGTTCACCTCAAAGTTATGCAAAAGAAGAACTGATAAGGCGACAATGAGATTTTTCACGAAAAGAAGACTTCAAGTACTTACAAGGGGCAGCCATCTGATATGCCTCCAATAGCTCTACATCAGCTACCATTGTTTGTTTCTCCCCGAGACAACATGAACCGAAATCAGAACCGTAATGTAGGAATAAGGGTAAATTTGATCCCATACCTATGTCATATACTGAATTGTATCACTACTTGGTTTAATTAGGTTTGATCATAACAAGGTCTTTAACTCCTATAAATCCTCTTCCATCAAGGAGGTGCCAGTCTTAACTTAGAAGTTTGCTATGCACTGAAGGCCAGAGTGCAAGAATTGGTGAAGGTGAAGATTCTCTCCTTCAAGGATGCATGTTCTAATGTTGTCAACAATCCTTTTCCAAGACAAAGGCTGAAGAATGGTTTAGAGTATCTCAAAGTCACTTTCTAAAGATAGTGTTTTCAGACAGGATAACTCATCCTCGTTACTGATTAGTCACTAGGCCATATTTCTTTTTGTTTTCATTTTCCTTTAATTACATTAACTGTTGATTTCAAACTTTGTTTATACTTTCATGTTAGTTTTAATGAAATGAGCATTGAAATATTTTGATTCAATTTATTTTCATTGACTACTTTCTTTTCAAAAAATTATTTCTCATGTTCACTTTCTTTATCAAGCTTTGCTTATGCAAAGATTGAAGGGAGGATGATGAAAACGAAATATCCATAACTGTTGTTGATATGCTTTCGAATAAAAATTTGTTGATGATGTAAGACATTGTTTCAATTCCCAAACACTGGAGAAATAAGGAAGTTAATCCCTTATCAACCTCTTTGATCCTAGAAGTTGGAGTTTCTTTTTATATGACAACCCACAATCTTAACCTGGGGTAGGGTAGTTCTCAGCTAATTTGACTGTGCATTTCAATTACAAGAGAAATCGCGTAAGACACCTTTCAATATAGGTTACAATCAAGCTTTCCTTTGCGCACATCAAAGAAGGGTCGAAGATGTCTTTCAAGTAAAAAGTGACAATCATGGTTCTCTACAATTATTAAGCAAGTAAGTCACTATCTTTAAAAAAAAGAAAGAATAGAAAAATCAAAAGAAAAGTTCGCTAAGTCAAAACCTATGAAGGAGACTTAAGCAAAAAACTGGGGCATCCCGCTAACTGTAATCTCAAATGAAACAGTTCAGATAAAAGTTAGGGATAACAAATTCAAAAGAAAGAGGTCCTCAGATCCTCAAATTTCTCCACCAGAGTTAACAAGAGTCCTCGACCAAAACAACAAAATTTTGTAGGTAGAAGCGACTGCCTTCTCAAAAATCTCTTGGTTTCTGAGCCATTATTATTACTATCATCACTCAAATTCTAAAATCTCTTGGAGCCTGAATGCATCGTCTGAGTTAACTGAACGTTAGGGATGAAGAACATCACAAAGATTGGGCTGGGTACAAATAAACTTTTAGCCTTTATCCTTTGTTTTATAAACCGTGAACTAGACCTTGTTACAACCCTCAAAAGACTTAATTGAATCCAGATTTCCTTTGAAATTATACTACAATAAGGCTGCATAAATTGACTCCTAAGATTTTTGCAAATAATTTGTCTTGGTATCATACCTTTGTTTTCTCTTTCACTTTGAATGTCTAAACCACTATGTTTTGACCAGTGATTCATTTATACACCAATAATATCATTCCAAAAATGATTTTTGATTTCAAAACTTTTGCATGAACTTTGCATTAAAATTACCATGTTTTAATGTACAATTTTGCTTGCAAACCAATTTTCCTCACCAAGGAAGTTCAGACAGTCAAGAAACTTGGTCAGTGATCCTATCAGAGGCAAGTATCTTCCAGATCCTTTTATGAATCAATTTAAAATTTATTGCTCAGTGCAAGTTATCCTCATAATTGGTTACCATAATATCTTTTTCAAGACTCATACTTGGGCAATCGTTTCCCTCAGTAATTTCCAGAATTGAAGCCATGATCAATTTATTCCCATCAACATTCGACTGAAGCCATGACCAGTTTATCCTTAATAATTAGCTAATCTAGGGAAATCCCCAAGCATCTCTTCACGTCCTTCCTCAAAGGATCATCAGTTTGATACAATTTACAAGTGTGACAAAAGTGTTTCTCAAGACATTTTCTTTCCAAGCAGAGTTGGCAGTGTTACCCATATTGATAAATTAGACTTCCAATCTTACCTCCACAAAAGAGTCACACTCATTTGTCGTAAATTTCTGCGTTACATTCATAAATCATTCATATTCATGCATAGAAAAATTCATATACCATGCATAGCTTGAAAATTGTTTCATGCTCATTTGCATCTCCAAAAGTCTTGTTAGAGTCGACATGTCACTTTGAGATTAAAGCCCAATTTACTTGGCACCTACCAAAACAAATGTCAGTCCGTCTGTGTCTTTTCCTGTCCAATATCATTCTTGGATATTTTACTTCACACTTTTATCCAAATCAAGTAAATAGATGTCATATTTCCCAGTGGAGCGTTTCTCACCTCGTTCAATGGTATTCTTGGATGTCATGACACCTTCTCTCATCAGTACATTAGATGATGTTGGTTGATTTTGCTGTTTCTCATCAGTACATTAGCTGATGTAGATCAATTTTGTTGTTCCTCTTTGTAATACGGTGGGAGAAATAACTTTGGTTGTTTTGCGTTTGATCACAATTGTTGTGGATAGCAAGAGTCGCCACCTACTTTTCTTTTATCCAATAAGGAAAGGGTGAAAAGAACATGAAAGACCTTTGAGATATTTTCCTAAGTTCGGGGGGTAGATTATGAAAAGGGAAGGTGTTAGCACCCCTTTTCATCCATAGTTATCTATGGGTTCTTAGTTGCTTTCTAGATCACTTTTGAAATTGCTTTGTTTGAAATGTGTTTGTGGTGGATTTTGAAAGTATTTTTGAAAAGCGCCTTCGTTTAGGCAAACTTTGTAATGATTCTCGTCTCTATAAGAATGCATACAAAGTTTTGGACTTTTGAAAATATTTCATGTTTTTGAAAGTGTTTAGTGTGTTTGAGAAAATGTTTGTTTTTTGAAGATGGATTGTGAGCAAGAAACTAAGAACATTCTACCTACTCAAGAGTCTTTTGTTCATTTCTCTTTTCCTTTGATATTGATATCTCACCATTGATTGGTAAGTAGCCTTATCTTTAGATGTAAAGGACGGGCGTGGGTCATCGTATAGTCATGGATAACAATGTTGTGAGATATCTTAACATTTTTCTTAAGGGACTAAGATCATTTGTAAGGCAACATTCGTAGCGTCATCGAGGGACTATGATCTTGTATTTTTGATTTGTTTTTGCTAAGATGTCTCACATGCATATCATGACTATTTTCTCGAGGCAACAAGTGGAGTTAAACCTAGAGGTGAAAAATGTGCAAGTGTTTGTATTTCATGCTTGGTTTATCTTGAATTAGGATTTTCTAGTATTGATTTCATCTTTCCATTCAAACCCTAACTTACTAGCATTTATATTTTGAAAAAATAGTAAATTGCGAAAAGTAAATATCCTACGCTATTACATCATTAGGGGATGGGGTATACAAATTTACAAATGGGGATTGCAAGAAAGTAAACCTAATTATCTATTACAACCATATTGAATATTTAATGAAATATACAAAAAATGTAAAGAATATAATGTACAAGGAATTAAATGGACAATAATTTATTTGGTTTTTGGATATGTTTGGTTTTGTTAAAGAAAAGGTTTTGTTTTAACCTAATCTATTAAAAGAAACGATGATTAACTTAAAGAATATGAAATTAAACCTAAATTAATTAAATAAATATTTTTTAGGGTTTTTGAGAAAAGATTTTAATGTTAATTAAATAATATGAAAATTAATTAAAATAAAATCCTAAGTTCCTAAATCAAAATAAACTAAACCTAAGTCTTGTTTAATTTATTTAAGAAAAGAATTAAATTTATTTAAGAAAATATTTCAATCTGTAAAAGAAATAATAAAAATCCTAGTTCTAATTGATTTTTAACAAATTAATAAACCTAAGGTGTGATGAAAATAAATTATTTTTATATCAAAAATTAGTTTAATTTAAATAAAACCTAAATCTAATATTTTTATGACTTTTTAAATAAAAATGATTAAAAGAAAACAAATAATAAAAATGATAAAAGAAATAAATAGGCCAGGTGTGTGAAAGTGAACATGGGGGTGAGAATGGAGTAAATCTGTTAGGCCCAGTCAAGGAGGCCCAAGCGCTGTCTGATTCAAACAAAAAAAATGGAAAAATGTAAAAAAAATGGCAAAAGGTCTCGCTAGGGTTCTAACCTAGGACCTCCTAATATGCGCGCACTTCTTGTACCACCAGGGTGGCTTGTTTAATATGTTAGTTATACAACAGTCAATAAACTTAAAATAAACTAAGTCCATGTTATAACTTCATCTTCAACCTCCAGCCTGAATCCTTGCAACTTAATCATTTCTCATCCATTTGTAAAAATATAAACATCAAACTTGTTCCAAATTTCACAACGATTCCAGAAATGTAAATTACTAAAACTGTAAATCAAAGATGAGCATGAATTTTGTTGACCCTAATCTGAAACCTAATTTTTCTAGGAATTTCAATATCAAAATACTCCCTAATCAATAAATATAAATGGAAACTATGGACATGTACAGTTTTAGGGCAATGATATCTACATTTTATCTTTGAAAACGGAAACCTAACAATGCCTAAATGAAGAGATGAAAGTTCAGAAAAATACCTCAAAAACTGGAAATCGTGAAATGAGTTTGAGCTTGTTTCAAGTGATGGTGATGATCAGGTTAGCTTCCTTGAACCTCTAGGAAGCTAATGCAATAGCTGGCTTGAACTGAGAGTGGCTGAAATGGCCTGGAGAAGTCAAGATGCATACCTCTGTTTTTGGTTTTGGAGGATGGTATAAATGGTGTTACAGTTTGAAAACAGGTATTGGGATGGTTTGTTTATGATTCTAGGAAGCTTTTGGAAGGATTAAGCCAAGAAACGCACGAGTGGTTTTGAAGATTGAAGTTTAACTTCAGAAATGACACAAAATGGAGATTTCGTGCAATTTCTGGCTTGAGGGAATTTGGGAGTGCTTAAGGGCTTCTAATCTCGTCTGTAGCTTGAAAATGGACCTCTCTATTAATAGAGAAAGGCTGGAGGGAAGGGTTTGATCAGATTGTAAGATTACAAGTTATGGTTTAGTTGAAACATAACTTGTGATTTCTTTGAGAAATCAAAGTTCCAAAGCATGGTACAATAGCTTGTAGGGAGGTTGAACGCTTTAAACATGTTTCTTATGAGCATACATGTTGAGTGTGTGAAGAGGGAGCAAGTTTGAAGCTCAATGCATTGACTTTATGAAAAAGCTTGCTTTACAAGAATGGAAATGCAACCTTTCTCCCTAAAATGGCAAAATGATTTGGATAATGCTTAAACCAAATGGACAAAGGCTAAAAAGTTTGTGTAAACCATTAATTATAGAGTGATAAACAAGTTTGAGGCCTGTGAAGTGGATATTATGAAACATGGCTATGAGATTTGCTCAAGTGTTCATCATGAAAATGACCTATAATAAAGTTTATGAGGCCATCTTCATCTCTTCGAAACTTCTAGCTCAAACATGAACTCAATGAGTTCTAGGAATTTTTAGAAATCTTGTAAAATGATCTAAAACTTTCATGTTGGACATTTTTGAAAATTCAATTTGGAACTATGTGAAACTTGGCCAAGAAGTTAGGTCAAAAATCTGCCTAACTAGGGCAAAATTTCACTTAGTGTTTTTGCTTCATGGACATGTCTTTATGAATTTATAACTTAAAATACAAGCATTTTTAGAACTCGATTACTTCTAAAAAAATTTATATCTCATTAAGATCTACAACTTTCCTGTTGGAAGTTTTTCTTGAGTCACCTTGCATCATGATGAAAAATTGGCACAAAGTTATGAAAAAAAGTAAATTTTCCAACACTTAGAAAAATTTCTAAGTCTTGGAAATTTTGACTTTCCGAAGTGAATTTTGACTTTTTGATTTCTTGATGAACAAAATTCATATTTTGACATGTCTTGATGAAATATGGTTTTTGAAACTTGATTTTGATCAAAAAGTCAAAGTTTGACTTTTCAGTGTATCAGTTGATTTTTCATCAATTGACTGAATTTCAACTATCAATTAATTGATCTTTGGGGAATGTTTTTAGCCACGCCATTAGGTCAAAATGATTCATTTGAATCCTTTATATCATATCTCAAACCAACAAGTCATGTGTTAGGTCAAAAGTAAAAAATTGAACCCTCTCAGTCAAAACCCTAATTTTGACAAATTTGCCCTTTTGATGATATGATCAATTTTCCTGAGGAATTATGACCCAAACTTGATCAATTACCAAATATGAGTTCAAAATGTTGATATGGATAAAAAATAATGAAGTTTGACTATAAATTGACCATAATTGACTTTTTCTTCAATATAGTTACTTTTAGGTCAACTGATCAATTGATTGAGCAAAAATGTGATCCAAAGCTTGAAACTTGACATGAGCAATCTGGGATGTCCAAAATGATCCGTGAAAGTGAAATGAAGCATTAAAAGTCCAATTGTCCTTATACAAACTCAAACCCTAATTTTGAGTCATCAGTGCTTGAGGAGGTGTCTTGAGCTGATCAAACCTTGTGCAGTCTTGAATCAATAGAGATCTTGTGAGAGAATTGTTGAGAAATTAAGAGGGAAAATTTTTGGGTACAACAACTGACCCTGTTCAATCTTCTTAAACCTGAAGATTTAGATTGGCGGGTCCGCCATTCGTGACTTGAAGGTGAAAGATGATTGAACACTAGAGTGCCCAGAAATTTGCACTCGATGATGTATTGATCTGGGAATGGGCTTATGGATGCCATTTGGAGAGATGATTGGTAGAAACTTGGGGAAATATCAGCGTAAATCTTTAGTCGATTTGTGTTGAAAACCAGTTGTCTTGTCTGTCTTTGACTGGAAGAATCAATTCTGATCCAGAGGAGGTCTTTGGATTAATGGCTTCTTCTGCAAGGAACAAAAGAAGTTAGCCGTATGCGAATGTATGCATGGTGTAATGATGTATCTCAAAATAAATGAGATTTATATTGTATGTATATGTTATTTATGTTATATGATGTATGAATGTAACATGTTGTCGAAGCGTATCCTTGACAGATGCTGGGGAACTTTGAGAAGCTAAATCTTGGACTACTGTTGGGGATGAAGAGTACGTGTATCTTCAGACTTTGTTAACAATGCTTCCACTGGGGATTCCTTCTTTGTTGAGAATAAACTCCTCTAAGGAATATTGACTTTGTTTGAGAAGACTATGTAGAGAATGTTGATTTCTGCTTGGGAACCAGAATTCAGGAGTTTTAGTTGTCCTTCGCTCTGGTGGGGAATTATCTCTTGAAAGTTAGCTGTTATCTGGTCGAATTCCAGGCTTCACAACAACTTGCTGGGGATAAAGGAGTTAACTGTTATCTGGTCGGATTCTAGGCTTTGCAGCAACTCGCTGGAATAGTGGCAAACTCTACTAGGGAAGAGGAGTTTTATTAGTGATTTGTAAAAATCAAACTGTTATCTGATCGGGTATGGGTTTCAACAACTCGAACTGTTAACTGGTCGGGTCCAGGCTCTGCAATTGAGGGAGTTAAACTAATATCTGTCAGGTCCAGGCTTTAGCAACTAAATTTGAGATTTACTGTTATCCATTCGAGTCCAAGTTTCAGAAATTGGAGCTGTTATCTTGTCGGGTCTAGGCTTTAGCAACTGTTATCTGGTTGGGTCTAGGTTTCAGAAATTGGGGCTGTTATCTGGTCGGGTCCAGGCTTCAAAATGTTTAACTGGTATCTAGTCGGGTCCAGGCTTGAACTGTTGACTGGCCGGGTCCAGGCTTAAGAAATTTGAGAAGTTAAACTAATATCTGGTCAGGTCCAGGCTTTAGTAGCTTAGAATTGAGGTTTACTGTTATCTGGTCCGGTCCAGTTTTCACAGTAAGTTGAGGGTAGGATGAAGTTAAACTAGTATCTGGTCGGGTCCAGGATTCATAGTAACTTGCTTGAAAGGATGAAATTGACTGTTATCTGGTCGAGTTCTAGGTTTTTACAGCAACTTTAGGAGATATCAATGACTCTGTTGACGACTTCACTGGGGATTAGGGGTTGTAGTCCCTTAATTTGTAATAGTTTGTGAGGAAAACTCAAGCTGGGGAATCTGTATTTTGTTGGGGAAATAAACCCTGTTGAAGAGGATATTTGACGAACTACTGGGGAAGATGTTTTTTAGGAAGAAGTCCATAAGACTTCCTTTTAATACCAACTCAGCTGGGAAGAGGATCTTCTGGAGATTGAAACTCTGGCTGGAGATTTTATGAAACCAAATTTGTGGGGATAATGTTATTGAAATAACTCTTATGCGGATATCTCAAATTCATTTAAGGAGATCCTTGTTATTGTTTTTATGCATACATTTGTTAAAAGTTTAATCATGTTCATATGCATATGTTCATTCAATTTTAGTCATTGGACACTGTTGCACTTAAAACAGGAAAAACAAAAAAGTTTGCACTTCAAAGTATATTTGTATTGATGTTTTGCCCATGAATTAGGCGTTTTTGTACAAAGAGACCAAGATCCCAGTGAGAGGAAATCGTCGAAAGAATGGAAAGAGTACAAAGTGAAAACAAAAATAATAGCCATATGAAAGTTATCTCATTGATTTCCAACCCCACTATTGCCCCTATGTCTTAGAACATTATCCCTTGCCATTGAATAGAAGTTGATTGGATTGATCTTGGACCATTTGAATTCAGACATTGGTAATAAAGCCGACTGTAGAGATCTCACGCGACATAGTCATACGCTTTAATCCTTAACTTTTGCCTGGACCTCCCTTTCAGGATTTCAGCCCACCAGGATACCCATTTTTGCCCAAGTCGCCCTTTCAGGTTTTCGACTCGCCGGGTGTATAATATTTTGCATATATCCCTAAATTTTGGCCGAACCTCTTTGGTTCACCGGGATGCCCATATTTTTTCCTAGGTGTGTCAACCTAGTGGATCATTTTATGCATAGTATTTTTTAACTATGTCCATGTTTACGTGATGTGGGAAGTCTTCGTCATCCATAGTAGTCAGCATCATGGCACCACCAGAGAAAACTTTCATTACAACAAATGGTCCTTCATAAGTGGGAGTCCATTTTCCCCTAGGGTCACCTTGTTGAAGAATGATGCACTTTATTACCAAGTTGCCAGTCTGATATACTCGAGGCTTGATATTTTTGTTGAAAGCCTTGATCATACGCTTTTGATACATCTGACCATGGCAAACAGCAGCCAACCGCTTCTCGTCAATCAAGTTCAGCTGATCCAACCTAGTCTGAATCCATTCATCTTCGCCTAGACCTGCTTCTTTCATTATCCTTAGAGAGGGAATTTGAAATTCTATAGGCAAGACGACTTCCATGCCATATACCAAGGAGAAAGGAGTTGCCCAGTTAACATACGAGCCGAAGTATGATAGCCATGGAGAGAAAATAGTAACATCTCATGTCAGTCTTTGTAGGTTACCACCATCTTTTGCATAATCTTCTTGATATTTTTACTGGCAGCTTCCACTGTGCCCTTCATCTTGGGCCTGTACGGATAAGAATTGTGATGATTGATTCTGAACTGAGTACAAAGTTTCGTAATCATAGCATTGTTGAGATTAGTTCCATTGTCGGTGATAATCCTTTCGGGGATACCTTAACGGCAGATGAGATTATGCTTGATAAACCTAGATACAACATTCTTCGTGACAGAGGCAAATGAGGCAGCTTCGACCCACTTGGTAAAGTAATCAATGGCAACAAGGATGAAACGGTGTCCATTTAAGGCAATAGGTTTGATCTCTCCAATCATGTCAATGCCCTACATTGCGAACATCCACAAACCAGTCATGACATTTAGAGGAATAGAAGGTACACGGACCTTGTCAGCATATATCTGACACTTGTGGCAAGTCCTTGAGTGATGATGACAATCAGTTTCCATTGTGGACCAATAGTAACCAGCCCTCAGGATTTTCTTGGCCATAGTGTGTCCACTAGAGTGGGTCCCAAAGAGGCCATCATGCATGTCTTCCATAATTTTCTCTGCCTCCTTCTTGTCCATACATTGGAGTAGAGTAGAGTCATGGTTGCGCTTGTATAGGATTCCGTTGCTTAGAAAGAATTTGGCTGAAAATCTTCGCAAGAATTTCTTATCATTGACGGAAGCTCCTTCAGGATATTATTGTGCCTCAAGATATCTCCTCACCTCTTGGTACCATGGTTTCTCTTTGTTAGTGTCAAGCTCATAGTAGTGTCAAATCTCTCAATTGTAATCATAGGAGCTTCGTTGTCCCATTTGACCTTGAACATGGAAGAAATTGTGGCCAAAGCGTCGACTAACTGATTTTCCTCCTAGGGAAATGTTCAAAGGTGATCTCCTTGAAATATGGTATTAGGGTTAACACAAGCTCTTTGTAAGGAATCAGATTAGGATGCTTAGTGTCCTATTCCCCTTTGACTTGACTGATCACTAGAGCATAATCTCCGAATACATCCAAATGCTTGACCTTTAAGTCAATAGCATCCTTTAGACCCAACATGCACGCCTCGTACTCAGTCATATTATTCGTACAATCGAAGCACAATATAGCGGTGTGTAATACGGTGGGAGAACTGACTTGGGTGCTTTATGTTTGATCGCAATTGTTACGGTTAACAAGAGTCGCCACCGACTTTTCTTTTATCCAAAAGGGAAGGTAGAAAAGAACAGGAAAGACCTTTAAGATTATTTCTTGAGTTCGGGGGGTAGATTATGAAAAGGGAAGGTGTTAGCACCCTTTTCATCCATTTTTATCTATGGGCTCTTAGTTGCTTTCTAGATCACTTGATTTTGTTTGAAAATGTGCTTTGTGGTAGTTTTTGAAAGTATTTTTGAAAAGGCGCATTTGTTTAGGCAAACTTTTTAATGATTTTCGTTCGTAAGAACGTATACAAAGTGTTAGACTTTTGAAAATATTTCATGTTTTAAAAGTTTGTTTTTGTAAGTGTTTGGTGTTTTAAAAGTGAGCAAACAACTAAGAACGTCTCTACCTACTCAAAAGTCTTTTGTTCATGTCCTCCTTTCCTTTGATATTTCTATCTTACCATTGATTGGTGAAAAGCCTTACCTTTGGATGTAAAGGGACGGACGTGGGTCATCGTATAGTCATGATAGCAATGTTGTGAGATATCTTAGCATTTCTCTTTGAGGGACTAAGATCATTTGAAAGGCAACATTTGAAGCGTCATCGAGGGACTATGATCTTGTATTTTTGATTTGTTTTAGCTAAGACACCCCACATGCATAACATGACCATTTTTAGGCAACAAGTGGAATTACCCTAAGGGTGCATGTGTGAATAGTGTGTTTGATTTGCATGCATTGTTTATCTTGAATTAGGGTTATCTATTTGTTGGTTTTATCTTTTCATACAAACCCTAATTACTAGCATTTATATGAAAGCGATAAATTGGCGAAAGTAAACTTACTACGCTATTACATCATTAGAGGGATGAGGTATACAAATTTACAAATGGGGATTACAAGAAATGAAACCTAATTATCTATTACAACCATATTGAATATATGTACAAAAAATGAAAATATAAATACAAGGATATAAATGGAAAGGAAAAGGATTTTGTTTGGTTTTTTGAGGGAAGGGTTTTGACCTAATTATCTAAAAGAAAAAGATTAATTAAATCAAAAAAGTTAAACCTAAATTAATTAAGAAAATAAATTACATTAGAAAGCATTTTTAGGGTTTTTTTAGAAAAGGTTTTAAGTTTAATAAAATAGTATGGAAATTAATTAATTAAAAGAAACCTAAATTCTAAGTGAATTTTAAATAAAAAAGGAAATAACTAAACCTAAATCTAATTATTAATTTATTAAGAAAAAGAATTAAATTTGTTTAAGAAAATATTTTTATCTTTTTGTTTTTTAAAGGAATAAAATATACATGGATATAAATATATTAGATATATAAATAAATAAACTATTTTTTTGGATTTTTATTAATAATAATAATAATAATAAAAATAAAAAAAAAAATATAAAAATAAAAGTCAGGGGGGTTTAAATGGAATTTGGAAGTTTTTTAGAAAAAAACAGTTTTTGTGAAGCCTGGCCCAATAGTATTTTGTAATCAGAAAAGAAAAAAAAAAGGGCCTGCGTGATAAATGGAAACAGGGGGGGGGGGTCAGAACTACAAAATGGTAAGGGCCCAGTACTGGAGGCCCAGGCTCTGGTTGTTTGTAACAAAAAAGAAAGAAAATGTTGGAAAATATAGCAAAAGGCAGCGTTGGGACTTGAACCCGTGACCTTGACCATAAACGCGCGCTGCCTTTACCACTGAAGTGGATGTACATCCGTTAATATAAGAAAAAACATAAATATATAATACAAAACAAGTTCCAGAAATGAACTTCATCTTCAACCTCCAGCCATGGTTCCTGTAACTCACTCATTTCTCATCCATTCACAAAACTTCCAACATCAAACTTGTTAGAAATTTCAACACGATTCTAAATATGTAAATAACTTAAACTAATTCTCAAAGATGAGCAAGAATTTCTAAAAGTACCAAATTCTGACCTAACTTTTTCCAGAGATTCAAACCTAAAATTCTCTAAGCTCAGGCAATATAAATGAAAACTATGGGCATATACAGCTCAGGGCAATGATACCTACATTTTATCTTCACAAATCAGAATCAAATGATGCTTGTATGAAGAGATAGAAGTTCAGAAAAAATACCTCAAAACTGGAAATCGTGAAATGAGTTTGAGCTGCTTTCAAAGAGCTGTGATGATCAGGTTAGCTTCCTCAAGTTCCCATGAAGCTAATGCAATGCCTAGCTTGAGCTATGGATGGCTGGAATGGTCTGGAGAAGTCAACTTGCAGACTCTATTTTTTGGATATGGAGGTTGATAAAAATGGTGTTACAGATCCAAAAAAAGGACAAGGATGGACTATATTTGAGGTATAGAAGCTTTGCAAATAAATTTGAGGGAAAACACACGAGGGAAATGAGAGATACAAGTTCAAGGTTAGAATTGTGTATCAATAGAGTTTTTGAGCAATTTCTAGTTTGTGAGTGCTTGAGAGAGTTTGGGGGTCTTTTTTTGCTCGTGTGTTAACTTTCAAATAGTGTATCTATTTATAAGCAAAAGGTTTTGTGTGCTACAACAAGTCAGAATTTGAATTTTCATGTTTAAGCTCAACATGTGACTTTCTTGACAAAACAAGTTTCCATGCCTTGTACCATGCTATTATAGAGTGGTTGGACTTTAAACAAGCTTTCTTATGACTTTGTCGATGGAGTGTACTTAAAGAGAACAAGTTAGGAGCTCAAGAAGCTGACTTTGTGCATAAAGCTTGCTTTACAAGAATGGAAATAGTGACTTTCTCCCTAAAATGGCAAAATGCTTTGGACAATGCTTGAATCAATTGTACAATTGATCAATCAGTTGTGCAAAAATTAAATTAAGGAGTGAAAAACAAGTTTTAGGCCTGAAAAGTGAGGATTATGCAGCATGGCTATGGATTTGGTTCATGTTCATCACAAAATATGCCTTGTAAATCAAGTTTGAAACCCTAACTTTTGGACTTCGATTCTCTTAGCTCAAGTATGATCTCAATGAGTTCTTTGACATTTTGGAAAGCTTGTAGCATCCCCTATAACATTCATGTTGGACATTTTTGAAAATTCACTTTGGAACTAGATGAAAAGTTGCCATGAAGTTAGGTCAAAATCCTGCCTAACTAGGGCAAAATTTCACTAAGTCTTTTTAGTTTCATGAGCACGACTTCATGAATTCATAACTTGAGATCCAATATTTTATAGAAAAAGTTCTGCCCTATAATGTTTTAGATCTCATTGAGATCTACAACTTTCATGTTGGAAGTTTCCCTTGAATCATCTTGCATCATGGTGGAAATTTGGCACAAAGTTATGAAAAAAATGAACTTTCTAACACTTAGAAAAAATTCTAAGTCTTGAAAATTTGACTTTTCAAAAATGAATTTTGACTTTTCAATTCCTTGATGAAAAAGTTTCGTATTTTGACATGTCTTGATGAATTGTAATCTTTGAAACTTGATTTTGATAAAAAAAAGTCAAAGTTTGACTTTTCAGTGTATAATTGACTTTTCCTCAGTTGACTGAAATTCAATCATCAATCAATTGATCTTGGGAAATGTTTTGAGCCATGACATTAGGTAAAAATGATGTATTTTAATCCTTGAGATTATGTCTTAAACCAATAAGTCATTTGTTAGGTCAAAAGTCAAAAATTGAACTTCCTCAGTCAAAACCCTAATTTTGACCATTTTGCCCTTTTGATAATCTGATCAAATTTCTTGAGGAATTATGATCCAAACTTGATCAAATGACATATGTGAGTTCATAATGTTGATATGGATAAAAATTATGAAGTTTGACTACCAATTGACCACAGTTGACTTTTTCTCTAATACAGTTGATTTTAGTTCAACTAATCAATTGACTGAGCAAAAATGTGATCCAAGACTTGAAACTTGACATGAGAAATCTTGAGGGTTCCTAATGATCCATGAAAGTCATATGGAGCCTTGAAAGTCCAATTGTCCTTGTGAAAACTCAAACCCTAATTTTCAGTTGTTAGTGGTTAAGGAGGTGTCTTGAGCTAATCCAACCCTGTGTAGTCTTGAATTAAATGGAGATCTTATGAGATATTTCTTGAGAAATGAGAGGGAAAATTTTTGGGTACAACAACTTCCCCTGTTCAATCTTCTTAAACCTGAAGAGTTAGATTGGCGGATCCGCCATTCGTGACTTGAAGGTGGAAGATGATTGAACACTAGAGTGCCCAGAAATTTGCACTCGAAGATGTATTGGGAATGGGCTTATAGATTCCATTTGGAGGAATGATGGTAAGTACTGGAAGAATTATCAACACAAATCTTTGATCGATTTATACTAAAACTTGATGTTTTACCTGTGGGAAAAAGGGTTAGTTAAATGGAGATGTATGCATGATGTTCACAAGATGAATGAGATTATGCTAAATGCATTTCGTATGTATATGCTATGATGTATGAATGTGAGATGCATATTTGTCCCGAAAAATAAACCCCTGACTACTGGTGAGGATTTCTGAATCCCATATTGTTGTTAGGGATAAAGAATATACATATCTTCAAATTTTGTTGAAAGAATGCTTCCGCCGGGGAATATCTCTTAAATGTTAGTTGTTATCTGGTCGGATCCAGGCTTCACAACTTGTTGAGGATGAGGAAGTCAACTGTTATCTGGTTGGATTCCATGTTTCACGATAACTTACTTGGGAAGAAATAATTAACTATTATCCGGTCGGATTCTAGGCTTCGCAGAAAATTGCTTGAAATTGAACTGTTATCTGGTCAGGTTCCAGGCTTCACAAATCTTTAAGGTGAATGAAACTAGTTGCTATCTGGTCGGGTCCAGGATTCACAATAAACTTGTCTAAAGAGATAAAGTTGAACAGATATTTGGTCGGGTCCAGGCTTCACAGTAACTTGCTTGAAATTAGTTGTTATCTGGTCGGATTCCAGGCTTCACAACAAACTTCTGAGGGTAATTTCTATCTGGTCGGGATCCAGGCTTCACAATAACTTACTTGAAAAGATAAAGTTAAACTGATATCTGGTCGGGTCCAGGCTTCACATTAACTTGCTGGGGTAGAGGCAAACTCTACTGGAGAAAAGGATTTAAACCCTTGTCTGCTTGAGTCCAGGTTCTTCAATATCTCGAGGAGTTAAAACTAAATATCTGGTCGGGTCCAGGCTTCAAAGTACTTGGAGAAGTTACACTATTATCTGGTCGGGTCCAGGTTTCATAGTATCTTGAAAATTGTACTATAATCTGGTCGGGTCCAGTCTTTATAGTATTTTAAAGTTACACTATTATCTAGTCGGGTTCAGGCTTCATAGTATTTGAAAGGTTACACTGTTATCTGGTTGGGTTCAGGATTCAAAGTGTCTTGAGAAGTTAACTATTATCTGGTTGGGTCCAGGCTTCATAGTAACTGAAAATTATACTATCATCTGGCCGGGTCCAGGCTTTATAGTATCTAAAAAGTTTCACTATTATCTGGTCGGGTCCAAGCTTCATAGTGACTGAAATTTGTACTATTATCTGGTCGGGTCCAGGCTTTACAGTAACTGAAGATTGTACTATTATCTGGTCGGGTCCAAGCTTCATAGTATCTTTTGGAGATAAAAAAGGCTTTGTTGGCGACTTCACTGGGGATTAGGGGTTGTGACCCTCTGATTTGTATTAGTCTGAAAGGAAAACTCAATATGGAGAGGATAGACTATGCCGGGGAATTTTTCTGTTCGTTATTTGTTGGGGAAATAAAACTTGTTGGGGAAATGAACCTTGTTGATGAATACTTGATAAACTGTTGACGAGGTGATTTCTTTTAGGAAGAGATCCATAAGGCTTCTTATTTTAGGACCAACTTGGCTGGGGAGAGAGTTGTCCAAAGATTGAGACTCTGGCTGGGTATCAACCTATGCAAAGAGACTTTGTGGGTAACTCTGTTGAGGGAAAAGGTTTATTGTAGCCGTCTTGTGGGGATAATGCTAATGAACTAACTCTGTGGGGATATTCCATATAAATTAAAGAGATGCTTGTTGCTGCTTAGCAGCACACATGTGCCAAATAGTTTTAATTATGTCCACATGCATATGTTCGTTCAATTTTAGTCATTGGACATCTTTGCATTCAAAACAAAATAGAAAGTTTGAACTTCAAAGTATATTTGTACTGATATTTTGCCCATGAATAGGTGTTTTTTGTACAAAGAGACGGAGATCCTAATAAGAGGAAATCGTCGAAAGGAAAACAAAATTGAAAACAAAAATAATAGTCATGTGGAAATGATCTCATTGCATTCCAACTCTACTATTGCCCCAATGTCTTCGAATGCCCCTTGCCGTTGACAGAAGTTGGTTGGATTGATCTTGGATCGTTTGAACTCGGACCTTGGTAATAAAGTCGACTGTGGTGATTCCACGGGACATAGTCACACACTTTCAATCCTTAACTTTTGCCTGGACCGCCCTTTCGGGTTTTCATCCCACCAGGATACCCATTTTTTCCCAAGTCGCCCTTTCGGGTTTTCAACTTGCCGGGTGTACAATCTTTTGCATATATCCCTAATTTTTTCCCAAACCTTTTGGTTTGCCAAGATGCCCTTATTTTTGCCTAGGTGTGTCAACCTAGCAGGTCTCTTATGCGTAGTATTTTTTAACTATGTCCACGTTCACAGGATGTGGGAAGTCCTTACCATCCATGGTAGTCAACATCATCGCACCACCAGAGAACAATCTTTTGAAAACAAATGGCCCTTCGTAGGTGGGAGTACATTTTCCCCTGGGGTCGCCTTGTGGCAGAATGATGCGCTTTATCACTAAGTCACCATCTTGATATACTCGAGGCCTGATCTTTTTGTTGAAAGCCTTGATCATGCGTTTTTGGTACACATGACCATGACAAATAGCAGCCAGTCGCTTTTCATCGATCAAGTTCAACTGATCCAATCTTGTCTGGACCTACTCGTCTTCGCCTAGGCCTGCTTCCTTCATAATCCTTAGTGAGGGAATCTGAACTTCCACTGGAAAAACAACTTCCATTTCATAGACTAAAGAAAAGGGAGTTGCCCCAGTTGATGTTCTAGCTGAAGTAAGGTAGCCACGAAGAGAAAACGGTAACATCTCATGCCAGTCCTTGTAGGTCACTACCATCTTCTGCACAATTTTCTTAATGTTTTTGTTGGCCGCTTCCACTACGCCATTCATTTTAGGTCTATAAAGAGAAGAATTGTGATGCTTGATTTTGAACTGAGTGTAAAGTTCGGTAATCATAACATTGTTGAGGTTAGTCCCATTGTCGGTGATGATCCTTTCGGGGATACCCTAGCGGCAAATGAGGTTGTGTTTGATGAATCTGGCTACCATGTTCTTTGTGAATGAGGCAAATGAGGCGGCTTCGACCCATTTGGTGAAATAATCGATAGTGACAAGAATGAAGCGATGTCCATTAGAAGCGGTAGGTTTGATCTCTCCAATCATGTCAATGCCCCATATTGCAAATGGCCACAGAGCGGTCATGACGTTCAGAGGTATAGGAGGCACATGGACCTTGTCAGCATAGATTTGGAATTTATGGCAAGTTCTTGAGTGTTGATGGAAATCAGTTTCCATTATTGACCAATAGTAGCCAGCTCTCAGGATTTTCTTGGTCATAGTATGTTCGCTTGGGTGAGTCCCAAAGAGGCCATCGTGCATGTCTTCCATAATTTCCTCTGCCTCCTTCTTGTCCACACATCGGAGCAGAGTAGAGTCATGGTTGCATTTATACAAGATTCTGTTACTTACGAAGAATTTGGCTGCAAATCTTCATAATAACTTCCTGTCATTGATGGATGCTCCTTCAGGGTACTCTTGTGCTTCAAGGTATCTCTTCACCTCATGGTACCAAGGCTTTTGTGTCAGTGTCAAGCTCACATCAATGCGCAGGTTCGTCAAATCTCTCAATGGTAATCATAGGAGCTTCGTTGTCCCATATGACCATTAACATAGAAGACATTGTGGCCAAAACATTGGCTAACTGATTTTCTTCCCTAGGGAAGTGTTCAAAGGTGATCTCTTCAAAGTAAGGAGTCAGAGATAGCATAAGTTCCTTGTAAGGAATAAGATTATGGTGCTTAGTGTCCCAATCTCCTTTTACTTGGATAATCACTAGAGAAGAATCCCCAAACACATTCAAACGCTTGATCCTCAAATTTATGGCAGCCTTCATACCTAAAATGCATGCTTCATACTCAGCCATGTTGTTCGTACAATCGAAGCACAGTCTGGCAGTGAAAGGAGTGTGATAACCTTCAGGAGAGATGATCACAGCACCAATTCTGTTACCCAAAGCGTTGGAAGCCCCATCTAAGACCATAGTCCATCGGGATCCTTGTTCAGGTCCGTCATATGGTCCAGGTTTCGTGCAGTCGGTCACTAGCATGACGTTCTCATCCGGGAAGTCAAAGTTCATAGACTGATAATCATCAACAGCTTGATGGGCCAAATGACCTACTAATACACTTCCTTTGATGGCCTTTTGCATTGTGTATTGAATGTCGTACTTAATCAAGATCATTTTCCATCTAGCTATCCGTCCGGAAAGAGCAGGTTTCTCGAAGATGTACTTGATAGGGTCCATCTTAGAAATCAACAAAGTGGTATGAGTCAACATATACTGTCTTAGACGGCGAGCAGCCCATGCCAGAGCGCAACAAGTTTTTTAGAGCAGTGAATATCTGGTTTCACAGTCAGTAAACTTTTTGCTCAGTTAGTAAATAGCATGCTCTTTTCGGCCAGACTCGTCATGTTGGCCCAAAACTCACCCCATAGAATTCTCTAGTACCATCAAATACATGATCAAGGGTCTTCATTCAACTGGAGGCATGAGAATAGGAGGTTCTTGTAGATATTCTTTGATTTTATCGAAGGCAGCTTGGCATTCATCATTCCATCTGACTACTTGACCTTTCTTCAAGAGTTTGTAGATGGGCTCACAAGTAGTAGTCAAGTGAGATATGAAGCGGGCAATGTAATTAAGACGATCCAAGAATCCTCTAACTTCCTTTACAGAGTGGGGGACTAGCATTTCTTAGATGGCCTTCACCTTGGCAGGATCAACTTCAATGCCTTTACCTTTGAAAAAAAAACCTAGAAGCTTTCCAGATCGCACTCCGAATGTGCACTTATTAGGGTTCAACCTCAACTTATACTTTCTCAACCTCTCGAATAGCTTGTACATGTGATCGAGATGTTCCTCTCCAGTTTGTGATCTACAATCATATCATCCACATATACCTTTATTTCATGATGGATCATATCATGAAACAAAGCTACCATAGCTCTTTGATATGTTGCCCCTGCATTCTTTAATCCGAACGGCATGACCTTGTAGCAAAACGTGCCCCATTGCGTAACGAAAGTGGTATTCTCTATGTCTTCGGGAGCCATCCTAATTTGATTATAGCCGAAGAAACCATCCATGAAAGAGAAGACTTTATGCTGAGCATTGTTATCGACCAAGACATCAGTATGAGGTAGATGGAAATCATCCTAGGGGCTTGCCCTATTCAGATCCCTATAATCTATGCACATGCGAACTTTTCCGTCTTTCTTCGATACTGGCACCACATTCGCAACCTATTGGGGATAAGATGCCACAGCTTGGAATCCTGCATCAAGCTGTTTCATGACTTCAACTTTTATATTTTCAGACATGTCAAGCTTCATGCGATGAACTTTTTGTTTGACAGGAGGACAATCTTCCTTTGTCGGCAGATGATGAACTACAATGTCAGTATCCAACTCTGGAATATCTTCATACGACCAAGCAAACACTTCCACATAATCATGCAACATCTGAACTAATATGCTTTTGACACTTCTTTCTAGGTTAGTGTCGATCTTAACTTCTTTCTTATCTGTCTCGGTACCCAGATTGATGACTTCAACTGACTCTTCATGCGGCTGAATAGCTTTTTCCTCTTGTAATAGAAGTCTAGCTAGTTCTCCTGGTATCTCACAGTCTTCCTTGCTTTCATCTTCGGCTTGGTTAATTAGGTGTTTTAAATCATAGTCAGCAATAGTAGATTCATTGGCAATAAGATCCAGAGTGGATGAGGACATGCAAGAGTATGTGTGTGCATGTAAGACACATGGCTATTTTGAAAAATTTATTGAATAAAAAGAAAGACAATGAGCACATAGATTTGAATGCAAAAGAGTCCAATGGTTTGTATTGAATGATCATATGATAAGATAAACATAAATAAAATCCTTGACAAATGAACCATAGTGCCCCGGGCCAGGAACATGGCTTAAAAGTCATTGTTTAATATTACAGACAAAATGTTCTTGAATTAAAGGAAATCAACAAAACATGTAATTAATCCTCAACGAAGGAGACAGGAACGAAGTCCTTTGCGTGCCAATTGTTGAGCTTTGTTTTAGTAGGATATACCCAATCTTCAAATGCAACTTCATCATCAGAATCACCTACAACATTGACTTTGTGGCTTCCTATACGGAGAGGGGGCTTCTCTACGCGAGCATGCCTCACTTCTTTCCGAGCCTTGATAGTGAAACCCAATCCACATTTGTCTGCTTTGAATGGGATCTCGAGGAGTTTCCCCGAAGTATCACAACTTCCTTCTTCGACTGCAGCACGAGCATCTTTGAATGAAACCATCTTTGGCATGACCTTAACAGCTTTGGACACATCAGAGGAACATTTGACAGTAGCAATCATTGTTGGCACAACTTCAAAAGCCTGACACGGGGTTTCTATAAATTCGCCATCCATCTCCACATATTTGAAAGAGTTGAGGTGACTTACCATGAACTCCTCCTCACCACAGGCAGTGACAATCCTTCCTTTGACCGGATACTTGAGCTTTTGATGAAGAGTTGATGTTACTGCCCCTGCTCCATGGATCCAAGGGCGACCCAACAAACAAGAGTAGGAAGGACGGATATCCATGAAGTAGAAAGTAGAGTTGAAAATATGTGAGCCCACCTTTATCGGGAGATCCACCTCTCCATGAACTGTCCTTTTGGACCCATCGAAAGCCCTCACAATAATATCACTTGGTTTCAAAACTAGTCCTTCACAGTTTAAACGGTCCAAAGCCCCCTTGGGTAGCACGTTTAAAGAAGATCCTGTGTCAACCAGAACATGTGCTAGGGTAGTCCCCTTGCATTAAACAAACATGCAGAGCTTTGTTATGGTTCTTTCCAAGTGGTGTCAGATCAGCATCCGAGAACCCCAAATCGTTGTCGGCCGTCAAGCTTGCCACACAATTTTCAAACTGGTCAGTCGTGGTCTCATGAGGGACATGAGCCTTCTTCAAGAATTTGATTAACTCCCGAGCATGAGCATCGGAACAAAGTAGAAAAGATAACATGGAGATCTTGGAAGGGGTTTTCCCCAACTGCTCCACAATCTTGAAATCACTCCTTTTTATAATTTTCAAGATCTCATCCATTTCTCGAGTGGAAGGTTCTCCATCAGCAATGTCTTTTGCGGGTATTTCCGTCTCGATAGTCTCAACAAATTTCTCTTTTCCCCTTGTGTCAGTACTTGGATTAGCAGCAGTGATGCAGACAGACGCCTTTGTAACAATTGGTGGTGAGATGTTGGGTTAAAAGATTCTCCCATTTCTGGTCACCTTACTAGATCTAGTTATGTTACCAATGTCACCAGCTTTGCTTTCTTCAATCCAAGCGTCTTGCTTTATTCCATGGTAAAACACCTCAACACCATAGTTCCATGGCACTGCTTTGTTGGAAGAGTATGGATTTGGTCCGGGAGAGGTAATTATCAGAGGAGCAACAATTGGTTCATTTGAAATCCTGATAGGACCCTTGGAGGAGATCCTAAGAGGCCTGTTTGAGATAGTTATGATGGAGAGGTCTTCACACTTATTGGTCAAACTTTTGGAGGATGAAGTTTTCTCAAATAGGATCTCATGGCTATTCATCAGGCGTTGAATGCCTTCCTTCAGCCATTTGCATCCATTGAGTTGTTTGGCACATTAATTGCAATCCTTCAAACAGCCATGGAAAATCCCAGCTTTCAACATATTCTTTTTAATGATGTTTAAATGAGTAGTCAAGTCTTCGACGGAGGAAACAAAAATGGTATCTTCAACAACATTGACACCCTTGCCATGATTTGGCATAGGCGCGGTGATTACATTCAGAGTTGGAGGAGGATCAAATTCGATGGTCTTGTTGTCTATTAAGTCTTGAATTTTGTTCTTCAGTGCCCAACATTGGTCAGTCTCATGCTCGAGATTATTTGAGTGATATGCACACTTAGCATTCAGATTGTACTTTGGTGAAGAGGTATCTGGATTGGCCGGAGGATCATGCAGTGTCACCAAATTAGCCTTTAGTAGGTGTTGTAAGGCTTGGGATAGTGACATGCCTATCCTTGTGAATTGTCTTGGTGGAGCCTGAAATCATTGATGATTGGCAGATGGTCTTTGAGCAGGAGTTGGATTGGAATTCCAGACAACATTAACAAACTGGCGGTCATCCTTCTTGGTACGGACCCTTTCCCCATACACAACATTGATTTCTTTCTTCGCGGTAAAAGGTTTCTTTACGGGATTGGAGGTGGAGGCAGATGCTATAGGAATCTTCCCGCTTTTGATACTGCTTTCAACTCTTTCACCGATTAAGATCAGTTCGGTGAAACCGGAAGAAGAACAACCAACCAACAAGTTGAAAAATGGACCAGATAAAATGCCCATAAACACATCAATGTGCTCACTGTAACACGGTGGGAGAACTGACTTGGTTGTTTTGCGTTTGATCGCAAATGTTGCGGTTAGTAAGAGTTGCCACCGACTTTTCTTTTATCCAAAAGGAAAGGTTGAAAAGAATAGGAAATACCTTTGAGATGTTTTCTTGAGTTTGGGGGGTAGATTATGAAAAGGGAAGGTATTAGAACCCTTTTCATCCGTAGTTATCTATAGGCTCTTAGTTTCTTGCTAGATCACTTGCTTTTGTTTGAAAATGTGCTTTGTGTGGTTTTTGAAAGTATTTTAAAAAGGCGCCATCGTTTAGGCAAACTTTGCAATGATTCTCGTTCGTAAGAATGTATACAAGGTGTTGATCTTTTGAAAATGTTTTCAAGTTTGAAATATGTTTTTGAAAGTATTAGTGTTTGTTTTGAAAATAGCAAGGATGTTTTGGTTAGAAAATGAGCAAACAACTAGGAACATTCTACCTACTCAAAAGTCTTTCTTGTTTATTTCCTCTTTCCTTTGACATTGTTATCTTACCATTGATTTGGTAAGAAAAACCTATCTTTGGATGTAAAAGGGACAGGCAAGGGTCATCGTATAGTCATGAATAGCAATGTTGTAAGATATCTTAGCATTTTCTTTAAGGGACTAAGATCATTCTTAAGGCAACATTTGTAGCGTCATCGAGGGACCATGATCTTGTATTTTGCTTGTTTTTGCTAAGACATCTTACATGCGTATTATGACCATTTTCATAAGGCAACAAAGTGGATTTATCCTAAGGGTGTAAGTGTGCAAGTGTGTTGGTTTACATGCTTTGTTTTGTCTAACTGTTTTAGAAAACTCAATGGGTGTGTGTGCTGGGGCAGCATGACGAGTCTGGTCGAAAAAAGCATGCTATTTATTACCTGAGCAAAAAGTTTACCGACTGTGAAACAAGATATTCACTGCTCAAGAACACTTGCTTCGCTCTGGCATGGGCTGCTCGCCGACTAAGAAAGTATATGCTGACCCATACTATCTTATTGATATCTAAAATGGATTCAATAGAATACATCTTCGAGAAACCTGCCCTCTCTGGAAGAATAGCGAGATGGCAGATGATCCTGACAGAATATGACATACAGTATACTACATAGAAAGCAATAAAGGGCAGTGTACTAGATGATCACCTTGCTCACCAAGCTATGGAAGACTACCAGTCTATGAGGTTCGAATTCCCAGATGAAGACATCATGATGGCAAACAACTGTGAAGAATTCAAACCATATGACGAACCTGAACAAGGATCCCTGTGATACGGTGGGAGAACTGACTAGAGGTTTTGAGTTTCGTTCGCACTTGTGCGGTTAGCAAGAGTCTCCACCGACTTTTCTTTTATCCAAAAGGAAAGGTAAAAAAGCACAGGAAAGACCTTTCGAGAATTTTCTCGGGTTCGGGGGGTAGATTATGAAAAGGGAAGGTATTAGCACCTTTTTCATCCATGGTTTTCCATGGGCTCTTAGTTACTCGTTTAGATCACTTGCTTTTGTTTGATTGTGTGCTTGTGGTGTGGGTTTTGAAAGTATTTTGGAAAATTTCTTTGTAATGGTTCTCGTCTCTATAAGAATGTATACAAAGTTTTGTTTTGAAAAATGGTTCAAAGATGTGTTTGTGAATCGTGTTTTGAAAAGTATTTTGAAAAGAGGTTTTGCCATGGTTCTCGTCTCTATAAGAACGTATGCAAAAATTTTTGTAAATTGAAAGTGTTTTGAAATGGAGGTGTATGTGTAAAGGTTTTGTCGTGAGCAAGCGAGTAACTAAGAGCGAATCTATCTACTCGAAAGGTCTTAAGTTGTTCTTTTCTTCTTCCTTTCAATGGTGCTATCTTACCATTGATTTGGTAAGAAGCCCCACCATTGGATGTTAAAGGGACAGACGCAGGTCAATTTTATAATCATTGAAGGCAACTTGTGAGACGCTTTAGCAATTTTTGTAAGGGACGAGATCATTTTAATCGAAGGCAACATCGAGGGTCATCGAGGGTCTACGATCTTTGTTCATCGAAGGGTCATTGCTAGAGTGTCTCATATTAGAGGGACATGATTGTATTTCCGAGGCAACAAGTGAGGTTACCCTAGAGTTGCGCGTGTGAGAAAGTGTGTTGACTTCAAGTTATTTGTTCTTGGATTAGGTCATCTAGCGATTGATTTTTGAATCTTACCATACACGCCTAGTTATTATACAGTACATAGAAAGCAATAAATTACAGGAATTGAAATTCTAAACTATTACAGAATGTTCGGGAATGGGGGTACAATTGTTACAAATGGGGATGAATCAAATAAAAAAAATAGCAATGTCCAAATATCAAATAATACAACCAAATCGAATTGTTGTGTGATTTAATACAAAGCTATGACAATTTATGAAATAAAATCAACAAGGTATGAAATGTATGTATTTACTTGAAAAGAGAGAAATAAAATTTATTCTAAAAAGCATTAAATTTTTTATTATTATTATTCTTTTTGTATTTTATTAATTGTAAGAAAAATAATAAAAATGAGTTTTTTATAAAAAAGAGAAAGTGGTAAAAAAAACTAATCACTAAATTAACTTAATAAAATGTTTTAGGTTTTATTAGTATATTGTTAAAAAAGGAAATGGAATTAAATTAAATTAAAAAAAACAAATAAAAAAATGGGCTTAAGGGAATGTAATGGGTGTTAGGCCCAAAGATGTTTTGCTGTAAACAAAAAAAAAATGAGCAAAAGGGGGGATAACCAGAAAACGCGTGTGGGCCTAAAGGGATTTGGAAATGAACAGGCCCATTGCATTAAGTCTGTCTAACTTTTTTGATTAGGGTAAACAAAGATTAGGGTTTGTGAACCCTTGGTACAGAGCGGCGCCGTTCGTCCCTCTCATCCATCTCTGCCATATTCGTTCATCTTTCCATCTCTGAAGTCTCTCAACCTCTTAAGCTCATGGCCGAAACAACCTAATATCTCCTCATCTCACCACGATTCATGTTTTCTATGAAAACCCTAAGGTTGGATTTATGCTCATCTGATCTTCCCTCCCCAGTTTTCGTTACCGGAGCGCCACTCAAACTCATCTCCTAACCATGCTCTAATGATTTCTTTTGTGAAAAAGGTGATGTTCTGTTTGTTAAACTTGAACGATTTTATGTTGTTGTTTAATCTTGTTCATGTTTTTTTTATGTTAATCAAGTTTATTTTTCATTGAGATGTGGGAAAAAATTTACGAGGAATGTGAAGAATCCATACCTTTGGGGCTTTTCTGCGGAATGGAGAGGAATGTGAGACTAAGATGATGATGCTCCTTGGCGGTCGGAAACGGGGCGGGAAGAAATGAAGATGATTGCGTGAGCTTTCTGGTAACCCTTTCTTTTTTTTCTTGCTGAACGTTGATGATGCTGTTTATTGGATTTGGTTTGAACTGTTGTTGGTTGTGACAATTTGGTTTTGATTTTTTTGATGGAAGATGTTGTTACAGTTTGATGGATTGCAGGCTTTGGATATTGATTTGATGATGTTTGAGACTCTTTTTTTCTCTTCTGGTTTTCTGATATTGAGATGGTTTATCAGTTTTGGTTTTTGAATATTCTTGAAGTGGTTTTGACAGTTTGCAGGTTTTGTGAGTTTTATTGTTGAAATGGTTTTGCAGCTTTGATGCCTTTGACAGTTCTTTGGTTGATGGTGATTTTTGTTAACAGGTTTTGGTTGTTTGAACTTGTTATGTTTTGTTGGCTTGAGATTAGGATTGGTGTATTGGTTAACAGGTTTGAATATTGGTTATGGTTTGGGAGTTTTGTGATTTGAAAATGGTTTGTAACAGTTTGGATGTTTGTTTGACAGTTTGGGAGTTTTTTCTGAAAGTTGTTGTACAGTTTGGTTATGGCAAGTTTTGTTGATGGATTTGCAGGCTTTGTGAGTTTGAATATTTGAGATTTGCTATGTTGCTGTTGGTTTGGCCCTGTTTCTGAGTTTTGTTGTTTTTGGGTTGATACTTTTGGAAGTCTTGACAGGTTTTTGGTTGCCTTTGGTTTTGAAGTTTGAGGATGGACTGTTTTTTTTAGTTTTGTTCAGATTTGGTTATGGTATTGAAATGGTTTATCAGTTTTGGAAGGTTGGTGGCAGTTTGACAGTTTGGAGGTTTTCTGAGTTGTATTTGATAATTTCTGTCCACCCTCCTTTGCTTGAGCCTTCTCTACTGTTATATTTTGGTTGCTTTTTGTTTGACAACTTACTCTATGCAACTTTGACAGGCTGTGGGCAGGGCAGTAAAGCTGTACCTTTTGTGCAATTCCAATAACTTAGGTGATTTCTTTCCTCTCTCTCCTCTCTCAATGATAAAAACAAATTGCTTTTTCACCTTTTTTCTGAAAAGTTTGCAAATGGGAAATGATGAAAATGGTTTATTGAAATAAGCCTCTTGCTTGTTGGCTTGGTTTACCATACTGATGTACTTTCTTTGTATTGCCTGCTGCCTGCTTGCTTCTTACTGCTATGCTACTTGCTTCTTACTGCTTGCATTTGTTTTTGCCATGCTGTTGTTTGTTTGGTGATGCGCTGCATTCAGTTTGGAAAGCCTTGTTGCATTTGGAAAATTTGCTTGTATTTGGATAATTTGCTTGCATTTGTTTTGTCCAGCTTGTTTGCCTTTCCTTTGTTTGGACAACTTACTTGTATTTTTATTTCTTCTTTTTGTGAACCAAGAAAAATAATTCTCTTGTATTTTGCAAATAGAAAAAATAAAAATGTGATGAATTAAAAAATAAGCCCTCTGATTCCAAATTGCAAACTTTAATGATGAACACTTTTTTCCTTTTGAAAATTCTTTGCTCATGTTCAATTAACTGTACTAACTTCTTCTTGTTGTCTTTCATTTTCATGTGAGCACAACTGGATGGTGGCAAAGCAGGGGAAGCAAGAGACTCTGTGGCAAGCATGGAAGCAATGGAACCACATTCAACCTTAGGCATAGATTCAATTTCTTTTCTTTGTAACTTAGAGAGAAGCATTCAACAATTGTACTAATTTATTTTTAAATACAATAAGTTGTAAAACCTAAAGTACTTAAATAATAAATTGTTTTGTAACGATTTTTGAAATAAATGGAGAAAGTTTTATGAGATATTCTGATGTCCATTAAAAACCCTTTACTGTTAATAACTTGTAATTCTCTCTTTGCATCTTCACTGATTCTTTAAGATTCCCGATCAAGATAATTGAAACTGCATTCCAATAATTTCAATCAAGATAACTTAAACTCCAAGTAATCCAATAACTCTGTAATCTTGCAACTGCATTCCAATCAAAACACGTATTGTCTATTCCATAAACAAGCAAATGTTTATTGCATAAAAAACAAATGTTTTTTAGAAGACGCAAATCATCTGGTTAACCTTGAGAACAAACATTGTTTTTTCAGTAATCTTGAGAAAGCATGAAAACATTGTGAAAGCCAATTGGATCTTTGAGAATTCATTTCTTTTGAGAATTGCAAAAGAAAACCCTAATTGCTGGTTTACTGCCAAAGGAGAAAATCTGTCTGATCGATTCTTGAGCCAACTTGAATATTTGAGAAACCCTAGGGTTGTGCTTTCTATGAAAAATGGGAGGGCAAATTTTGGGGTACAACAATCCCGATGGACCCTGGTTTTTTATGGGGCATCCAACGCACTCGGCAATGGTATTGGTGTTGTACTCATATCTCCTGAAGGGTGTCATACTCCCTTTATGGAAAGACTCTGCTTCAACTGTACAAACAACATGGCAGAATACGAAGCGTGCATTTTTGGTCTCAAAGCTGCCATAGATTTAGGGATCAAATCCTTAAATGTATTTGGAGATTTAGCTTTGGTCATCAGCCAGATCAAAGGGGAATGGGACACCAAACACCCTAACCTTATCCCTTACAAAGAACATGTTTTGACATTGCTCCCACATTTTGAGAAGATTACCTTCGAACATTTCCCACGAGAAGAAAATCAGCTAGCAGACGCACTAGCCACAATGCCATCCATGTTTAAACTTAAATGGGATAACGAGGCTCCCCAGATCACCATTGAATGAATGGATGAACCAACTCACTGTCACGAGATTAATATTAAAGAAGTAGTGGACCAGCCTTGGTTTCACGAAGTCAAGAGGTATCTTGAGGCTCAAGAATACCCGAAAAGAGCTTCAGTCAATGACAAAAAGTTCTTAAGGAGATTCTCTGCTAGGTTCTTCCTTAGTAATTGCATTCTCTACAAATGCAATCATGACTCTGTGTTACTCTGTTGTGTAGACAAGGTTGAGGCGGAAAAGATCATGGCTGAGTTACACGAGGGCACTTTTGGCACCCATTCCAGTGGGAATACAATGGCAAAGAAGATCTTACGGGCAGGCTATTACTGGTCTACCATGGAAGCAGATTGATATCAACACTGTCGAACCTTCCACAAGTGTCAGATTTATGCTGACAAGGTGCACGTACCTTCGGTTCCTCTGAATGTCTTGATGGCTCCTTGGCCCTTTGCTATGTGGGGATCAATATGATTGGGGAAATCAAGCCAACAACCTCCAATGGACACCGCTTCATCTTAGTGGCCATTGACTATTTTACAAAGTGGGTTGAGGCAGCCTCTTTCGTTTCCGTGACCAAGAATGTTGTAGCCCAGTTCATTAAACAGAATCTCATCAGTCGATATGGTATCCCAGAGAGAATCATCACGGACAATAGTATGAACCTAAACAATACTATGATCACCGCCCTGTGCGAGCAATTCAAGATCCAGCATCATAATTCTTCCCCTTAACGGTCAAAGATGAATGGTGTTGTCGAAGCCGCAAATAAGAATATCAAAACGATCATACAGAAAATGACAGTCACATACAAAGACTGGCATGAGATGCTACCATTCGCTCTCCACGTGTATCGTACCACAACGCGCATATAACCCTGGGTAACACCATACTCTCTGGTATACGGAATGGAGGTTGTCTTGCCTATTGAGGTTCAGATCCCCTCTTTGAGAATCATGAAGGATGCATGGCTGAATGAAGAAGATTGGATCCAGACTCGACTTGATCAACTGAACATGATTGATGAGAAAAGGCTTACTGCTGTCTGTCATGATCAAATGTATCAAAAACGGATGATCAAGGCTCTCAACAAAAAGGTCATACGCCAAGTATATCAAGTCGGGGATTTGGGGATCAAGCGCATCATACTACCGCAAGGTGATCCCAGGGGAAAATGGACTCCTACACACGAAGGACCATTTGTGATCAAAAGCATATTCTATGGTGGAGCAATGATCTTGACCACCATGGATGGCGACGACCTGCCACACTCTGTGAACGCAGACATAGTCAAAAGAGACTACACATAAGAGACCCGCTAGGTTGACACACCTAGGCGAAATAAGGGCATCCTGGCGAACCAAAAGGTTCGGGAAAAAATTAGGGATAAAACAAAAAAAATCTGTACACCCGGCAAGCTGAAAACCCGAAAGGGCAGCTTAGGCAAAAAAGGGTATCCCGGTGGACTGAAAACCCGAAAGGGCGGTCCAGGAAAAAGCTAGGGAATTAAAGTGTATGACTATGTCCCATTGGATCACCTTACGGACAACCTGCAAACTCGGCGGTTCTGATCAATTCAATCAGCTTTGGACAAGGCAACAAATAGACAAGATGCTCAGAGACACGAAGGCTATAGCAGAATGGGAACCCCATTGGATTATTGCACATAGCTATCTTTTCTTTGTATAAAATTTCATTTTTTACAACGGCATTCTCTTACTAGAATGTTTGTCTCATTGTACAAAAATACTTACTCAAAGTCAATACAAAGATATCTCTTTGAAAGTGCAAAACTATCTGTTTTCTTGACTCTTGTTTTGTTTACAAAAACGTCCAATGATTTATTTTTGAACATATGCATTTAAACATAATCACTGTTTACAAATGAACAAAATAAAAAGACAATCACTGATGGCTTTAAGAGATAGGGAAATCTCTCAAAGTTATTTCCATAAAGTCCCCCGCAGTGTACAGTTTAATCCCTAGCAGAACAAACTTCCAGCTATCAATCCCCAGTAGAAGTCGTCCATTTTCTCAGGATTCCCCAACAAGATTTTACAAGCAGCACACAACATTTCCTTTACAACAAAGTTTATTTCTCTAAGCAGAAATTCATCAACACTTCAAATTCACAACATGAAGACTTACACTCCATATCCTCAGCAGCAGTCAGGGATTTTTATTTCCCCTACCCAATAGTAATGCAGCAAATTAACTCACATACGCATACATCACATCCATATATCATAAACATTGATAACACGAATGCATATATCACAATCTCATTGTACCATGCATTTCATACATCATGACATTGCATACGGCTAATGTTTTACCCTTTTTCAGGATAATATTAATTAATGGCTATCATCAACAAATTACAAAGGTCAGAGATTAATACCTAAGACAAGATACAAAAATTATCTACACGACCAACTGAAGCAATCCAACACGGTTTCTTTAGATTCAACTTTTGGTACAGTTCAGATACACTCCAGACACGGATGCCATTCTGATACTCATTCAGATTCAACTTTTGATACAGTTCAGATAAACTCCAGACACAAATTCCATTCTGATACTCATTCAGATTCAACTTTTGATACAATTCAAATACACTCCAGACACGGATGCCATTCTGATACTCATTCAAGATTCAATCTTCAGATTTAGTTCAGATACGCTCCAGACACGGATGCTATTCTGATACTCATTCAGATTCAACTTTCATATACAGTTCAGATACGCTCCAAACGCTGATGCAATTATGGTACTCATTCAGATTCAATCTTCAGATATAGTTTAAATACGCTCCAGAAACGAATGCCATTCTAATACTCATTCAGATTCAACTTTTCAGATATAGTTCAGATACACTCCAGACACGAATGCCATTCTGATGCTCATTCAGTTTTAGCTTACAGATACGCTTCAGACACGGATGCCATTCTGATGCTCATTCAGTTTTAGCTTACAGATATCATACAAGAATCATTTCTGGATGGCATCTAAAAGCCCAATTCCAAAAACATTCTATCATCTCTCCAAATGGCATCTTTAAGCCCATTCCCCCTACCATCGACCATCACATCACCGAGTGCAAATTTCTGTGCACTATAGTGTCCAATCATCTTCCACCTTTGAGTCACGAATGACAAAACTCGCCAATCTAACTCTTCAGGTTTAAGAAGATTGAACAGGGGAAGCTGTTGTACCCCAAAATTTTCCCTCTCACATATCAAGAATTTTCTCACAAGATCTCCCTTGGCTCAAGACTGCACTAGGGTTGATCAGCTCAAGACACCTCCTTAAGCACCGATGACCAAAATTAGGGTTTGAAATTGCACAAGGATATTTGAACTTTCAATGCTTCATATGACTTTCATGGATCATTATGGACCCCCAAGATTACTCATGTCAATCTTCAAGTCTTGGATCACACTTTTGCTCAGTCTATTGAACAGTTGACCTAAGAATCAGTTGTATTGGGAAAAAAGTCAACCATGACCAATTTACATTCAAACTTCATAATTTTTGATCCACATCAACATTTTAAACTCATATGTATCAATTGATCAAGTTTGGACCACAATTCCTAAAAAAATATGATCAAATCTCCAAAAGGGCAAAATGGTCAAAATTAGGGTGACTGAGAAAGGGCAATTTCTGATTTTTGACCTAGAAAATGATCAATTGGTGTAAGGAATGATCTCAAGAGTCCAATTGCATCATTTTGACCTAATTACATGGCTCAAAGCATTGCTCAAGTCCAAAGGATTGACAGATGAATTTTCAGTCAACTAATCAAAAGTCAACTGTATACTAAAAAGTCAAACTTTGACTTTTTAGTAAAATTCAAATGCCAAAGATCACAATTCATCAAAACATGTCAAAATATGAAACTTATTCATCAAGAAATCCAAAATTCAAAATATCATTTTTGAAAGTGAAAATTTCTAAACTTAAATTTTTTTCTAAGTGTTGGAAATTTCTTATTTTTTCACAACTTTGAGCAAAATTTTCACCATGATGCAAGATGATTCAAGAGAAACTTCCAATATGAAAGTTGTAGATCTCCATGAAATCTACAAATTTTATTTACTCAACTCCTTCCAAAAGTGCTTAGATCTCAAGTTATAATTTTAAGAATACATGGTCATGAAACAAAACACTTAGTAAAATTTTTGCCCTAATTTGGTCAGGATTTTGACCCAACTTCATGGCACTTTTTCATATAGTTCTAAGGAGAATATTAAAAAGAAATTCAAATATGTGTTATAGAGCACATTACAAGATTCCCAAAATGTCCAAGAACTCCTTGAGATCATTCTCAAGAAGAGAGAATCGAAGAGATGAAGTTAGGGTTTTATCACTTGAATTACAAGACATTTTGTGATGAACAAAATTCAAATTCAAAGTTATACTGCATAAACTCTACTTTGTAGGCCTCAAACTTGTTAGTCACTCCATAATTAATTGCTTGCACAGCTGTTAGAGGTCTCATTTCAAGCATTCAATGCAAGGCCATGCTTTATATCCATTTTGGGAAGAAAGTGTACATTGCCATTTTGATAAAGTGTTTTTTTACACAAAACTTATTCTTTAGCCTTGCACTTGTTCTCTTCTGATCATATAAGTCCCATAATCCATAAGAAACTTGTTAGACACTTACAATCACTCAGCCCATGCTTGTACCTCACATTGAAACTTGGTTTCCCACTTTTCTTCAAAATCAAGTAACCTAGCAATTAGCTAAAAAATTGTACTTCTGATTGTCCAAACCACTCCAATCCTTTTGCTTATAGATATACAAACCCTTTTCCACAAAACACACGAATTATTGACCCTCCAAAACACCAAGAGCTCAGAATCACATCTCATACCTCCATTTTCACATAAACTGGCCAAAAACTTGAAACTCATAACTCCCTCGTGCATTTTCAAGCCTTTTGGTTCCTAAAGCTTCTAGACATTATTTAGAACTGATCCCACACCCTATTACTGAACTGTAACACTATTAACACCATCCTCTATTTTCAAAAACAGAGCTTTGCACTTGGACTTCTCCAGAACTCCTCAGGTACTTTCAGCTCAAACTAAGCATCCCATTAACTTCCTGGGAACTTGAGGAAGCTAACCCAATCATTGGAACTCCTTGAAAGCTGCTCAAACATCAAACCCGATACCCTCTTGCAAGGTAAGTTTTCTAACTTTGGAACTTTTCATACAAGCATCATCAATGATTTATTTGTGAATGAAACATGTTGATGTCATTGCCCTTAAACATTTAGAGAATTTTAAGATTGAATTTTCTGAGATTTTTAGGGTTCAGAATAGGGCCATTAAAATTCATGTTTATCTTTGAACTATAGTTTTAATGCTTTACATTTCAAAAACCGTGAGGAAATTTGCTACAAGTTTCATGTTTACAGTTTTTATTTTTGTTGAGATTTGAGCAAGTTACAGAGGTTCTGGCTGGGCATGAGGTTGAAGATGAAGTTGGCCTCAGGAACGTGTTTGCCTTATGTATTTGTTGGTTGATTTATATAAAAGGATGTATAGCCACCCCAGTGGTAGAAGCGCACACCTGTAACCTGAGGGACCTGGGTTCGAGCCTCAGTGGTACCCATTTGATTTTTTTTACATTTTTCTTTGCATTCTGACTTTTTTTGACAAGGCGCCTGGGCCTCCTTTAGGCTTTTACTTTTTTTTACTGCTAACTCCCCCTGTTTCATTTACACACCCATGGCCCAGTTTTTATTTTCTTTTCTTATTTTTGTTTTATTTATTTCTTAATCATTTTTCTAATATTAAAAAATCATAAAAAATATAAAAATAGTAGATTTATATTTTGACTTAGTTTATTTATTTTCCTAAATAAAATAAATATTTTATTTAACCATACTTTATTTATTTTACTAATTATTCTTGTAAATTTAATTAAAACTAGGATATTATTTATTTTCTTTTACACCAATTAAAACATATTATTTTAATATAAAAAAGGTCAAAAATATTTTATAATACTATAGATTATTTTCAAGACAAAAATACAAAAAATACTTTTCTTAAACTTAATTTCTTTTTAATCAATTAATAGAATTAAGGTTTTATTTAAGATCTTTTCTTAGTAAATTTAGGTTTAATTAATTATTTTCTTCTACTTAATTAGGTTAAAACAAAAGCCCATTTCTCTAAAAGACCAAACAAAGATTCATTTTCTTAACACTTACATTCTTGTATATTTATTCATTATGTACTTTATTTACTTCAATTCTTGTATAAATTCAATTTGGTTATAATAGATTAATTAGGTTTATTTTCTTGTAATCCCCATTCATAATTTGTACACCCCCTCCCACAAGTATTGTAATAACATAGTAACTTTAAATTCCGCAATTTATCACATGCTAGTAATTAGGGTTTGTATGGAAAAACTAAAACCAATACTTAGAAAACCCTAATTCAAGACAAAATCAAGCATGAAAACAATGCACTTGCACACAAGCACCCCTAGGGTAAATCCACTTGGTTTCCTTACAAAATGGCCATATTACGCATGTGAGGTATCTTAGCAAAAACAAGCAAAATACAAGATCATAGTCCGTTGATGACGCTATCTAAGTTGCTTTTCAAATGATCTTAGTCCCTAAAAGAGAATGCTAAGATACCTTGCAACATTGCTAATCATGGTTATACTGTGACCCACGCCCGTCCCGTTTACATCCAAAGATACGGTTACTTACCAAATCAATGGTAAGATAACAATGTAAAAGGAAAAGGAAAATGAACATGAAAGACTTTTGAGTAGGTAGAATGCTCCTAATTACTTGATCAATTTCAAAACATCCTTGCTATTTTCAAAACAAACACTTACACTTTCAAAACCTCTTACAAACTTGAATTTTTTTCAAAAGATCAAACATATTTGTATACATTCTTACGAACGAGAATCATTACAAAGATTGCCTAAACAATGGCCTATTTACAAAATACTTTCAAAAACCACACAAAGCACAATTTCAAACAAAAGCAAGTGATCTAGAAAGTAACTAAGAGCCCATGGAAAACCATGGATGAAAAGGGTGCTAATACCTTCCCTTTTCATAATCTACCCCCCGAACTCAAGAAATAATCTCAAAGGTCTTTCCTGTGCTTTTTTACCTTTCCTTTTGGATAAAAGAAAAGTCGATGGTGACTCTTGCTAATCGCAACATTTGCGATAAAACACAAAACCCTCAAGTCAGTTCTCCCACCGTATCACAGAACTGGCGACTCTGCTGGGGAAAATTCTAAAATTGGGGTTACCTTAGGGTTAGATCACATTTACTTGATTTCATTGTTTGACTTGTATGCTTTACAATATGGTTCTTTGTTTGGGTTTGAATCCACTACCCGGATTTGGGATACCTTATAGGTAAGTAGCAATACGTTGTGGAAACTGTACAGGATATACCGACATGGTCTAATCAATAGCTACATTTGTGCGACATATTTGTGGGTACCGGTAGCCCTTGAGTTAATCAAGGAGAATACGGGGCCGCTGAGTGATGTCATGAAGAACTAATGAACTTTTAGAACCTTTACTTGACCAACTTGGCCATTAGGACATAGTGAGATGACTGACTTTGGTGCAATCTGAAGTTGGTAGATACTCGATACTACACTCATTGAGGTTTAGTTTTTTGGGATATTTTGGTCGCCATTAAAGAGGCTTGTGCTGAAACAATGACCAAGGAAACAAACTAGTGATATTGAGCTCCTTAGAACCCGATTACTATTGCTAGGATAGGTTTGAGCCAACTAAACTTCAAGAGGGTACTTACCTATGAGACTCCATGCAAGCCTAAACCTAAGGACTTGCTTGCTTTGTTTGTGTATATTTAATTGTACATAACATCATGAACATCATAACATCATATTCATTCGCTAACCATTTCAAGGATCTTGGGATTTATCTTTGTTCTGTTTTGTAGGACATGGTTTCTATTCGCAGGAAAACCATTCAAGTCAATCTCGTAAGGATTTCTCCTCAACTTAAAGAACTAGCTTCAAGGATTCCTGAAAATTCTCCATTCACCAAAAGACATGGTCGCCTACTAAACTTGGTCACCTCCAACACAGATGAAGACATGATGAAGGTGCTCTTTCAGTTCTTTGATCCTTTACACCATTGCTTCACATTTCCCGATTATCAACTTGTGCCAACTTTGGAAGAATTCTCCCAACTCTTGAGGATTCCCATCCTCAATCAACTACCTTTCAACGGTACGGAAAAAGATTCAAATCCAGAAGATATTTCTCAAGCTCTACACTTGCAACCATCTGATATCACAACTAATTGAGAAACAAGGAGTGGTGTCAAAGGTTTCCTAGAAAAGTTCTTGTTTGAGAAAGCCCAAAATTGTTGGAACTCTTTTGATCTGCAAGCTTTTGAGGAAATTGTGGCTCTCCTCATCTATGGGATGGTTTTGTTCCCAAATCCTGACCAACTTATAGATGTGAACGCTGTCAAAATCTTCATATCCTGCAACCCGGTGCCTACTTTTCTAGGAGACATCCTACATTATTTTCACACTCGCACTATAAGGAAAAGAGGTGTCCTTATGTGTTTCAATCCTCTCTTGGAAAGATGGTTTATTTCGCATCTTCCTCGATATGTATTGAAGAACGAGCAAGGTTCAAGGTGGTCACAACGGTTGATGACGCTCAAACATTCCGACATCCATTGGTGCTCCAGATCTATAGAGAATAATATCATCGTCAACTATTGTGGAGAGTTCCCTAATGTCCCCCTACTTGGCATTAGAGGAGGTATCACCTACAACCCTTTCTTAGCCTTAAGACAATTTGGTTATGCCCAAAGGGATGGTCCACATGAGATGTTGATTCAAGGTTTGATATTTGACTACGAGAACGACAATCAAGGTCTTCGCCAGAGATTTATACGAGCTTGGAGGATGCTGAACAAGGTAGATAGCAAGACATTGAGGCACAAGAATTCCATCCCTCTTGAGCCTTAACTCAAATGGGTACGAACTCGTGCTCAGAGTCTTATGATGCCTTATCCCTCCATTCTCCCGGTAATCATTGAGCCTTTTATAGAAGGAGATATTCCATACACTATCTTGCATCCTGACATGCCCACCTCTCTTGAATACTTACAAAGAGATCGGATACAACTCAAGGGGGAGCGAGATACTTTCTAAGCCCAATTCTACGCTAGCGAGAAGAAGGTTTTGGAACTCACTAAGCAACTTCATGAGGAGAGGAACCTGAATTCCTACATCACACCAAAGAGGATGCGTACTACCTTTTTATCTTAGAGTTTTTATATTTGTTTTGCCCAAAGAGGCATTGATGTACTCAAGCTTTAATTTATTAATATAACGTGTGTTTCTTTTTTATCTAAAACAAATTTGAATCTTTAAATCCTTGAAATCATTGCATATGCATTTACCATTCATCATAACATAAGCAGGTTTCTTGCAACAAGTCTCCTCATCTTTCTACTATTTATTTCAGTAAGATGGATCTCGAGCAAATGGTGAAGGACCTCCAAGCACAAAATGCTCAGTTTCAACAGATGTTCTTAACTCTAGCCAAAGGACAAGAAGAGTTGAAGACCTTGTTGGTTGAAGAGAAAAATAAGAAAAAGAAAATAACCGGAGTTCTAAACATGGGAAGAAGATTCCAAGGACAAGAAAGAAGGACCCTAGACTTTGCAACGTCATCTAGTGAGAAAGACAATTAAGATGGAAAAGGCAAGGAAGTAGTTGTCCAGCCAGATTCAGATTCGGAAGAGGAATAAGAAGATTATTCTGAAGAACAATACCCTCTAGCCGACGACAAGTATAAGAATCTGGAAGAATGGTTAAGTGCAATGGAAATCCAAAAAGTGCCTGGATTGGATATTGAGGAGTTGGGGTTAGTATCTGAGATAGTCATTCCTCCAAAATTTAAAGCACCGGTGTTCGCCAAATATGATGGAGTTTCATGTCCCAAAATGCATCTCCGGTCCTATGTGAGGAAAATCCAGCCTCATACCGCTGACAAGGATTTATGGGTACACTTCTTCCAAGACAGTCTGTCTGGAACTCAACTTGATTGGTTTTATTAGTTAGAAAGAGAAAATGTTCACAACTGGGAAGATCTTTCTGCTTCCTTTTACAAACAATACCAATACAATGCTGATCTTGCACCCACCCGTACTCAACTCCAGAGTATGGCCACGGTTTCAAGCGAAGGCTTTAAGGACTACGCACAAAAGTGGAGGGACTTGGCAGGAAGAGTCCAGCCTCTCCTATCTGAAAGAGAGTTGGTAGATATGTTTTTGGGCACCTTGTCTGGTCCCTTCTTTAATAACTTAATTAGGAGTTCATCAACAGGTTTTACTGAATTGATATTGAACGGAGAAAGGGTGGAAGCCGGGATAAAGAATGGGAAGATTCAGAAAGATGCATCCTCTGCTGCTGTAAGGAAACCTTTCATTGGAAAGAAAGAGGTTGTTGCTATATATCCTCATAGAAATCAAGATAGGGCTGAATGCCGTCCAATGGTGGGGGCTGTCATGATTCCTAAACCAGTGCCTGCTCAACAAAGAAGCAACCAACCAAGAATGGAAAGACCAGTCAGACAGTTCACCCAAATTAATATGACACTATCTCAAGTATTGCCACATTTGTTAAGATCCAATCTAGTGACTTTGAAAGAAGCTCTAAATAATCGTAACACAACCTCTCCTTACTATCATCCTAATGCCCGCTGTGCATACCATTCTGAGAGTCCCAGCCATGACACTAACAACTGTTGGGCTCTAAAGAACAAAGTACAAGACCTCCTTGAAGCCAAAGAGACTGAATTCGATACGCCAAAAAATACCAATATCATTACTGCCCCTATGCCCAAACACGACCATAATACCAACACCATTGAGGAAGATATGTTTGTTACTTCAGTTGATGAACTTGTGACCCCATTCCTGACTATCAAAGAGAATTTGTTGAATGCCGGTGTTTTCCCGGGCTGTGATGAAAGCTGTCATTTCTGTTTGTCCTCACCAACCAGATGTCCTTTGTTGAAAGCAGGCGTTCAATGCCTAACAGATAACAAGAAGATTTTGTTCGAGAAGACTTCTATTCCAACTGTTTCTTATAATGATGTTTCCATCATGACCATTTCCGACAATTCTTCTAGGGTCTCCACCAAAAGACCCGTTAGAATTACATCAGTTCCTAAAGTGGCTCCTTTGATAATTACAATGCCTGGACCAATCCCGTATTTGTCAGACAAAACTGTCCCATGGAATTATGGAGGGGATGTCTACTATCATGGTATCAAACAAGAAATGCCAACTGCTGAAGATTCAAGTTCTGAGAAAGATGACTCTGATATCAGTAATATAGCAGGGACTAGCAAGATCACTCGAAGTGGAAGGGTTTTCTCTCCAGAAATTTCTCCTCCAAAAGCTATTTCTGGACCTGTAATCATTCTTGTTGTTGTTGCTCCTCCAAAGGCTATTCCCAGTCCTACAATCATCTCTGCTAATACTCCTGTTGACAAAACTATTACAATCCCTGTTATCACCCCTACTGACATTCTTGCTGCCGAGTCAACCGAGACTCGAGGAAAAGGTATTCTGGTTGAGCCTGTCCAGACGAAGGCATAATCATTAGCTATCCCTGAGACCTCCCGAAAGGATATGGAGGAAATTCTAAAGATCATAAAAAGAAGCGACTACAATGTAGTCGAGCGACTGGGGCGAACTCCATCAAAAATTTCCATGCTGGTTTATTGTTATGTTCCGAGGCTCATGCAAAAGCCTTGGTAAAATTCCTCAAAAACTGCCCATGTACCCCAAGAAACATCTGCCGACCAGTTCCAAGACTATGTAGCCAACTTGACTGCAGATAATGGTTTAGGATTTTTGGATGCTGACTTAACGCCAAGGGGGAGGAAGCATAACGAGGCATTGCGTGTCTCAATCAAATGTAGGGGCACAACCTTAGCTCTTGTTTTGGTTGACACCGATTCGTCTCTGAATGTGTTGCCTAAAAAGGCTCTTGATAGGCTGGACTGTGAAGGATTGACATTGAAACCAAGCAACATAGTAGTGAGGGCTTTTGACGACTCAAAAAGGATGGTGCATGGGGAAGTAGACATCCCCATAAAGGTTGGAACCCAAAATTTTGATTCAACTTTTTATGTAATGGATATTTGCCCTTCACATTCCTGCTTGTTAGGACGACCATGGATTCAGAATGCTGGTGCAGTCACCTCTACGTTGCATCAAATGCTAAAATATCCAATTCATGGGAAAATTATCACCGTCCATGGAGAAGAAGAGTATATGGTCATCCATCTAAATTCCTCCAGATATGTGGAATTAGATGGTGAATTTATTGAAACTCCATTCCAGCACTTTGAAGAAGTCCCACAAGATGTGGCAGTAACCAAGGCTGTGTCTCAAGTCCCCAAGATTATAAGGCCTCCGCTAAAGATGTCGTCTTTGAAGGATGCCAAGGCAGTGATAGAAGAAGGTGGGTGCACTATTTGGGGACAACTCCCAGATGTCCCATACAAATCTGACAAATTTGGTCTGGGTTTCACTTCAGGTGCCCAGAAAGCTGTACGCCACGCTCGTGTCGGAGGACCACCCTTGAAGATCAGCAACCTCGAAGTCAATGCGGTAGAGGATGATGAAGACAACTATGACTTGGAGGATTGGATTTTCCCAACTGTCAGTGGAGGGCTCAACAATTGGGAAGCTAGAGATTTCATCCCGATCACTTTTATCCCACAATAATTTGTCTTTAAATTTTGTCGGATCTGTAATATTAAAACAATTCAGACTCTTAAAACCTTGTGCCTTACCCGAGGCACAATGGTCCATTTGTAAGGGTTATTATCTCATTTTCATATGACATCAATGAATCATGGATGTTTTTTCATACAAACTTTGTGCTCATTGTTTTTCTTTTTACATTTTCATTTCTTTCAAAGATAGTTATACTCTTACACACACTCATACTCACAATGCAGGTCTAAATCCATTCGGGATCCCATGGGTAATGGTTCTTCTTTGGCCTTCTGTGATTCTGAAAATTTAATCTACCAAGTCGAGGATGAAGGTGAGGAAGAATGTGAAGTACCAGGGGAACTCACCAGGTTACTACAACAAGAAGAGAGGACCATTCATCCCCACGAGGAACCAATGGACACAATTAACCTAGGTACCGAAGAAGACAAAAGAGAAGTCAAGGTGGGCGCCAATCTGGAACCCAGTGTCAAAGAGCGTCTGATTCAGTTGCTACACGAGTATGTTGAGGTCTTTGCCTGGTCGTATGAAGACATGCCAGGACTTGATGCAGATATCATGGTACATCGTCTACCAACAAAAAAAGACTGTCCATCGGTAAAACAAAAGGTCCGTTGCATGCGACCAGACATGTAAGAGAAGATCAAAGAAGAGGTCATGAAACAATTCAATGTCGGATTATTGGCCATCACCTCCTATCCGTAATGGGTTGCCAATGTTGTCCCCATTCCCAAAAGGACGGCAAAGTGCGAATGTGCGTGGACTACAGAGATTTGAACAGGGAAAGCCCTAAGGATGATTTCCCACTTCCCCACATTAATGTCCTAATCGACAATACGACACAACATAAAGTGTTTTCCTTCATGGACGACTTTTCAGGCTACAACCAAATCAAAATGGCGCCCGAGGACATGGAGAAAACAACCTTTGTCACACAGTGGGGCACATTCTGCTACAAGGTTATGCCATTCGGGCTGAAGAATGCTAGGGCAACCTATCAGCATTCCATGGTAGCCTTATTTTACGACATGATACATCACGAAATAGAGGTCTATGTGGACAACATGATAGCTAGATCTTAAACAAAAGAAGAGCATCTCGATCATTTACATAAACTGTTGAGAGGTTAAAGAAATACAAGCTGAGGTTGAACCCAAATAAATGCACATTTGGGGTGAGGTCTGGTAAACTCCTGGGCTTTGTCGTTAGCAATAAAGGTATCAAAGTGGATCTCACCAAGGTGAAAGCGATACAAGAAATGCCTGCTCCTCGTACCGAGAAGGAAGTCACAGGATTCTTGGGACATTTAAACTACATTTCCAGATTCATCTCTCACCTGACAACTACTTGTGAACCAATCTTCAAATTACTGAAGAAAGATCAAGTAGTCAAATGGAATGATGAGTGCCAAACTGCTTTTGACAAGATCAAAGAGTACCTGCAAGAGCCTGCTGTTTTGATGCCACCAGTCGAGGGAAGACCATTGATAATTGTTGTACCCCAAAATTTTCCCTCTCATTTCTCAAAGGAACACCCTGAACCCTCAGGTTTGTTCCCATCCAATTTCAAGCTTTAAATTACAAATTTTCCAAGAAAATCACCCACAAGGGAAAAATGGTCATTTGCACACTGAAAATTCAAACTTTGACTTTTGGATCAAAATCAAGTTTCAAGAATCATATTTCAGCAAGACATGTTAAAATATGAAGTTTGTTTCATCTAGAAATTCAAAATTCAAAAGTTACTTTGGAAAAGTCAAATTTCTAAATACTTCGAAATTTTTGAAGTGTTTAAGAAATATGACAAGCTCAGAACTTCTGATCAGATTATCACCATGATGCAAGTTGATTATGGAAGAACTTCTAACACCAGAGTTTTAGATCTCAATAAGACCTAAAACATTGCAGAACGAAACTTCTCCTAGAAATGCTAGGATCCCAAGTTATGACTCCTCAAAGACACGTCTATGAAACTAAAACACTCAGCAAATTCTGGACAATTCCAAGACAGAGTTTGGTTATAACTTCTGGGCCAGTTTTCATAAAGATTCAGTCTGAGTTTGTAAGAGCATTTCAAAGAAGGTTTACAAAGTAGGCTGCAAGCTTTCTGGAAAGTCTGAGAGCCCCTTCAGAACATGCTGGAGCAAGGAGATGTAAAGATCAGAAGTTGGATGCCTATTCTAAGTCACGCTAAAGCTGAACTTCTGATCCAGAATTAAGCAATGATGCAAAATCTCACATTGCAAGATTTCTGGTTTGATAAATCTCATCATCATTTAATGCTCACAACCACTTTTGAGTGTTTATCCCAAAGATTTCCCCCACGTGTACCTCTATTGTCTTGAAAAAGAAAACTTTTGTACAAAAGTCTACTGGGCCCACGAGTTGCTTTTGCTTTTCCTTAATTTTGGCTGACAAATCAAGCTTAGGCGCTGCTAAACCTGTTAACCATCCTACTTTGTGCCTTGAACCATGCTTGTTTAAACTTGCTTCTAGAACAAGTCAGCGCCTAGCATATGATGTTGGTGCCACTTGACCTCTAAAAAACTACTAAATCTTTGCCTATAAATTGAACTTCATTGGCCACTGTAAAGGGGTCATAAATTTGAAAAAGAAAAGCCTTGAACCCCTGCTAAAAATCCAAGGGTCCAAAAAACTGCAAACACGAAATACAAAACTTGTTGGCTTTTAGAGAGAGAATTGTCAAAAAGAGAGAAAAGAAAGCTGTGATACCTTCATAAAAAATCCAGAATTCCCAAACAGAAAACCAAAACCTTTGTTCTTCCCTTGAAGCAAAAGAACTTGGTATTTTCTCTTCTGTTGCTCTTGCTGACTCCAAAATATCTGAAGGCAACAGCTCAAGGCCCAAACACGCGCTCCAGGTTCAAGGTAAGTCTCCCTGACTCTGCATCTTTTCATTTAGAACATCATCAAACATGTGAATATCATAGTATTGATGTTGTCCATATCACTGCATAAGTAGAAAAACTGTGGATCAGAACTTCCTGATCAAGGCTAGACTCAGCATCAGGATTAGAACTTCTAAACTATTGTGCTTTTATCCTTCTGATTTGCTGTTTGTTGAAAACTGAATAAGTTATCTATGTGCTGATTAACATGAGAAAAGAGTTGAAATGTAACACAGAACTTCTGTTTTTCACTCACCATTTTAACACACAGAACTTCTATGATTTTCTCACTGTTTAAGAATGCAGAACTTCTGAGTTCTCTTCACTGTTTTAACACACATAACTTCTATGATTTGTCTCATTGTCAATACACACCGAACATCTTATTCTTACATACTGATAACACACTGAACTGCTGATGTTTACTCACTGCTTTAGCGTAACACATAACTTCTGACTTTGGGCACACTGTCTGAACACATAGCAACCCAGAACTTCTGTGTCTTTCCTTTAACGTTTATTGCAGGACCTCAGAATGTACCAATCCAGAACATCTAATTCAACTGACATTCCTTTATGAGTCACTACGTGCCTGGCTTCAGAACTTCTGATCCTTGTTGTTTTGCTTGCAGCAGCACGCTGTTTCCATCTTTCATTTATTTTCCTTTTCATCATTTTTAACATTAACATAAAAAGACGTAAAAATATTTTCTTATTAAGACAAAAAAATCATTTTCTAAATAAGTCCTTTTTCTTTCTTATATTGTACATTTCAATATGGTTGTAATAGTAACTTAGGATTTAATTTTATTTGCAACCCCCATTCATAAATATGTACCCCCATCCCTAGAATATTGTAATAGCGTAGGACTTTACATTTCTGCAATTTATCACTTTCGAATGTAAACGCTAGTAATTAGGGTGTGTATGGCAAGATATGAAATCAACAAATAGATCACCTTAATCAAGACTAAAATGCATGCAATCAAATACACTTGCACACTAACACCCTTAGGGTAATCTCACTTTGTTGCCTATCGGAAAAATAGTCATGTCCCTCGAACATGGGCGTTTAGCAAAGACCCTCGATAAAAGATCGTAGTCCCTCGATGACCCCCGATGTTGCCTTCGGTAAACGATCTAGTCCCTAAAAGACATTGCTAAAACATCCCATATGTCGCTTTCTATGACTATTGTGATACGGTGGAAGAACTGACTGTTTTTGGAATGCTGGTTTGCATTTTGCATTTGTGTTCGCAAAATGTCGTGGTAAGCAAGAGTCGCCACCGTCTTTTATTTTATCCAACAAGGAAAGGAAAAAAGCATAGAAAAATTCCTTTTTCGAGATATTTCTGAGTACGGGGGGTAGATTTATAGAAAGGGAAGGTATTAGCACCCTTTCTATCCGTAGTTATCTACGGGCTCTTAGGTACTTGCTCATCATTTTCAAAATTGTTTTCTTTGTGTTTGTGCGCTTTGAAATTTTTTTGTTTTGACTTCAATTTAACTCTTGCTTCTGTCTTCAAGAGTGTAATGAAGTGTTTTTGAAAACTTTGTTTATAAAGGAGTGTAAGTGTGAAAATTTTATTTGGAATGAGCAAGTACTTAAGAACTAATCTACCTACTCGAAAAAAGAATCGTTCTGTATTCGTTTCCCTTAGACAATGCTATCTCACTATTACTGAGTAGGTAGCACCGTCGTTGGAGTTTTGAGGGTCAATTTGAAAGGGACGTACGGTCACTAAAGTAATGTTAGGACGTTTTAGTAGTAAACCTAATGTCTTAGATCATTTATCCGAGGCAACAATATCCGAGGCAACAATATCCGAGGCAACCTTTCCGAGGCAACTATGATCTTGTAGACAAGATGACGACCTCTAAAACAACCTATACTCAATGACCATTTACGAAGGCAACCAAGTGGGAGTGTACCCTAGGAGTGCGCATGTGCGAGTGTTTCAATTTCAGATTATTTTATCTTTGCACATTTAGGGTGATCTAACTGTTTTAAATTTAGCCATACATTCTTGTCATGCAAACCCTATTATCAAACATCTAACAGTTGAATATTTGCAGAAATTAAAGTGCGGAAATTAAAACTACACTATTACAAGGCTTCGGGTATTTACATAACCAAAAATAAACCCTTTGAAATTTAAAAGCGGTAAGAATAAATAAATGTTCTAATTTAATTATTACAAACCGGGAGCAGATACAATAATTGAATAAAAATAAAGCGCGCGAGAAAAATAGATCGAATGTGAAACTAGGGTTTTGACCCTCCTAATTAAAAGAAAATGTTTTTGTTGTTTTTAATATTTTTTAAGAAAATAAATTAAGTCTTAAAATTAAATGCTAAATTAATTAGTTATTAAATTAATTAATGAACAATAATTAAATGACATATTTTTGGGTTTTTGTTATTTTAGGAAAAAAATAAGATGATTAAATTAGTAATAAAAACCTATTGATTCTTATTGATTTTAATTATTTACAAAAGAATTAAAGTTGTCTAAATTAATCAAACCTAATTAAATTAATTGATTTTTTTATTAAAAATAAATATCTAAAATTTAATTGGACCTAAAAATATTTTTGGTGATTTTTTGATAAAAAGAAAATTGTTTTATTGGTTAGTAAAAAATAATAAGTAATTAAATGAAATAAAAAAATAAATATAGGAGAAGGATGAGAAAATGGGCCTGAATTGGGGGTCCCAACAGAAATTTTCCGGGGCCCATTAGGGATAGTCCACGCTGACTTTTGCAATCATGTATGGCATGTTTGACTTGGCCTATGGTGCACTCTCAGTGGTGGCCACCAGATCTGGCCATCTGGCCATCTGGCGCGTTGGATGATGAGGGAGTATGATGGACATCCTGGCTTCGCTTGCACTGAATCACCTGAAAATAAATGGGAAAATAGCAAATGCTGGAGGCAGGGATCGAACCCCTGACCTCCAGCCTTCCAAGACCTTAACGCTTAGTTGGTTTCCGCTGGGACACTTGTTTTTATTTGTTCATAAAACATAGAATAATGATAATATATAAAACAAGAAAAAACAAAAGAAATTCCGCGTGAAATTCCAACGGGCGAATGGAGGCCGGCCACGTCTTCGTCCCTGTTATGGCACCATCGCTAAAAGTCCATTAGCCTATACCTACGGACAAATGTCCGTGGCTACAAACTGCATGCTCTCAAAATCCTCCATAGGTCATGGAAATAACATCTAACACCATGGTTAGATTCGTCTAGTCCTCCTGATCACAACTGTACCCATTACATAGGCCAATTGTCCCTAAAATTGAAAGCCCTAAAACCAAGCTCGAAAACCTAGCAATGGTGATTAACGCTACAGGCCATATAAACGAAATTGAGTAATACAGAAAGTTTGCAAATGTTATGGTGATCAAGAATGTACAAGTATTTCAACCTAACAATGCGTAAATCGTGAGTTTCGAATTCAAGAACAGGGGTGTAACGTGAACGACTTACAATGTGATTAGGGACCCGAACGAACTTGTTCTTGATAGCTTTAGGTTCCCGAGAATGCCAGGAAGCGATTGGGATCAATAACAAGCCTTGAGGATTCCTCTAACTATCAATTTGATCTCACACTTTTTTGCTTTTTTTTCAAAACTGGTTCTTGTTCTAGCGCCTCTTTCCAACCTCTCTTTTGGTATGCACGCAGTCTTTATGTATTAGTGAAGGGATTAGGGTTACAAATTACATCCAAATCTTCTTTCTTCAATGCTTTTGATATTTGATTTGATTCCTCTTTAAAATCTTTCCAAACATGGCTTTTTCAATCTTTTGTCCACTCTATGCATTTGCACGAATTTTAATGCTTGCAATCTGTAATTTAAGACCTGAAATAATCACAAAATCCTTGGTTTCAATGTTTTTGGATTTTATTTGATTTTTTTTGATTTAAATTGAATTAATTCAAATAAAAACCAAAATAAATGATAAAAATAAAATATGGACAAGTGGAAAAGGCTAGAGCACGTGGGCTATGTTTCCAACTCAAAACAAGTGAAAAATATTGGGCCCATTTGGCAAAATTTGAAGTTTTGGGCATAGTTGACTTTTGGCAATTTTGCAAAAAAGGTCAACTTCACCAATGCATAACTTCCTCAATTTTGACTCTTTGGAGGTTTTCTTTGACTTTTTAGAAAGCTTGAGATGTCCTCTAATCAACCCTTTTGGTATCATCTCATTTTGATATTCCATTCTCATGTATGAAGCATTGACAAAAAAGGTGTTTTTGTTGACTTTTCAAAATGACCTATAATATCCAAATTCATAACTTCTTGTGTGTGCATATTTTGAACTTGGGAGATGAATATGGATTGTAGGGAATTGCATCCTCTTCAAATCGAGCTTTGGATGGGTCATTTCTCATAAAGTATGAGAAAGTTATGCTTGGTCAAAGTTGAGTTGACTTTTCCTACAAAATCCTAATTTAGCAACTTTTGAGTCTTGATGAATTATGAGCAATCCTTGATGAATCATGATCAACCCTTGATAAAATGATGAAATATACTTCAAAATGAGGATGTTTACCAAAAATCTTGAAGTTTGACTGTATGTGGGCCACAATTGACTTTTGCCCTAGCACAGTTGATTTTTGGACCTTTGAGCAATTGACTGAGCAAACTTCCTCTGCAAGGCTTGAAACTTGACATGGATGATATTGAGAACATATTAGGACATTGGTGAGAATTTGGGACCACTTGGACTCAAGTATCTTGATGCAACATGAAACCCTAATTTGGGGTAGACTGTCTTAGGAGAGAGCTTGTCTGACCAACCCTTGGACTACCTTGAGCAACTTGAGGATCTTTCTTGACATATTTTGAGAAATATGGGAGGGAAAATTTTGGGGTACAACAACTTCCCCTGTTCAATCTTCTTAAACCTGAGGATATAGATTGGCTTTCGTGCCTTTCGTGATCCAAAGGTGGAAGAGGATTGAACACTAGAGTGCCCAGAAATTTACACTCGCATGAAGTGGTAATTGTCTTGTGATGTCGGGAATGGGCTTATAGATTCAATCCGAAGGAGTGTCGATCGCATAAGAGATTCCTTAGTGAGAGCTTGTATACCTGTTGTTGAGGAAGATTCCACTGGGGAAGTCTGATCTTTGTTGAGAGAAGTAGAATTTTAGGAGCTTCGGTCGTCCGTATTCTAATGAGGAAATCATCTCTGTCAAAATTTAAGAACTCGTCCATAATTCAACTAAGGAAACATGCATGTCGAGATTTAGGAACTCGTCTGTAATTCAACTGAGGAAACATCTCTGTCGAGATTTAGGAACTCGTCCGTAATTCAACTGCGGAAACATCTTTGTCGAGATTTAGGAACTCGTCCGTAATTCAACTGAGGAAACATCTCTGTCGAGATTTAGGAACTCGTCCGTAATTCAACTGAGGAAACATCTATGCTCAGATTTAGGAACTCGTCCATAATTCAACTGAGGAAACATTTGCGCTGAGATTTAGGAACTCGTCCGTAATTCAACTAAGGAAACATCTACGCTGAGATTTAGGAACTCGTCCATAATTCAATTGAGGAAACATCTCTGCTGAGATTTTAGTAACTCGCCCGTAATTCAACTGAGGAAACATCTCTGCTGAGATTGAGCAACTCGTCCGTAATTCAACTGAGGAAACATCTCTGTTGAGATTTAGGAACTCGTCCGTAATTCAACTGAGGAAACATCTCTGTCGAGATTTAGGAGCTCGTCCGTAATTCAACTGAGGAAACATCTCTGTCGAGATTTAGGAACTCGTCCGTAATTCAACCGAGGAAACATCTCTGTCGAGATTTAGGAGCTCATCCGTAATTCAACTGAGGAAACATCTCTGCTGAGATTTAGGAACTCGTTCGTAATTCAACTGAGGAAACATCTCTGCTGAGATTTAGGAGCATCGTCCGTAATTCAATTGAGGAAACATCTCTGTCGAGATTTAGGAGCATCGTCCGTAATTCAACCGAGGAAACATCTCTGTCGAGATTTAGGAGCTCGTCCGTAATTCAACTGAGGTAAAAGCTTGAATTTTATGAGAATTTAATCGTATCCTTCCTGAAAGGTAAATGTTAGCTGTATGTAATGCATGATATGTATCAGGCAATGATGTTCTCAAAATAAATGAGATTGTGTCGTATGATGCGTATGCATGTCATGATGTATGGAAATGTGATGTTTTTGAGCCGGGGAGAATAAATCTCGGATCATTGCTGGAGAAAAGAATTGAATTCTTCGTTTCCGCTGGAGATAGTGGATGAAGATGTTTGTGAGAATAAACCTGCAGGAGAGGATAATTCCGCTGGGGAATAAACTGATGAGAGAATGACTCTCTGGGGAAGAGATGTTCTGTTGAGGATTTCGCTGATAAATTCAACTGGGGATGAATTACCGTTGCTGGTGATAATGAAACCTGTTGGGGATTGAATTCCTGTTTGTGAAAGGAAAGAACTCCGCCGGGGATGATTTTCCAGTTGCGACTTCACGGGGAATAACCTTTTAGACTCTACTGGGGATATCTTCCAGAGTCTACTGGGGATGACTTTTTCAAACTCCACTGGGGATATTTTTTAGAGTCTACTGGGGATGACTTTTTCAAACTCCACTGGGGATATTTTTTATACTCCGCTGGGGATATATTTTTTTCAGTGTTGATGGTAGATAAACTCTGCTCGGGGAGAATATTACCGATTCATTCACAGTTGCAAGCCTCAGCTGGGGAGGGCTAATACCACTAAATTTCTCTTTACTCTGCGGGGAATGAATGTACTTTCAATCGTTTCCTCCAGCTAGGTCTATCCCTATACCTGGTGGGCAGAGCAACTGTACGGTTTTGACATTTCTCGTTTGCCCCTGTTTCTGATATTACAAGTAATCCTCTTTTGTTTTGCATGTAAATATTCATGAGCAGCAATTAATTTCAAATGCATATATCAAGAATGAACATTGGACGTTCTCGCAAAACAAAATAGAAAAAAGGAAAACAACTTGAAATTTCTTTTGTAAAAAAAGACTTGTATTGATTTTAAAGTTTAGCCTGTAAATAGGCGTCCTTTGTACAAGAGGATGATGTCCTAGTAAGAGAACGCTGCCGAACAAATAGAATTTATACAATTTGTGAAAAACAAAGAAAAACAGCTATGCGAATAATCCCACTGGGTTCCAACTCTGCTATTGCCTTTATGTCCTCGAGCATCTCATCACTTTGCTACTTGGTTGAAGGTGGATCAGACTGATTAGCACCGTCTGAGCTTGATAGTCGATATCGAAGTCTGGTTGTAAGGTGATCCAATGAGACATAGTGTTACACTTTAATCCCTAACTATTTCCTGGATCGCCCTTTCGGGTTTTCAATCCACCGGGATACCCTTTTTTGCCCAAGCCGCCTTTTCAGGTTTTCGACTTTCCGGGTGTAGAGTTTTTTTTCATTTTCATCCCTTATTTTTGGCTGAACCCTTTTGGTTCGCCGGGAAGCCCTTATTTTTGCCTAGGCCAGTCAACCTAGAGGGTCTTTGATTATGCGTAGTATTTTTTCACTATGTCCGCATTGACGGGGTGAGGAAGGTCGTCACCATCCATGGTGGTTAGAATCATGGCTCCTCTTGTGAAAATGTTCTTAACCACAAATGGCCCTTCGTAAGTAGGGGTCCATTTACCCATGGGATCACCTTGAGGTAATATGATGGGCTTGATCACCAGATCCCCAACTTGATACTCTTGTCGTCTGACTTTCTTGTTAAATGCCTTGATCATCCGCTTTTGATACGTTTGACCATGACAAATAGCAGTAAGTCTCTTTTTGTTGATTAAGTTCAGCTGATCAAGCCGGGTCTGGATCCAGTCATCTTTGCTCAAACTTGCGTCCTTCATAATCCAGAGAGAGGGTATCTGAACTTCAATGGGCAAGACGGCCTCCATGCCATAAACCAAGGAATAGGGTGTTTCCCCTGTTGACGTCCGTGCTGAGGTACGGTACCCATGAAGAGAAAAAGGTAACATCTTGTGCCAATCTTTGTACATTACCGTAATCTTCTGCACAATCTTCTTGACATTTTTATTAGCCGCTTCTACAGCCCCATTCATCTTCGGCCGGTAAGGAGAAAAGTTGTGATGCTGTATCTTGAACTGTTTGCAGAGCTCGGTGATCATCTTATTGTTGAGATTTGTACCATTGTCCGTAATGATCCTCTCTGGTACACCATATCAACAGATCAGATTATGCCGAATAAACCGTGCCACGACGTTCTTGGTTACTGTAGCAAAGGAAGCTGCTTCAACCCACTTCGTAAAGTAATCAATTGCTACCAAGATGAAGCGATGCCCGTTAGATGCTGTATGTCTGATCTCACCGATCATATCGATGCCCCGTGTTGCAAAAGGCCAAGGAGATGTCAAGACGTTCACATGTTTGCCATCAATAAGGTAGTGTGAGTCAGCATATACTGTCTTAGCCGGCGAACAACCCATGCCAAAGCGTAGCAAGTTCTCTCGAGCAGTGAGTATCGAATCTCACAGTCGGTAAACTTTTTGCTAAGGTAGTAAATAGCATGCTCTTTTTGGCCAGACTCGTCATGCTGCCCCAGCACGCACCCCATTGCATTATCAAGTGTAGGATTAAGGGTCTCCCTTCAACTGCGGGCATCAGAATCAGTGGCTTTTGTAAGTTGTATGGCTCTTTCTTCCTGTAGTAACAGTCTAGCAAGCTCCTCAGACACTTCGCAATCGTCCTCACCTTCGTCCTTGGCTTGGTTGATCGGACTTTCGAAGTCATAACTGACAGTAGCAGAGTCTTTATCAACGAGATCCAGAGTGGACGTGGATCATGATATGTGAGTGTGTGTAAGACAAATAGCTGTTTTGCAAGATAGAAGAAAAAACAAGGAGCGCAAAATTCGTAATTCAAGAAAACGTCTAATGCTTTTATTGATGATATATAGAGATGACAAATAATAAGCCCTCAAACAGAGCCACGGTGTCTCGGGCAAGGCACCGGGCCATAAAGTTTAAAATGTCTGTTACAAATCCAAAACAAAAGTCTATTACTGTGTAATAAAAGAAATTGGTACGAAGTCCTTTGCTGTCCAATTGCTTAGTCCGCCGTCGGTAGTCGGGTAAATCTAGCTGTGAAACTCAGACTCTTCATCATCGTCTTCAATCGCATTCACTTCCAGATTTGTGATACGCAGGAGAGGTCTTCCAATCCGCGCATGCCGAACAGCCCTTTGAGCTTCTGCAGTGAAACCCAAACCAAACTTGTCAGTCTTATGTGCAAAGTCAGGGAGTTGGCCCTAATTCGCACACCCACCTTTCTCAATAATAGCCCGGGCATCCTTGAGGGAAGCCATCTTCATTGGAGGATCTTCAGCAACAGTTTCAGTCATCGCCATCGTCTGTGGATCTTCTTCAAAATGTTGACACGGGGTTTCAATGAACTCCCTGTCCATCTCCACATACCAGAAAGAGTTGAGGTGGCTTACCATGTACTCCTCTTCTCCTCGTACTGTAACAATATTCCTCTTTACTGGGTATTTTAGCATCTGGTGGAGCGTAGAAGTTACTTCCCCAGCTTTATGGATCCACGGGCGACCCAGCAAACAAGAATAAGATGGTCGCATGTCCATCACATAGAATGTAGACACGAAAATATGAGAACCAACCTTAACTGGAATATCCACCTCTCCATGTACCATCCTCTTGGACCCGTCAAAGGCCCTAACCACAATGTTACTCGGCTTCAACACCAACCCTTCACAGTCTAATCGGTCTAACGCTTTCTTGGGTAAAACATTCAACGAGGACCCAGTATCCACCAACACGTGAGCTAAGGTAGTGCCCCTGCACTCGATTGAAACATGTAGAGCGTCATTGTGATTCTTCCCTTTGGCAGTCAAATCTGCGTCGGAGAAACCCAACCCGTTATCTGCCGTCAAACTAGCCACACAATCTTTGAACTGGTCAGCAGATGTCTCCTGCGGCACATGTGCAGTTTTCAAGAAAGCAATCAGAGCCTTAGCATGGGCCTATGAGCATAGCAATAAGGAAAACATAGAAATCTTTGACGGGGTTTGCCTCAGCTGTTCGACTATGTTGCAGTCGCTTTTCTTGATGATCTTTAAGATTTCCTCTATCTCTTGTCTAGAGGCTTCAACAGTAATCTTCCTCGGTGCCTCCGTCTGGGCAGGCCCACCGGTGATCCCTTTGCCCCGAGTGTCAGATGACTCGGCGACAGGGGTAAGGATTGGAACATGAACAGGGATAATAGCAGATGTACAGGCGGGTGTAATAACAATAGGCTTCTGAACAATTGGTGGGGAGATCTCAGGGGAGAAAAGTCTTTCGCTTCGGGTGACTTTACTAGATCCAACAATATTGCTGACATCAGTATCATCCTCTTTATCCTTCAAGTCTTGTTTAACCCCGTGATAATACACATCAGTCCCATAGTGCCATGGGACAGCCTTATCCGACGTGTAAGGGGTAGGTCCAGGAACAATAATGATCAATGGAGCAATTCTCGGAACAAATGTAACTCTAACAGGCTTTCTCGAGGAAGCTTTGGAAGAATTGGCGAAAATGGTGATTACGGAAACTTCTTCAACAGGAACCAATGGAACAAAAGTTTTCTCGAACAAGATTTCTTTATTATCCATCAGGCGTTGGACACCTGACTTCAATAGATGGCAACCAGAAGGTAGGACGGAACACAGGTGGCAACCTTCGCTACAACCCGGAAATAAACCGGCTAACAGAAGGTTCTTCTTCACAGTCATCAACGGAGTAGAAATGTCTTTCATGGAAGTCACAAATGAGTCATCATCCACAACATTCACTCCGTGCTTGGGCATAGGAGCATTCATGACATTAGGATTTTCCGGCGCTTCAAACTCAATCTCCTTAGCATCAATCAGATCTCGTACCTTCTTCATTAAGGCCCAGCAGTTATTGGTATCATGCCCCGGGCTATCAGAGTGATAAGCACAACGGGCATTCGGATTATATAACGGTGATGTGGTGTTGGGACTCTTTTGAGCTTCCCTTGGAGTCACCAAATTGGTCTTCAACACTGCGGCAGAATTTGCGATAGAGTCATGCTGAGCCGAGTGAACTGTCTTTGAGGCCTCTTTGCTCTTTGCTAAGTGTTGCGTTGTGGGGCAATAGTTGGGCTTGAAATAACTACCATATTAACCGCTTGGCGGCGCTCAGGTCGGTTCTGGCTCCTGGAGCTGTAAACTGCACTAGATTCCTTCTTGAAAGGCTTCTTCTCTGTGCTTGATGAAGCACCTTCTATATTTTGCCGCTCTTGATACCGGCTTCAACTCTCTCCCCATTCATAATCAACTCAGTGAAACCAGACGATGAACTTCTGATCAAATGATTGAAATAAGGACCAGACAAAGTCCCCAGAAACATATCCACCAACTCCCTATCAGCCAAAGGGGGTTGTACTCTTCCTGCAAGATCTCTCCACTTCTGAGTGTAGTCCTTAAAACCTTCGCTCGCACCCATAGACATATCCTGAAGTTGGGTACGCGTGGGAGCAAGGTCGGCATTATATTGGTACTGCTTGTAAAAAGCAGCAGCAAGGTCCTCCCAGTTACGGATGTTAGCTCCTTCTAGTTGATAGAACCATTCAAGTTGAGTCCCTGAAAGATTATCTTAAAAGAAGTGAATCTAGAGGTTCTTGTCAGCATTATATGGTTGAATATTTCTGACATACGATCGGAGGTGTAGCTTCGGACAAGAGACCCCATTGTACTTAGCAAAGACAGGCGCTTTAAACTTGTGGGGAATCACCACCCCAAATGCCAAACCCAAATCTCCAAAGTCCAACCCAGGTATCTTCTAGATTTCCATCGCGCTCAACCGGTCTTCGAGTTGCTTATACCTGTACTCGGCCGGAGGATAATGGTCTTCATCAAAGTCAGTCTCGTTGTCAGAAACCACAGGGCTAGGAGCCCTCCTTTCTTCTTGATTCTCTCCCCCTCTAGATGAGTGAGATAAATCAACTTCTTATCTTAACCTGTTCCCAAATCTGTGACCCATTCAGGAGGACCGTATTCTTCTTCTTCTTCTTCTTCTTCTTCTTGTCTTTCAAGATAAGAGTCTTCAAGTCTTGTTGACCCTTGGCCAAGTTCATGAACATTTCCTGGAACTGAGCATTTTGAGCTTGTAGAGCCTTAATAGCTTGATCAATGGATGTTTCAGAAAACATGATGCGCTGAAATAAACAGCAAAGAAGATGAGAAACCTGTGTAATGATGTGCATGGGAATGGAATGCGTATGATATGATTTCAAAGACTTTAGGGAGATTCAAATTTGTAACCCAAAAATAAAACACACTTTTATTAGATTCAAACTGAAACAATGTTTAACAAATGCCTTTAAGGCGTTACAAAAGAAAAACTGAAAAGTAAATCAAAACTAGAAATAACAAAAGACATCAGCACTCCCATGGTCGTTTTCCTTGCTTGCTGACATAGTCGTTGAGGACCCTCTCATTCTCCAGCTGCCTTGTAAGCTTTAGGATCTTCTGTTCCTGCTCATGATACTTCTCTCTGTAAGTATCCCGTTCTTCCCTTAGCTGGATCCAAGACCTCTTTAATGCCCCAATGTCAGTAGGCATGTAAGTATGGAGGACAGTATGGGGAACCCCTTCTTCATCAATATGCTCTACAATTACCGGTAAGACAGCTTCGTATGGCATCCCTAGCTTTTGAGCACGGGCTCGAACCCACCATAGATACGGTTCCATCGGGAGAGAAGTCTTCATTCCTAGCTCATGCGGATTAGACCTGTTAACCCTATTCTAAGCTCGTATGAACCTGCGGAGATGTCCCTCAACATCCCCTTGGAAGTCAAAGACAATGCTCAGAATCAGCAACTCATGAGGATCGTCCCTTCGAGCTCGTTCAAACTGTCGTAAAGCCAGACAAGGATTATAGGTTATTCCTCCCCTAATTCCATGCAAAGGAACATTGGGGTATTCTCCGCATCGGTCAATAACAACTACTTCTTCCATGTCTTTAGTACTCCAGATGATGTCCGTATGAGCAAGGGACATAATTCTGTAGGCCCAACCCATGCCTTCCTTGTTCTTTAAAACAAATTTGGGGAGGTGAGAAATAAACCACCTCGCCAGCAATGGTGCACAACACATAAGGGTTCCCCGTTTCTGAGCAGTACGGGCATAAAGAGCATGTAAAATATCACCTAAGAGAGTAGGCACTGGATTACGGGACTTGAAGATCTTGACTGCGTTCACATCGACGAAAGAATCTGAATTAGGGAACAAAACCAAGCCATAGATGTGAAGTGCTAGGATGCCTTCAAATGCTTGAAAGTCCAAACTGTCCCAAAACTGATGAGCCTGATCAACCAAGAATTTAGCTAAGAAGCCTTTTACCCCACTCCGAGTCTCCCAGTTAGATATTACATCAGCCTTTGTCAGATGTAGGGCTGTAGCAACATCCTCTGGCCTAAAAGCTATCTCCCAACCTGTAAAGGGTGTCTGCTTTAGAATAGATATGCCAAGTAAATCAGAGAACTCTTCCAGAGTAGGGACCAACTGATAGTCCGGGAAGGTAAAATAGTGATGCAATGGGTCAAAGAACTGGAACAAGACGCTCATCATTTGCTCATCCAATTTGGAAGTGACCAAGCTGAGGAGGTGACCATGTCTTCTGACAAAGGAAGAAGTATCAGGAACCTTAGAAACCAACACTCTAAGTTGAGCATGGATTTGTACGAAGCTGATGCGAATAGTGTTTCTACGCATAGATGCCATGACCTACAAAACAGAACAAAGATGAATCCCCTCGGTCTTTGAAATGGGTTACACATATATGCATGCAATGTCATGATGCATGATGTCATGATAGAAACACACCACAAGTATCACAGATAACAAACATGGTAAGGGCAAAAAAGTCACACAATAGCCCTTAAATTTCAGGTTGGCATGGAGTTTAGGTACTACCCTCTTTCAGTTTAGTCGGTTCAACCTGTCCTAGTAATAGTAACTGGGTTCTAGAGGATCTCAATATCACTGACCACCCTCGATCGGTTATAATTCTAGTTTAGAAACCTTTTCTTGCGGCCAGAATCATCGCGAGAGTTTGGTCTCAATGAGTGTAGCATACTGCTACTTTTCTATGGCCAAGTTGGTCAATTATAGGTTCTAAGGTCAGTTGGTGCTTAATGACCCCTTAGCAGCCCCGTATTCTCCTTGTTCCTCCACAAGGGATATCAGTACAAACTAAAGTGTCACACCAACGTAGCTACTGCTTCAACCGTATCGGTCTACGCTGTACAGTTCCCTCACAGTCTATTGCTACTTACCTAAAAGGTATCCCCAGATCCGGGTTAGGATCTATAGTAACTTCGATTCAAACCCACAAAGATAAAGCAAGCAATTCAAACAATTGAAAACAATATGATGAACTATTCCTAAGGTACACCCACTTATTAATTCCCCAGCAGAGTCGCCAGTTCTGTGATACGGTGGAAGAACTGACTGTTTTTGGAATGCTAGTTTACGTTTTGTGTTTGTGTTTGCAAAATGTCGTGGTAAGCAAGAGTCGCCACCATCTTTTATTTTATCCAACAAGGAAAGGAAAAAAGCACAGAAAAATTCCTTTTTCGAGATATTTCTGAGTACGGGGGGTAGATTTATAGAAAGGGAAGGTATTAACACCCTTTCTATCCGTAGTTATCTACGGGCTCTTAGGTACTTGCTCATCATTTTCAAAATTGTTTTCTTTGTGTTTGTGCGCTTTGAAAAGTTTTTGTTTTGACTTCGATTTAACTCTTGCTTCTGTCTTCAAGAGTGTAATGAAGTGTTTTTGAAAACTTTGTTTATAAAGGAGTGTAAGTGTGAAAATTTTGTTTGGAATGAGCAAGTACTTAAGAACTAATCTACCTACTCGAAAAAAGAATCGTTTTATATTCGTTTCCCTTAGACAATGCTATCCCATTATTAGTGAGTAGGTAGCACCGTTGTTGGAGTTTTGAGGGTCAATTCAAAAGGGACGTACGGTCACTAAAGCAATGTTAGGACGTTTTAGTAGTAACCCTAATGTCTTAGATCATTTATCCGAGACAACAATATCCGAGGCAACCTTTCCGAGGAAACTATGATCTTTTAGACAAGAGGAAGACCTCTAAAACAACCTATACTCAATGACCATTTACAAAAGCAACCAAGTGGGAGTGTACCCTAGGAGTGCGCATGTGCGAGTGTTTCAATTTCAGATTATTTTATCTTTGCACATTTAGGGTGATCTAACTGTTTTAAATTTATCCATACATTCTTGTCATGCAAACCCTATTATCAAACATCTAACAGTTGAATATTTGCAGAAATTAAAGTGCAGAAATTTAAACTACGCTATTACAAGGCTTCAGGTATTTACATAGCCAAAAACAAACCCTTTGAAATTTAAAAGCGGTAAGAATAAATAAATGTTCTAATTTAATTATTACAAACCGGGAGCAGATACAATAATTGAATAAAAATAAAGCGCGCGAGAAAAATAGATCGAATGTGAAACTAGGGTTTTGACCCTCCTAATTAAAAGAAAATGTTTTTGTTGTTTTTAATATTTTTTAAGAAAAGAAATTAAGTCTTAAAATTAAATGCTAAATTAATTAGTTTTAAATTAATTAATGAACAATAATTAAATGACATATTTTTGGGTTTTTATTATTTTAGGAAAAAAATAAGATGATTAAATTAGTAATAAAAACCTATTGATTCTAATTGATTTTAATTATTTACAAAAGAATTAAAGTGGTCTAAATTAATCAAACCTAATTAAATTAATTGATTTTTTTTATTAAAAATAAATATCTAAAATTTAATTGGACCTAAAAATATTTTTGGTGATTTTTTGATAATAAGAAAATTGTTTTATTGGTTAGTAAAAAATAATAAGTAATTAAATGAAATAAAAAATAAATATAGGAGAAGGATGAGAAAATGGGCCTGAATTGGGGGTCCCAACAACAATTTTCCTGGGCCCATTAGGGATGGTCCACGCTGACTTTTGCAATCCTGTATGGCATGTTTGACTTGGCCTATGGTGCACTCTCAGTGGTGGCCACCAGATCTGGCCATCTGGCCATCTGGCGCGTTGGATGATGAGGGAGTATGATGGACATCCTGGCTTTGCTTGCACCGAATCACCTGAAAATAAATGGGAAAATAGCAAATGTTGGAGGCAGAGATCAAACCCCTGGCCTCCAGCCTTCCAAGACCTTAACGCTTAGCTGGCTTACGCTGGGACACTTGTTTTTATTTGTTCATAAAATATAGAATAATGATAATATATAAAACAAGAAAAAACAAAAGAAATTCAGTGCGAAATTCAAACGGGCGAACGGAGGCCAGCCACGTCTACGTCCCTGTTATGGCACCGTCGCTAAAAGTCCATTAGCCTATATCTACGGACAAATGTCCGTTTCTACAGACTGCGTGCTCTCAAAATCCTCCACAGGCCATGGAAATAACATCTAACACCATGGTTAGATTCGTCTCGTCCTCCTGATCACAATCGTACCCATTACACAGGCCAATTGTCCCTGAAATTGAAAGCCCTAAAACCAAGCTCGAAAACCTAGCAATGGTGATTAACGCTACAGGCCATATAAACGAAATTGAGTAATACAGAAAGTTTGCAAATGCTATGGTGATCAAGAATGTATAATTATTTCAACCTAACAATGCGTAAATCGTGAGTTTCGAATTCAAGAACAGGGGTGTAACGTGAACGACTTACAATGCGATTAGGGACCATAACGAACTTGTTCTTGATAGCTTTAGGTTCCTGAGAATGACAGGAAGCGATTGGGATCAATAACAAGCCTTGAGGATGCCTCTAACTATCAATTCGATCTCACACTTTTTTTTCTTTTTTTTCAAAACTGGTTCTTGTTCTAGCGCCTCTTTCCAACCTCTCTTTTGGTCTGCACGCAGTCTTTATGTATTAGTGAAGGGATTAGGGTTGCAAATTACATCCAAATCTTCTTTCTTCAATGCTTTTGATATTTGATTTGACTCCTCTTTAAAATCTTTCCAAACATGGCTTTTTCAATCTTTTGGTCCACTCTATGCATTTGCACGAATTTGAATGCTTGCAATATGTAATTTAAGACCTGAAATAATCACAAAATCCTTGGTTTCAATGTTTTTGGATTTTATTTGATTTATTTTGATTTAAATTGAATTAATTCAAATAAAAACCAAAATAAATGATAAAAATAAAATATGGACAAGTGGAAAAGTCTAGAGAACTTGGTCTATGTTGCCAACTCCAAACAAGTGAAAAAGATTGGGCCCATTTGGCAAAATTTGAAGTTTATGGCATAGTTGACTTTTGGCAAATTTGCAAAAAAGGTCAACTTCACCAATGCATAACTTCCTCAATTTTCACTCTTTGGAGGTGTTCTTTGAATTTTTAGAAAGTTTGATATGTCCTCTAATCAACCCTTTTGGTATCATCGCATTTTGATATTCCATTCTCATGTATGAAGCTTTGACAAAAAAGGTTTTTTGTTGACTTTTCAAAATGACCTATAATGTCCAAATTCATAACTTCTTGTGTGTGCATATTTTGAAATTGGGAGATGAATATGGATTGTAGGTAATTGCATCCTATTCAAAATTAGCTTTGGATAGGTCATTTCTCATAAAGTATGAGAAAGTTATGCTTGGTCAAAGTTGAGTTGACTTTTCCTACAAAACCCTAATTTAGCAACTTTTGAGTCTTGATAAATTATGAGCAATCCTTGATGAATCATGATAAACCATTTATCAAATGATGAAATATACTTCAAAATGAGGATGTTGACCAAAAATCTTGAAGTTTGATTGTATGTGGGCCATAGTTGACTTTTGCCCTAACATAGTTGATTTTTGGACCTTTGAGCAATTGACTGAGTAAACTTCCTCTGCAGGGCTTGAAACATGACATGGATGATCTTGAGAACATATTAGGACATTGGTGAACATTTAGGACCACTTGGACTCAAGTATCTTTATGCAACATGAAACCCTAATTTGGGGTAGACTGTCTTAGGAGAGAGCTTGTCTGACCAACCCTTGGACTACCTTGAGCAACTTGAGGATCTTTCTTGACATATTTTGAGAAATATGGGAAGGCAAATTTTGGGGTACAACAACTATACAAATGCCCGACACTCGTCCCTTCACATCCAACGATGGGGCTTCTTACCAAAATAATGGTAAGATAGCAATGTCTAAAGGAGGAGGTAAAGAACACCTGAGACCTTTTGAGTAGGTAGATTGCTCCATATTAATTGCTCTATTTCAAACAAAACATCCTTGATATTTTAAAAACAAAACACCTACACATTTCAAAACATCTTACAAAATTGAAAACATTTTCAAAAGATCAACATCTTTGTATACATTCTTACGACCGAGAATCATTACAAAGATTGCCTAAACAATGGCCTCTTTTACAAAATACTTTCAAAAAACCACACAAAGCACAATTTAAAACAAAAGCAAGTGATCTAGCAAGTAACTAAGATCCCATGGAAAACCATGGATGAAAAGGGTGCTAACACCTTCCCTTTTCATAATCTACCCCCCGAACTCAAGAAAACATCTCTAAAGGTCTTTCCTGTGCTTTTTTTGCCTTTCCTTTTGGATGAAAGAAAAGTTGGCGGCGACTCTTGCTAAACCGCAACATTTACGAATACAAACATAAAACACCAAGTCAGTTCTCCCACCATATCACAATCATGTATCTAACTGTTTTGGAAAACTCAATGGGGGTGTGTGCTGGGGCAGCATGACGAGTTTGGCCGAAAAGATCATGCTATTTATTACCTGAGCAAAAAGTTTACCGATTGCGAAACAAGATATTCACTGCTCGAAAAAACTTGCTGCGCTCTTGCATGGGCTTCTCGCCGGCTAAGAAAGTATATGCTGACCCATACTACCTTATTGATATCTAAAATGGATCCAATAAAATACATCTTTGAGAAACCTGCCCTCTCTGGAAGAATAACGAGATGGAAGATGATCCTGACAGAATATGACATACAGTATACTACCCAGAAAGCAATAAAGGGCAGTGTACTAGTTGATCACCTTGCTCACCAAGCTATGGAATACTACCAGTCTATGAGGTTTGAATTCCCAGATGAAGACATCATGATGGTAAACAACTGTGAAGAATTCAGACCATATGACGGACCTGAACAAGGATCCCGATGGACCCTGGTTTTTGATGGGGCATCCAATACACTAGGCAATGGTATTGGTGCTGTACTTATATCTCCTAAAGGGTATCATACTCCCTTTACGACAAGACTCTGCTTCAAGTGTACAAATAACATGGCAGAATACAAAGCGTGCATTTTTGGTCTCAAAGCTGCCATAAATTTGGGGATCAAATCCTTAAATGTATTTGGAGATTCAGCTTTGGTCATCAGCCAGATCAAAGGGGAATGGGACACCAAACACCCTAACCTTATCTCTTACAAAGAACATGTTTTTACATTGCTCCCACATTTTGAGAAGATTACCTTCGAGCATTTCCCGTGAGAAGAAAATCAGTTAGCAGACGCACTAGCCACAATGTCATCCATGTTTAAACTTAAATGGGATAACGAGGCTCCCCAAATCCCCATTGAACGAATGGATGAACCAACTCACTGTCACGAGATTAATACTGAAGAAGTAGTGAACCAGCCTTGGTTTCACGAAGTCAAGAAGTATCTCGAGGCTCAAGAATACCCGAAAGGAGCTTCAGTCAATGACAAAAAGTTATTAAGGAGATTCTCTGCTAAGTTCTTCCTTAGTAATGGCATTCTCTACAAACGCAATCACGACTCTGTGTTACTCCGTTACGTAGACAAGGTTGAGGCGGAAAAGATCATGGCTGAGTTACACGAGGGCACTTTTGGCACCCATTCCAGTGGGAATACGATGGAAAAGAAGATCCTACGGGCAGGCTATTACTGGTCTACCATGGAAGCAGATTGATATCAACACTATCGAACCTTCCACAAGTGTCATATTTATGCTGACAAGGTGCACGTACCTTCGGTTCCTCTGAATGTCTTGACGGTTCCTTGGCCCTTTGCTATGTGGGGGATCAATATGATTGGGGAAATCAATCCAACAACCTCTAATGGACACCGCTTCATCTTAGTGGCCATTGACTATTTTACAAAGTGGGTTGAGGAAGCCTCTTTCCCTTCCGTGACCAAGAATGTTGTAGCCGATTCATTAAACAAAATCTCATCTGTCAATATGGTATCTCAGAGAGAATCATCACGGATAATGGTACGTTTCTAAACAATACTATGAGCACCTCCCTGTGCGAGCAATTCAAGATCCAACATCACAATTTTTCCCCTTATCGGCCAAAGATGAATGGTGCTGTCAAAGTCGCAAATAAGAATATCAAAAAGATCATACAGAAAATGACATTCACATACAAAGACTGGCATGAGATGCTACCATTCGCTCTCCACGGGTATCATACCATAGCGCGCACATCAACCGAGGCCACACCATACTCTCTGGTATATGGCATGGAGGTTGTCTTGCCTATTAAGGTCTAGATCCCCTCTCTGAGAATCATGAAGGATGCAGGGCTGAATGAAGAACATTGGATCCAGACTCGACTTGATCAATAAACTTGATTGATGAGAAAAGGCTTACTAGTGTCTGTCATGGTTAAATGTATCAAAAACGGATGATCAAGGCTTTCAACAAAAAGATCATACACCAAGTATATCAAGTCGGGGATTTGGAGATCAAGCGCATCATACTACCGCAAGGTGATCCCAGGGGCAATTGGACTCCTACACACGAAGGACCATTTGTGATCAAAAGCATATTCTCTGGTGGAGCAATGATCTTGACCACCATGGATGGTGACGACTTGCCACACCCTGTGAACGCATACATAGTCAAAAGATACTACGCATAAGAGACCCACTAGGTTGACACACCTAGGCAAAGAAAGGGCATCCTGGCGAACCAAAAGGTTCAGGAAAAAATTAGGGATAAAACAAAAAAAATCTGTACACCCGACAAGCTGAAAACCTGAAAGGGCAGCTTGGGCAAAAAAGGGTATCCCGGTGGACTGAAAACCCGAAAGGGCGGTCCAGGAAAAAGTTAGGGAATGAAAGTGTATGACTATGTCCTGTTAGATCACCTTACAGACAACCTGCAAACTCGGCGGTTCTGATCAATTCAATCAGCTTCGGACAAGGCAAAAAATAGACAAGATGCTCAGAGACACGAAGGCTATAACAGAATGGGAACCCCATGGGATTATTGCACATAGCTATCTTTTCTTTGTATTAAATTTCATTTTTTACGACGGAATTCTCTTACTAGAATGTTTGTCTCATTATACAAAAATAATTACTCAAAGTCAATACAAAGATATCTCTTTGAAAGTTAAAAACTATCTGTTTTCTTGACTCTTGTTTTGTTTACAAAAACGTCCAATGATTTATTTTTGAACATATGCATTTGAACATAATCACTGTTTACAAATGAACAAAATAAAAAGACAATCACTGATGGATTTAATAGATAGGGAAATCTCTCAAAGTTATTTCCATAAAGTCCCCCACAGTGTACAGTTTAATCCCCAACAGAACAAACTTCTAGCTATCAATCCCCAGTAGAAGTCGTCCATTTTCTCAAGATTCCCCAACAGGATTTTACAAGCAGCACACAACATTTCCTTTACAATGAAGTTTATTTCTCTAAGCAGAAATTCATCAACACTTCAAATTCACAACATGAAGACTTACACTCCATATCCTCAGTAGCAGTCAGGGATTTTTATTTCCCCTACCCAATAGCAGTGCAGCAAATTAACTAACATACGCATACATCACATCCATATATCATAAACGTTGATAACATGAATGCATATATCACAATCTCATTGTACCATGCATTTCATACATCATGACACTGCATACGACTAATGTTTTACCCTTTTTCAGGATAAGATTAATCAATGGCTATCATCAACAAATTATAAAGGTCAGAGATTAATACCTAAGACAAGCCAGAACAATTATCTACACGACCAACTGAAGCAATCCAGCACGGTTTCTTTGGATTCAACTTTTCATACAGTTCAGATACACTCCAGACACGGATGCCATTCTGATACTCATTCAGATTCAACTTTTGATACAGTTCAGATACACTCCAGACACGGATGCCATTCTGATACTCATTCAGATTCAACTTTTGATACAGTTCAGATACACTCCAGACACGAATGCCATTCTGATACTCATTCAAGATTCAATCTTCAGACATAGTTCAGATATGCTCCAGAAACGGATGCCATTCTGATACTCATTCAGATTCAACTTTCAGATACAATTCAGATACGCTCCAGACACGGATTCCATTCTGGTACTCATTCAGATTAAATCTTCAGATATAGTTCAGATACGCTCCAGACACGGATGTCGTTCTGATACTCATTCAGATTTAGCTTTTCAGATACAATTCAGATATGCTCCATACACGTATGCCATTCTGATGCTCATTCAGTTTTAGCTTACAGATACGATTCAACAATCATTTCTGGATGGCATCTACAATCCCATCTCCAACAACTTTCTATCATCTCTCCAAATGGCATCTTTAAGCCCATTCCCCCTACCATCGACCATCACATCACCGAGTGCAAATTTCTTGGCACTCTAGTGTCCAAAATTAGGGTTTGAAATTGCACAAGGATATTTAAACTTTTAATGCTTCATATGACTTTCATGGATCATTATGGACCCCCAAGATTACTCATGTCAAGTTTCAAGTCTTGGATCACACTTTTGCTCAGTCAATTGAGCAGTTGACCTAGGAATCAACTATATTGGGAAAAAAGTCAACCATGGCCAATTTACAGTCAAACTTCATAATTTTTGATCCACATCAACATTTTAAACTCATATGTATCATTTTATCAAGTTTGGACCATAATTCCTCAAGAAATTTGATCAAATCTCCAAAAGGGCAAAATGGTCAAAATTAGGGTTTTTACTGAGAAAGGGCAATTTCTGATTTTTGACCTAGAAAGTGATCAATTAGTTTAAGGAATGATCTCAAGAGTCCAATTGCATCATTTTGACCAAATGACATGGCCCAAAGCATTGCTCAAGTCCAAAGGATTGACAGATGCATTTTCAGTCAATTGATCAAAAGTCAACTGTATACTGAAAAGTCAAACTTTGACTTTTTAGTCAAATTCAAATGCCAAAGATCACAATTCATCAAAACATTTAAAAATATGAAACTTATTCATCAAGAAATCCAAAATTCAAAATTTCATTTTTGAAAGTGAAAATTTCCAAACTTAGAAATTTTTCTAAGTGTTGGAAATTTCTTATTTTTTCACAACTTTGAGCAAAATTTTCACCATGATGCAAGATGATTCAAGAAAAACTTCCAACATGAAAGTTATATATATCCATGAAATCTACAACTTTGCTTTACACAACTCCTTCCAAAAGTGCTTAGATCTCAAGTTATAATTTTAAGAATACATGGTCATGAAACAAAACACTTAGTGAAAGGGGAGAATCAAAGGGGAATCTTCAAAAGCAATTCAAAGATGGGTTGTAGAGTACATTACAAGATTTCCAAAATGTCCAAGAACTCCTTGATATCATTCTTAAGTAGGGAGAATTTAAGAGATGAAGTTAAGGTTTTATCACTTGAATTACAAGGCATTTTATGATGAACAAAATTCAAATTCAAATTTATGCTGCATAAACTCTACTTTGCAGGCCTCATACATGTTAGGCACTCCATAATTAATTGCTTGCACAACTGTTAGAGGTCTCATTTCAAGCATTCAATGCAAGGCCATGCTTTATATCCATTTTGGGAAGAAAGTGTACATTTCCATTTTGATAAAGTGCCTTTTTACACAAAACTTGTTCTTGAGCTTTGCACTTGTTCTCTTCTGATCATACAAGTCCCATAACCCATAGAAACTTGTTATACACTTACAATCACTCAGCCCATACTTGTACCTCACATTGAAACTTGGTTTCCCATTTTTCTTCAAAATCAAGTAACCTAGCAATTAGCTGAAAACTTGTACTTCTGATTGTCCAAACCACTCCAATCCTTTTGCTTATAGATATACAAACCAGTTGCCATAAAACACACAAATGCTTGACCCCTAAAACACCAAGAGCTCAGAATCACATCTCATACCTCCATTTTCACATAAACTGACCAAAAACTTGAAACTCATAACTCCCTCGTGCGTTTTCAAGCCTTTTGTTTCCTAAAGATTCTAAACATCATTTAGAACTGATCCCACACCCTGTTACAGAACTGTAACACCATTAACACCATCCTCCATTTTCAAAAACAGAGCTTTGCACTTGGACTTCTCCAGAACTCCTCAGGTACTTTCATCTCAAACTAAGCATCCCATTAGCTTCCTGGGAACTTGAGGAAGCTAACCCAATCATTGGAACTCCTTGAAAGCTGCTCAAACTTCAAACTCGATACCCTCTTGCAAGGTAAGTTTTCTAACTTTGGAACTTTTCATACATGCATCATCAATGATTTATTTGTGAATGAAACATGTAGATATCATTGCTCTAAAGCTAACCATGTCCATAGTTTCCATTAATTTTGCCTGAGCTTAGAGAATTTTAAGATTGAATTTTTTGAGATTTTTAGGATTCAGAATAGGGCCATTAAAATTCATGTTTATCTTTGAACTATAGTTTTAATGCTTTACATTTATGAAACCGTGAGAAAATTTGCTACAAGTTTCATGTTTACAGTTTTCATTTTTGTAGAGATTTGAGCAAGTTATAGAGGTTCTGGCTGGGCGTGAGGTTGAAGATGAAGTTGGCCTCAGGAACGTGTTTGCCTTATGTATTTATTGTTTGATTTATATAAACGGATGTATAGCCACCCTAGTGGTAGAAGCGCGCGCCTGTAACTTGAGGGACCTGGGTTCGAGCCCCAGTGGTACCCTTTTGATTTTTTTACATTTTTCTTTGCATTCTGATTTTTTTGACAAGGCACCTGGGCCTCCTTTGGGCTTTTAATTTTTTTTACTGCTAACTCCCCCCCGTTTCATTTACATACCCCTGGCCCAGTTTTTATTTTTTTTTGTTTTATTTATTTTCTTAATTATTTTTCTAATATTAAAAAATCATAAAAAATATAAAAATAGTAGATTTATATTTTGACTTAGTTTATTTATTTTTCTCAATTTTTTTATTTATTTAACCATACTTTATTTATTTTACTAATTATTCTTGTAAATTTAATTAAAACTAGGATATTATTTATTTTCTTTTACACCAATTAAAACATATTATTTTAATATAAAAAAGGCCAAAAATATTTTATAATACTATAGATTATTTTCAAGACAAAAATATAAAAAAAATACTTTTCTTAAACTTAATTTCTTTTTAATTATTTAATAGAATTAGGGTTTTATTTAAAATCTTTTCTTAGTAAATTTAGGTTTAATTAATTATTTTCTTCTAGTTAATTAGGTTAAAACAAAAGTCCATTTCTCTAAAAAATCAAACAAAGATCCATTTTCTTAACACTTACATTCTTGTATATTTATTCATTATGTACTTTATTTACTTCAATTCTTGTATAAATTTAATTTGGTTGTAATAGATTAATTATGTTTATTTTCTTACAATCCCCATTCATAATTTGTACGCCCCCTCCCACAAGTATTGTAATAGCATAGTAACTTTAAATTCCGCAATTTATCACATGCTAGTAATTAGGGTTTGTATGGAAAGACTAAAATCAATACTTATAAAACCCTAATTCACGACAAAACTAAGAATGAAAATAATGCACTTGCACACAAGCACCCCCTAGGGTAAATCCACTTGGTTGCCTTTACAAAATGGCCATATTACGCATGTGAGGTATCTTAGCAAAAACAAGCAAAATACAAGATCATAGTCCCTCGATGACGCTATCTAAGTTGCTTTTCAAATGATCTTAGTCCCTAAAAGAGAATGCTAAGATACCTTGCAACATTGCTAATCATGGTTATACGATGACCCATGCCCGTCCCGTTTACATCCAAAGATAGGGTTACTTACCAAATCAATGGTAAGATAACAATGTCAAAGGAAAAGGAAAATGAACATGAAATACTTTTGAGTAGGTAGAATGCTCCTAATTACTTGCTCAATTTCAAAGCATCCTTGTTATTTTCAAAACAAACACTTACAATTTCAAAACCTCTTACAAACTTGAAAACATTTTCAAAAGATCAAACATCTTTATATACATTCTTACGAACGAGAATCATTACAAAGATTGCCTAAACAATGGCAACTTTACAAAATACTTTCAAAAACCACACAAAGCACAATTTCAAACAAAAGTAAGTGATCTAGCAAGTAACTAAGAGCCCATGGAAAACCATGGATGAAAAGGGTGCTAATACCTTCCCTTTTCATAATCTACCCCCCGAACTCAAGAAATAATCTCAAAGGTCTTTCCTGTGCTTTTTCACCTTTCCTTTTGGATAAAAGAAAAGTCGATGGCGACTCTTGCTAACCGCAACATTTGCGATAAAACGCAAAACCCTCAAGTCAGTTCTCCCACTGTATCACAATATCCGTTGATATAACTGAAACAATAAATACATAATACAAAACAAGTTCCAGAAATGAATTTCATCTTCAACCTCCAACAATAGTTCTTATAACTTGCTCATTTCTCAACAAAAATAAAAGATGCAAAGATGAAAGTTGCTTCATTTTTCCATACGAATCCAACCATATAAATATCATGAGCTATAAATCAAAGAAGAATGAGAATTTCTAAAAGTACAAAATTCTGACCTAAATATTTTTAGAGATTCAAACCTAAAATTCTCTAAGCTCAATCCATATAAATGAAATCTATGGATATGTACAGTTTAAGGGCAATGAAGTCTACATTTTATCTTCCCAAATGCAAGCCTAACAATGCCTAAGTAATGAGATAGAAGTTCAAGAAAAATACCTTAAAACTAGAAATCGTGAAATGCAAATGAGCTTGATTCAAGGTGCTGCAATGATCAGGTTAGCTTCCTCAAGTTCCCAGGAAGCTAATGCAATGATTAGCTTGAGAAATGGATGGCTGAAATGGTCTGGAGAAGTCAACTTGCAGAGCTCTGTTTTTGGTTATGGAGGTTGATGAAGATGGAGTTACAGTTATGAAACAGGGCCAGGGATAGGTTATATTTGATATGTAGGAGCTTTATGGTTGATTAGGAAGGAAAAAATACGAGGGAAATGAGAGATATAAGTTTAAGGTCAAAATTATGCATCAATGGAGTTTCTTGTGCAATTTATGGCTTGAGGGAGTTTTGGCGTGTTTCAGGGTGCTTAAGCTCGTGCCTTAGCTTGCAAATAGTGTCTCTACTTATAAGAAAAAGGTTTTGTATGCTACAACAAGTCAAAATTTGAATTTACATGTTTAAGCTCACATGTGATTTTCTTTTCAAAACAAGTTTCCACGCCTTTGTACTTTCTATTGTAGGATGGTTGGACTTTTAGCAAGCTTGCTTCTGACTTTTTGGATGGATTGTACTTAAATAGAACAAGTTAGGAGCTCAAGAAGCTGACTTTGTGCATAAAGCTTGCTTTAAAAGAATGGAAATGGTGACTTTCTCCCTAAAATGGCAAAATGCTTTGGACAATGCTTGAATCAATTGGACAATTGATCAATCAGTTATGTAAACATTAAATAAAGGAGTGAAAAAAAAGTTTAAGTCCTACAAAGTGAATATTATGCAGCATGGCTATCGATTTGGTTCATGTTACATCACAAATTTTGCCTTGCCAAATAACTTAAAACCCTAACTTCTTGCCTTCGATTCTCCTAGCTCAAGAATGATCTCAAGGAGTTCTTGGACATTTTGGAAATCTTGTAATGTGCTCTACAACCCCTCTTTGAATCACTTTTTCAAATTACAAATGGAGATATGTGAAAAGTTTCTATGAAGTTGGTACCAAAAATCTGCCTAACTAGGGCAAAATTTTGACTAAGTGTTTAGTTTCATGACCATGATTTTATGGATTAATAACTTGATATCCAAGCATTTTTATGAGGAGTTTTGTAAAGAAATGTTTTAGATCTCATTGAGATCTACAACTTTTATGTTGAAAGTTTCCTTTGAATCATCTTGCATCATGGTGAAAAATTGGCTCAAAGTTGTGAAAAAATATGAAGTTTTCAACACTTAGAAAATTTTTTAAGTTTGGAAACTTTGACTTTTCAAAATGAAATCTTGACTTTTTGATTTCTTGATGAACAAGTTTCATATTTTGACATGTTTTTATGAATTGTAATCTTTAACACTTGATTTTGACCAAAAAGTCAAAGTTTGACTTTTCACTGTATCAGTTGACTTTTGATCAGTTGACTGAAAATCAACTATCAATCAATTGATCTTGAGGGAAGTTCTGAGCAATACCATTAGGTAAAAATGATGCAATTGAATCTTTGAGGTCATGTTTCCAACCAATCAACCATCTGCTAGGTCAAAAATCAGAAATTGCCTTTTCTCAATCAAAACCCTAATTTTGACCATTTTGCCCTTTTGATGATCTGATCAAATTTATTGAGGAATTATGGTCCAAACTTGATCAAATGACATGTATGAGTTCACAATGTTGATATGGATAAAAAATTATGAAGTTTGACTGTAAATTGGCCACAATTGACTTTTTCCCCAATACAACTGATTTTTAGGTCAACTGATCAATTGACTGAGCAAAAATGTGATCCAAGACTTGAAACTTGACATGAACAATCTTGAGGGTCCATAATGATCCATGAAAGTCATATGAGGCATTAAAAGTTCAATTATCCTTGTGCAATCTTAAACCCTAATTTCAGTCATCAGTGCTTAAGGAGGTGTCTTGAGCTGATCAACCCCTGAGCAGTCTTGAACCAAAGGTGATCTTGTGAGAAAATACTTGATAAATGAGAGGGAAAATTACAACAGATGCCCCTGTTCAATCTTCTTAAACCTGAAGATTTAGATTGGCGGATCCGCCATTCTTGACTTGAAGGTGGAAGATGATTGAATACTAGAATGCCCAGAAATATGCACTCGAAGATGGATTGTGAATGGGCTTATAGATTCCATTTGGAGGAATGATGGAAATTTTCTAGAGATGGGCTTGTAGATGCCATCCAAAGGTGACTGTTGATAGAAAATGGATTAAGTCTGAACTTGATTTCACTGAAAATGAATCAGAATAAGTTTGACTGGGAAGAATTAGAATAAGTCTTGGAACGATTTATCTGAACCAGAAATGTTCATTTGGAAAGTAATCAGGGTAAACCGTTGAGAGGTTTAAACTGAACCAAAAGAGGTTTTGAATATTCTTTAACTGGAGAGAAATTAGAGTAGATCTTCGAGCGATTGATCTAAACCAGAGAATGTGTCTACTAGGAAAGAATCAGAATAAATCGTTGAGAGATAAAACTGAACCAACAGGGATTTGGAGAAGGATCAGAATAAATCATTGAGAGATTTATCTAAACCAAAGAAAATGCCCGGGGGAAAGAATCAGAATAAACCATTGAGAGATTTAAAACTGAACCGGCATGGATATGGAGAAGAATCAGAATAAATCATTGAGAGATTTAATCTGAAACAGAGAAGACGTCTGCGGGAAAGAATCAGAATAAACCGTTGAGAGATTTAAACTGAAACAGAAGGGATATGGAGAAGAATCAGAATAAATCATTGAGAGATTTAAAACTGAACTGGCAGGGATCTAGAGAAGAATCAGAATAAATCGTTGAAAGATTTAATCTGAACAAGAGAAGACGTCTGCGGGAAAGAATCAGAATAAACCGTTGAGAGATTTAAAACTGAATCGGCAGGGATCTAGAGAATAATCAGAATAAATCGTTGAAAGATTTAATTCGAACCAGAGAAGACGTATGCGGGAAAGAATCAGAATAAACCGTTGAGAGATTTAAAACTGAACCGTAAAGGATCTGGAGAAGAATCAGAATAAATTGTTGAGAGATTTAATCTGAACCAGAGAAGACGTCTGCGGGAAAGAATCAGAATAAACCGTTGAGAGATTTAAAACTGAACTGGCAGGGATCTGGAGAAGAATCAGAATAAATCGTTGAGAGATTTAAACTGAACCAATAAGGGTCTGAAGGAAATATCTGTTATGTAGATGGTCGACCAGCCCTTTCTCAAGAATTGATCTATAATTGACTTGTTGAAAATTTGACGATAATTTTCTGTTGATTGATTTTTTCCTGAAAAGGTGAAAGGTTAGTTGCATGCAATGCCATGATGTATGAAATGAATGGTATAATACTGTTTCTAAAAATAAATGAGACCGCGTTGTACACATATGTGTTGTCAATGACATATGGATGTAATGTATGGACACATTAATCGTTATGCCGCAGTGTTGCTGGAGTCGGGTAAAATAAATCCCTGAGTACTGTTGGGTATGAGGAGTGTAAGTCTTCATATTTTGGAGTTGAAGTGTTGATGAGTTTTCATTTGTTAGAGAAATAAACTCTGTTGTGAAAGGGAAATGTCGTGCATTGCTTGTGGACCTCGTGAAATCCTGCTTGGGAATCCTGAGAAACTGGGCGACTTTCATTGGGGAATCTTTGGAGAGGTAACCGGAAATTTGGTCCCGTCGGGGATGTGAGAGCACTTGATACCATTAGGATGCGTACTGGAGACATATTAGCGATCCTGTAGTGGGATGTCCCTTTTTCCACTCTTGCTAGAAAAAGTACCAGCAAGGGATTTTATGGAATAGTCTAAAGATATTATCCTATTTCTTAAAGCCATTAGTGATTGTCTTTCTGTTTTCTGTTCCTCTTTTTTTGTTCATTTGTAAACAGTAGTCACGTTCAAATGCATATGTTCAAAAATAATCATTGGACGTTTTCACAAACAAAACACAGAAATAAAAGAAAAACAAATAGTTTTGCACTTTCAAAGGGATATCTTTGTATTAACTTGAATAAGTATTTTTTTACAATGAGACGAACATTCTAGTAAGAGAATGTCGTCGTAAAAATATGAAAATTGATACAAAGAAAAGATAATATGTGAAATAATCCCATGGGGTTCCCATTCTGCTATAGCCTTCATGTCTCTGAGCGTCTCATCCACTTGCTGCCTTGTCTGAAGTTGATTAGATTGATTAGACCCGTTTGAGTTTGTCAGTTGATGTTAAAGGTTGTCTGTAAGGTGATCCAATAGTCATATGCTTTAATTCCCTAACTTTTGTCTGGACCGCCCTTTCGGGTTTTCAGTCCATCGGGATACCCTTTTTTTCTCAAGATGCCCTTTCAGGTTTTCAGCTTGCCGGGTGTACATATTTTTTTCCTTCATTTTATCCTTAACTTTTGCTCGAACCTTTGTGGTTCGCCGGGATGCCCTAATTTTTACCTAGGCTAGTCGACCTAGCGGATCTTTATTTATGCGTAGTATCTTTTGACTATGTCTACATTCACAGGGTGCGGAAGGTCGTCGCCATCCATAGTGGTTAAGATCATTGCTCCACCAGAGAATATGCTTTTGATCATAAATGGTCCTTCGTATGTAGGAGTCCATTTTCCCCAGGGATCACCTTGTGGCAATATGATACGCTTGATTTCCAAATCACCAACCTGATATACCTGACATTTGACCTTCTTGTTAAAAGCGTTGATCATACGTTTTTGGTACATCTGACTATGACAGACTACCGTAAGCCTCTTCTCATCAATCAAATTCAACTGGTCAAGTCGAGTTTGAATCCATTCATCTTCATTCAGCCCTGCATCCTTTATGATTCTCAGAGAAGGTATTTGGACTTCAATTGGTAGCACGACTTCCATACCGTATACCATAGAGAAAGGAGTTTCCCCTGTTGATGTGCGTGCCATGGTACGGTAACCGTATAGAGCGAATGGTAACATTTCATGCCAGTCCTTGTAGGTCATTGTCATTTTTTGTATGATCTTCTTGATGTTTTTATTTGCGGCTTCAACAACACCATTCATCTTTGGCCGGTAAGGAGAAGAATTATGGTGTTGGATCTTGAATTGCGTGCATAGTGCGGTGATCATAGTATTGTTGAGATTCATACCATTGTCCGTGATGATTCTCTCCGGGATACCATACCGACATATGAGATTCTGTTTGATGAATCGGGCCACAACATTCTTGGTAATAGAAGCGAAAGAAGTTGCCTCAACCCACTTCGTGAAATAGTCAATGGACACTAAGATGAAGAGGTGTCCATTAGAAGCTGTAGGTTTGACTTCTCCAATCATGTCGATGCCCCACATCGCGAATGTCCAGGGAGCAGTCAGGACGTTTAGAGGAACTGAAGGCACATGTACCTTGTCAGCATATATCTGACATTTGTGACAGGTTTGTGAATGCCGATGGCAATCTACTTCCATGGTAGACTAGTAATACCCTGCCCATAGGATCTTTTTAGCCATCGTGTTCCCACTAGGATGGGTGCCAAAAGTGCCTTCATGTAGATCAGCCATGATCTTATCTGCGTCAACCTTGTCTATGCAACGAAGCAAAGTAGAGTCATGGTTGCGCTTGTAGAGAATGCCATTACTGAGGAAAAACTTAGTAGAGAATATTCTCAAGAACTTCTTATCATTGACTGAAGCTCCCTCTGGATACTCTTGGGCCTCGAGATACCTCTTAACTTCATGGAACCAAGGCTTGTCCATTAGCTCTTCGTTATTGATCTCGTGACAGTAAGCTGGTTCATCCCTCCACTCAATGGTGATCTGGGGAGCCTCGTTACCCCACTTGAGTTTAAACATGGATGACATAGTGGCTAGCGCGTCCGCTAGTTGATTTTTCCTCTCGTGGAAAATGCTCAAAGGTAATTTCCTTGAAATGTGGGATTAATATAAACACATGTTCTTTGTAGGGGATGAGATTAGGGTGCTTCGTGTCCCATTCTCCTTTGATCTGACTAATGACTAAGGCTGAATTTCCAAATACACTTAAGGACTTGATTCCTAAATCTATGGCAGCTTTGAGACCCATAATACACGGTTCATATTTTGCCATATTATTGGTATAGTTGAAACAAAGTCTTGCAGTGAAGGGAGTATGACATCCTTCAAGGGACATGATTATAACACCTATGCTATTTCCGAGTGTGTTGGAAGCTCCGTCAAAAACCAAGGTCCATCGGGATCCTTGTTTAGGTCCGTCATATGGTATGAGTTCTTCATAATTGTTTACCACCATGATGTCTTCATCTGGGAACTTGAATTTCATGGATTGGTAGTCATCCACAGCCTGATGAGCAATGTGATCAGCTAGCACACTTCCCTTTATTTCCTTTTGGGTAGTGTACTGAATGTCGTACTCAGTCAGGATCATCTGCCATCTTGCTATTCTCCCAGAAAGGGCAGGCTTCTCGAATATGTATTTAATTGGATCCATCTTGGATATCAATAAGGTAGTATGGGTCAACATATACTGTCTTATCCGGTGAGTAGCCCATGCCAGAGCGCAACAAGTTTTCTCGAGCAGTGAATATCTTATTTCACAGTCGATAAACTTTTTGCTCAGGTAGTATATTACATGCTCTTTTCGGCCAGACTCGTCATGCTACCCCAGCACACACCCCATTGAATTTTCCAAGACAGTTAGATACATGATCAAAGGTTTTCCCTCGACTGGCGGCATCAAAACAGGAGGCTCTTGAAGGTACTCTTTGATCTTATCGAAGGCAGCTTGGTATTCATCATTCCATTTGACTACTTGATCTTTCTTCAGTAATTTGAAGATTGGTTCATAAGTAGCGGTTAGGTGAGAAATGAATCTGGCGATGTAGTTTAGCCGTCCTAAGAATCCTCTGACTTCATTCTCGGTGCGAGGAGTAGGAATTTCTTGTATTGCTTTTACCTTTGCAGGGTCCACTTTGATACCTTTACCGCTGACGATGAAGCCTAGGAGTTTACCGGACCTCGCTCCAAATGTGCATTTATTCGGGTTCAACCTTAGCTTGTATTTCTATAGCCTTTCAAACAGGTGCAAATGGTCAAGATGTTCCTCTTCAGTTTGAGATTTGGCTATCACGTCATCCATGTAAACCTCTATTTCGTGATGGATCATATCATGAAACAAAGCTACCATGGCGCGCTGATAGGTTGCCCCAACATTTTTCAACTCGAATGGCATAACCTTGTAACAGAACGTGCCCCATTGTGTGACGAAGGTTGTTTTCTCCATGTCCTTAGGTGCCATTATGATTTGATTATAGACTGAGAAACCATCCATAAATGAGAACACTTTATGCTATGCGGTATTGTCAACCAAAATATCGATATGGGGAATTGGGAAATCATCCTTAGGGCTTGCCCTATTCAAATCTCTATAATCAACTCACATGCGTACTTTACCGTCTTTTTTAGGCACTAGAACAACATTGGCGACCCATTGTGGATAGGAAGTGACGGCTAAGAATCCGGTATTGAATTGTTTCATGACTTAAGTCTCGATCTTCTTTGACATGTCTGGCCGCATGCGACGGATTTTCTATTTTAACGGAGGGCAGTCTTCTTTTGTCGGTAGACGATGGACCACAATATCAGCGTCAAGTCCTGGCATATCTTCGTATGACTAGGCAAAGACCTCAACATAGTCATGTAGTAATTGAGTTAAGCGCTTCTTGACACTAGATTCCAGATTGGCACCTACCTTGACTTCTTTCTTGTTCTCTTCGGTACCTAAGTTAACTGTGTCAACCAGTTCTTCGTGGGGCTGTATGGTCCTTTCTTCCTGTTGTAGTAACCTGGCTAGTTCCCCTGGAACTTCACAATCTTCCTCACCTTCGTCTTTGGCTTGGTAGATCGGATTTTCAAAGTCACAATAGGCCATAGCAGAATCGTTACCCATGGGATCCTGAGTGGATGTGAATCTGCATTTTGATACATGGGTGTGTGTAAGAGCATAACTATCATTGAAAAAATAAACATGTAGAAAAAAGAAAAACAAAGAGCGTAAATTTTGCATGCAAAAAGGTCCATGATTCATTGATGACATATGAAAATAAAGTAACAACCCTTACAAATGGCCCGTTGTCCCTCGGGTAACACACAAGGTTTTAAAAGTCTCAATTGTTTAATTATTACAAGTCTGACAAAAATTTAAAGACAATTACTGTTGGATAAAAGTAATTGGGACAAAATCTTTGGCTTCCCAGTTGTTGAGTCCTCCGCTGATAGTTGGGAAAATCCATTCTTCCAGGTCACAACCGTCATCACTATCTTCCATTGTGTTGACTCCATGGTTACTGATCCGTAAAGGTGGTCCCTCGGTACGAGCACGACGAACAGCTTTCTGGGCTCCTGAAGTGAAACCCAAACCAAAATTTTCAGACTTGTAAGGAATATCCGGGAGTTGGCCCCAAATAGTATACCCACCTTCTTCGACTGCTGCCTTGGCATCTTTCAGAGAAGCCATCTTTAGCGGATGCCTGGTAATCTTCGGGACTTGGGAAACAGTCTTGGTCGCCGCAACTGTTTGTGGGGCTTCCTCGAAATGCTGAGATGGAGTTTCAATGAATTCACCATCCATTTCCACGTATCTGAAGGAGTTCAGGTGACTGACCATATGTTCCTCCTCTCCATGGACAGTGATGATTTTTCCCTTGGTTGGGTATTTCAACATCTGATGTAATGTAGAGGTGACGGCACCAGCGTTATGAATCCAAGGTCGGCCCAATAAACAAGAATAGGAAGGGCGAATATCCATTACACAGAAATTTGAATCAAAGGTTTGAGTTCCAACTTTAATGAGGATGTCCACCTCCCCGTGCACCATTCTCTTCGAACCGTCGAAGGCCCTCATCACTATGTTGTTGGGTTTTAAGGTCAAACCTTCACAGTCTAGTATATCTAGAGCCTTCTTAGGCAGAACATTCAATGACTAACCGGTATCTACCAGGACATGGGACAAAGTAGTGCCTCTGCATTCGACGGAGACATGCAACGCCTCATTGTGTTTCCTCCCTCTAGGTGTCAGGTCAGCATCATAAAAGCCCAAACCATTGTCAGATGTTAAACTGGCCACACAATCTTCGAATTGGTCAGTATAGGTTTCTTGTGGCACATGGGAAGTTTTAAGAAATTTCACCAAGGCCTTCGCATGATCCTCGGAGCACAACAGTAAAGCTAGCATAGAAATCTTTGAAGGTGTCTGCCCTAGATGTTCGACTATGTTGTAGTCGCTTCTCTTTATAATTTTCAAAATTTCTTCCATCTCCTTCTTGGAATCCTCTGGGATAGATATTGATTGCGCCTTCATCCGGACAGGTTCAACCAAAATGCCTTTGCCCCGAGTCTCGGTCAACTCGGTGATATGGGTGTCAGCAGGGGTAACCATAGGAACTGTAGTAGTAGTGTCAACAGGAACAAAAGTAGGGATGATCACAGGACCGGTAACAGTTTTCAGAGGAGAAATCTCAGGGGAGAACACCCTTCCACTTCTGGTTATTTTGCTGGTTCCCACAATGTTGCCGATGTCGGGGTCATCCTTTTCAAAAATCGAGTCTTCATCAGCCATCCAATATTTCTTGACGCCGTGGTAGTAGAAGTCACCCCCATAGTTCCAGGGGACAGTTTTATCTGAAGAGTACGGGATTGTCCCTGGCATAATAATTATCAGTGGAGTCACTTTCGGAACAGATGTAATCCTAACGGGTATTTTGGTGGAGACCCTGGAAGGATTGGTGGAAATGGTTGGAACGAGAGTCTTTTCAAACAAAATCTCTTTGTCATCCATCAGGCACTGGACACCTACTTTCAGTAAATGACAACCAGTTGGCAGGGATAAACAGAGGTGGCATCCTTCGCCACAACCCGGAAATAAACTGGCCTTCAACAGGTTCCTCTTGACGGTCAGGAGAGGAGTAACAAGCTCATCATCAACAATAACAAACACATCATCTTCAACAACGCTAACACCACGGCCGTGCTTGGGCATAGGAGCGGTGATAACGTTTGGGATCTCAGGAGCATCAAACTCAATTTCTTTTGCCTCGAGAAGGTCTTGCACCTTGTTTTTCAAAACCTAGCAGTCGTTTATATCGTGACCTGGACTTTCTGAATGGTAAGCACAACGGGCGTTTGGGTTGTAATGGGGAGAGGCAGTGTTGGGGTTCTTCGGAGCTTTCTGCAAGGTTACCAGATTAGATCTCAACAAATGTGGCAAGACTTGAGACAACGTCATATTTATCCGGGTAAATTGTATTACCGGTCTTTCTGTTCTAGGCTGGTTGTTCCTTTGTTGAGTAGGTGCAGGCTTAGGGATCATGACGGCCCCCACTGTTGGATGACGTTCAGTTCAGTCCTGATTCCTTTGATGGTACACAATACCAACCTCTTTATTCCCAGTGAATGGTTTTCTCACGGCACTAGAGGATGCGTCCTTTTGGATCTTCCCACTCTTAATCCCAGCTTCCATTCTCTCCCCAGTGAAGATTAATTCAGTGAAGCCGGCTGAGGAGCTTCCAATTAGATGATTAAAGAAAGGACCGGACAGGGTACCCAGAAACATGTCCACTAGCTCCCTGTCAGACAGGAGAGGCTGGACTCTTCCTGCTAAGTCCCTCAACTTCTGAGCGTAGTCTTTGAAACCCTCGCTCGAACCCATAGCCAGACTTTGGAGTTGAGTACGGGTGGGAGCAAGGTCTGTGTTGTACTGATACTGCATATAAAAAGAAGCAGCCATGTCTTCCCAATTATGGATATTGGCCCTCTCCAGTTGATAGAACCAATCTAGCTGAGTCCCGGATAAACTATCCTGAAAGAAGTTTACCCATAAATCTCTGTCAGTAGTGTGAGGCTGTATCTTCCTCACATAAGATCAGAGGTGCATCTTGGGACACGAAACCCCGTCGTACTTAGCAAACACTGGTGCCTTGAACTTTGGTGGAATAACAATCCCAGACACCAAGCCCATCTCTTCAAAGTCCAGCCTGGGTACTTTCTGAATCTCCATTGCACTTAGACGCTCTTCCAAATGTTTGTACTTCTCATCAGCTGGAGGATATTGCTCTTCAGAGTAATCATCCTCTTCTTCCTCTTCAGATTCTGGATGGTCAGTCACTTCCTTGTTTTTCCCTTCTTGATTTTCCTTTTCACCTGACGATGTTGCAAAGTCTAGGGTCCACCTGGCTGGCCCTGGGAACCTTCTTCCCAGATTCAAAACACCTGTTGATTTCTTTGCTTTCTTCTTCTTTTCTTTGATCAACAAAGTTTTCAAATCCTCTTGTCCTTTTTCCAAAGTCAAGAACATTTGTTGAAATTGAACGTTCTGCATCTGGAGATCTTTTACTGTCTGCTCAATATCCATCTCACTGAAATAAACAGTAGAAAGATAAGGAGACCTGTTGTAAGAAACCTGTTTGTGTTATGATGAATGAAGATGCATATGCAAATGATTTTAAGGAAATTAGAGATTTAAATTTGCTTTATACAAAAAGTAACACACGTTATATTAATAAATCAAAGTTTGAGTACATCGTGCCTCTTTGGGCTTACAAAGAAATACAAAATCTCTAAGATAAAAAAGTTGAACGCATCCTCTTTGGTGTGATGTAGGCGTTCAGACTCCGCTCCTTATGAAGCTACTTGGTGAGTTCCAGAACCTTCTTCTCGCTGGCGTATAATTGGGCCTCAAAAGTGTCTCGCTCCCCCTTAAGCTGTATCCAATCCCTTTAAAAGTTTTCGAGAGATTCGGGCATGTCAGGATGAAGGATAGCGTATGGGACATCTCCTTCCACAACAAGTTCTATGATAATTGGGAGAATGGAAGGATAAGGCATCACAAGTTTCTGAGCACGAGCTCGCACCCACTTAAGGTAAGGCTCAAGGGGGATGTAATTCTTCTTCCCCAATGTCTTGCTATCTATCTTGTTCAACATCCTCCAATCTCGGATAAACCTCTGGTGGTGACCTTGATCGTCATTCTCGTAGTCAAATACCAATCCTCTCATAGGGACCATCCCTTCGGGCGTAACCAAACTATCGTAAGGCCAAGCAGGGGTTGTAAGTGATACCTCCCCTAATTCCAAGTAGGGGGACATTAGGGAATTCTCCACAACGGTCGACGATAGTAACATTCTCCACAGATCGGGAACACCAATGAATATCTGAATGTTTGAGCATCATCAACCTATGTGACCACCTTGAACCTTGCTCGTTCTTCAATACAGATTGGGGAGATGCAAAATAAACCATCTTTCCAAGAGAGGAGTACAACACATGAGAATACCTCTTTTCCTCATAGTGAGAGAGTGAAAAGAATGTAGGATGTCTCCTAACAAAGTAGGCACCGGGTTACGAGACATGAAGATTTTGACGGTGTTTACATCTATGAGTTGGTCGGGATTTGGAAACAAAACCATCCCATAGATCAAGAGGGCCACAATTTCCTCAAAAGCCTACAAATCCAAGGAGTTCCAATAGTCTTGAGCTTTCTCAAACAATAACTTGGCTAAGAAACCTTTGACACCACTCCTTGTTTCCCAATTAGTTGTGACATTAGATTGTTTCAAGTGTAAGGCTTGAGAAATCTCTTATGGTTTTGGATCTCTTTCTGTACCTTTGAAGGGTAGTTGATTGAGAATGGGAATCCAAGAGTTGGGAGAATTCTTCCAAAGTTGGCACAAGTTGATAATCGGGAAATGTGAAGAAATGGTGTAGAGTATCAAAGAATTGGAAGAGCACCTTCATCATATATTCATCACCCTTGATGCTAACTCTTTAAGTTGAGGAGGGATTCTTACGAGATTGACTTGAATGGTTTTCCTGCGAATAGAATCCATGTCCTATAAAATAGAGCAAAGATAAATCCCAAAAATCCTTGAAATGGTTAGTGAGTATGAGTATGATGTTATGGTGTTTATGATGTTATGTACAAGTAAATATATACAAATAAAACAAACAAGTCCTTAGGTTTAGGCTTGCATGGAGTCTCATAGGTAAGTACCCTCTTAAAGTTTAGTTGGCTCAAACCTGTCCTAACAATAGTAACCGGGTTCTAAGGGAGCTAAATATCACTGGTTTGTTTCCTCGGGCATTGTTTCAGCGCAAGCCTCCTTAATGGCGACCGAAATATCCCAAAAAACCAAACCTCAATGAGTGTAGTATCAAGTATCTACCAACTTCGGACTGCACCAAAGCCGGTCATCTCACTACGTCCTAATGGCCAAGTTGGTCAAGTAAAGGTTCTAGAAGTCAGTTAGTGCTTCATGACATCACTCAGCGGCCCTGTATTCTCCTTGACTACTCAAGGGCTACCGGTACCCACAAATATGTCACACTAACGTAGCTATCGCTTAGACCATGTCGGTATACCCCACACAGTTTCCACAATGTATTGCTACTTACCTATAAGGTATCCCAAATCTGGGTAGAGGATTTAAACCCAAAAAAAGAACCAAAATGTAAAGAAAACAAATCAAACAATGAAAGCAAGTAGATGTGATCTAGCCCTAAGGTAACCCTACTTTTAAAATAATTCCCCAGCAGAGTCACCAGTTCTGTAACGCAGTGGGAGAACTGACTTGGTTGTTTTGCGTTTGATCGCAAATGTTGCGGTTAGCAAGAGTCGCCACTGACTTTTCTTTTATCCAAAAGGAAAGGTTGAAAAGAATAGGAAAGACCTTTGAGATGTTTTCTTGAGTTCGGGGGGTAGATTATGAAAAGGGAAGGTATTAGCACCCTTTTCATCCGTAGTTATCTACGGGATCTTAGTTGCTTGCTAGATCACTTGCTTTTGTTTGAAAATGTGCTTTGTGTGGTTTTTGAAAGTATTTTGAAAAGGCGCCATCGTTTAGGAAAACTTTGCAATGATTCTCGTTCGTAAGAATGTATACAAAGTGTTGATCTTTTGAAAATGTTTTCAAGTTTGAAAGATGTTTTTGAAAGTGTTGGTGTTTGTTTTGAAAATAACAAGGATGTTTTGGTTTGAAAATGAGCAAGAAACTAGGAACATTCTACCTACTCAAAAGTATTTCTTGTTTATTTCCTCTTTCCTTTGAAATTGTTATCTTACCATTGATTTGGTAAGAAAACCTTATCTTTGGTTGTAAAAGGGAGGAGCAAGGGTTATCGTATAGTCATGAATAACAATGTTGTAAGATATCTTAGCATTTTCTTTGAGGGACTAAGATCATTCTTAAGGCAACATTTGTAGCATCATCAAGGGACTATGATCTTGTATTTTGTTTATTTTTTCTAAGACATCTTACATGCGTATTATGACCATTTTCATAAGGCAACAAAGTGGATTTACCCTAAGGGTGTAAGTGTGCAAGTGTGTTGGTTTACATGCTTTGTTTTGTCTTGAATTAGGGTTTGCTAAACATTGATTTTATCTTTCCATACAAACCCTAATTTACTAGCATTTATATAAAGCATTAAATTATGGAAAATAAAAATACTAAGCTATTACATCATTAGGGGAGGGGGTGTACAAATTTACAAATGGGGAAATTGCAAGAAAATTAAATCTAAATAATTATTACAACCATATTGAATATTGTACAAAATTGAAAATAAAAATGCAAGAATGTAAATGGAACAAGAAATGATTTTTATTTGGTTTTATGAAAGGTTTTAATCTTAACCTAATTAAGAAAATAATTAATGGAAATTTACTAAAATTAAAACCTAAATTAATTAACAAAGAATAATAAGTTAAAAATGATTTTTCTAGGGTTTTTTGTGAAAAGGTTTCAAATAATAGAAATAATAGGAAAATTAATTAATTAAAATAAACCTAAGTTCTAAGTTAATTTTAATTTACAAGAAAATAATATAATAATTAAAACTAAACCTAAATATTAATTATTAAGAAAGAAATTAATTTATTAAGAAAATGGTTTTGTTCTTTTAGTTTTATAAAACAAATAAACTAAATAAGTGTAAAAATAATAAATGAAATATTTTTTGGATTTTTATTAATAACAATAAAAATAAATAATAATAATAATAATAATAATAATAATAATAAAGGAAAAAAAAAGAAATAAAATAAAATAAGACAAAGAAAATAAAAATGAAAATTGGGCCAAGGGGTGCTGAAGTAAGGCAGGGGGTTAGAAGTAGCAAAAAGAAAAAAGGAAAAGGCCCAAGTTGGAGGCCCAGGCGTGCTGTTTGGAAACAAAAAAAAAGTAAAAAAAAAGGTGATAAATGAGAAAATATAGCGTTGTGTGTTGAACCCCTGATCTTATGCATATACACGCACTACCTTTGCCATTGGGGTGGCTGTATATCCGTTGATATAACTGAAACAATAAATACATAATACAAAACAAGTTCCAGAAATGAACTTCATCTTCAACCCCAGCCATAGTTCCTGTAACTTGCTCATTTCTCAACAAAAATAAAAGATGCAAACATGAAAGTTGCTCCATTTTCCATACGAATCCAACCATATAAATATCATGAGCTATAAATCAAAGAAGAATGATAATTTCTAAAAGTACCAAATTCTGACCTAAATATTTTAAGATATTCAAACCTAAAATTATCTAATCTCAATCAATATAAATGAAATCTATGGATATGTACAGTTTCATGGAAATGATGTCTATATTTTATCTTCATAAATGCAAGCCTAACAATTCCTAAGTAATGAGATAGAAGTTCAAGAAAAATACCTAAAAACTGGAAATCGTGAAATACAAATGAGCTTGATTTAAGGTGCTGCAATGATCAGGTTAGCTTCCTCAAGTTCCCAGGAAGCTAATGCAATGATTAGCTTGAGCAATGGATGGCTGAAATGGTCTGGAGAAGTCAACTTGCAAAGCTCTGTTTTTGGTTATGGAGGTTGATGAAGATGGAGTTACAGTTATGAAACAGGGTTAGAGATAGGTTATATTTGATGTGTAGGAGCTTTTTGGTTGATTAGGAAGGAAAACGCACGAGGGAAATGAGAGATATAAGTTTAAGGTCAGAACTGTGCATCAATGGAGTTTCTTGTGAAATTTCTGGCTTGAGGGAGTTTTGGTGTGTTTCAGGGTGCTTAAGCTTGTGCCTTAGCTTGCAAATAGTGTCTCTATTTATAAGCAAAAGGTTTTGTGTGCTACAACAAGTCAAAATTTGAATTTACATGTTTAATCTCACATGTGATTTTCTTGACAAAACAAGTTTCCATGCCTTTGTACTTGCTATTGTAGGATGGTTGGACTTTTAGCAAGCTTTCTTCTGACTTTGTGGATGGAGTGTACTTAAAGAGAATAATTTAGGAGCTCAAGAAGCTGACTTTGTGCATAAAGCTTGCTTTACAAGAATGGAAATGGTGACTTTCTCCCTAAAATGGAAAAATACTTTGGACAATGCTTGAATCAATTGGATAATTGATCAATCAATTGTGTAAACATTAAATTAAGGAGTGACAAACAAGTTTAAGGCCTGCAAAGTGAAGATTATGCAGCATGGCTATGGATTTGGTTCACGTTGCATCACAAATTTTGCCTTGCAAAACAACTTGAAACCCTAACTTCTTACCTTTGATTCTCCTTGCTCAAGAATGACCTCAAGGAGTTCTTGGACATTTTGGAAAGCTTGTAATGTGCTCTACAACCCCTCTTTGAATAACTTTTTCAAATTCAAAATGGAGCTATGTGAAAAGTTTCTATGAAGTTGGTACCAAAAATCTACCTAACTAGGGCAAAATTTTCACTAAGTGTTTAGTTTCATGACCATGATTTCATGGATTAATAAATTGAAATCCAAGCATTTCTAGGAGGAGTTGTGTAAAGCAATGTTTTAGATATCGTTGAGATCTACAACTTTTATGTTGAAAGTTTCCTTTGAATCATCTTGCATCATGGTGAAAAATTGGCTCAAAGTTGTGAAAAAATATGAAGTTTTCAACACTTAGAAAAATTTCTAAGTTTGGAAACTTTGACTTTTCAAAATGAAATCTTGACTTTTTTATTTCTTGATGAACAAGTTTAATATTTTGACATGTTTTGATGAATTATGATCTTTGACACTTGATTTTGACCAAAAAGTCAAAGTTTGACTTTTCACTGTATCAATTGACTTTTGATTAGTTGACTGAAAATCAACTGTCAATCAATTGATCTTGAGGGAATTTTTGAGCCATACCATCAGGTCAAAATGATGCAATTGAATCCTTGAGGTCATGTTTCCAACCAATCAACCATCTGCTAGGTCAAAAATCAGAAATTGCCTTTTCTCAATCAAAACCCTAATTTTGACCATTTTGACCTTTTGATGATCTGATCAAATTTCTTGAGGAATTATGGTCCAAACTTGATCAAATGACATGTATGAGTTCAAAATGTTGATATGGATAAAAAATTATGAAGTTTGACTGTAAATTGGCCACAATTGACTTTTTCCCCAATACAACTGATTTTTAGGTCAACTGATCAATTGACTGAGCAAAAATGTGATCCAAGACTTAAAAATTGACATGAGCAATATTAAGGGCCCATAATGATCCATGAAATTCATATGAGGCATTAAAATTTCAATTATCCTTGTGCAATCTGAAACCCTAATTTCAGTCATCAGTGCTTAAAGAGGTGTCTTGAGCTGATCAACCCCTGAGCAGTCTTGAACCAAAGGAGATCTTGTGAGAAAATACTTGATAAATGAGAGGGAAAATTTTGGGGTACAACACTCCCTATCAGTCAAAGGTGGTTGAACCCTACTGGAAAGGTCTCTCCACTTTTGGGCGTACTCTTTGAAACCTTCATTATTTCCCATTGTCATGTCTTGCAATTGAACTCTTGTCGGTGCCAAGTCGGCATTATACTGGTATTGGTGGTAGAAAGCCGTGGCTAGGTCTTCCCATGAATGGATACGGGAACCATACAATTGTTAAAACCACTCTAGTTGCGTCCCAGCCAAACTTTCTTGAAAAAAGTGAACCCAGAGTTTCTTGTCGGTGGTGTGCGGTTGAATTTTGCGCACATAAGACTTTAGGTGAAGCTTTGGACAGGAAAACCCATCATACTTAGAGAACACTGGTATCTTGAATTTGTGGGGAATGACAACCCCAGATATTAAATCCAAATCATCAAAATCCAAACCGGGACGACTTGAATCTCAACGACCTTCAATATGTCTTATAGCTGCTTGTACTTGACATCGGCAGAAGGATACTGCTCGTCAAAATAATCTTCATCATCAGACGCTTGATAATTGATACACCCAGCCTAGGTACTCCTAGCTTCTCCAATCTTATTCTCGTCTTCCTCAGATGAGTCTTCCACTACCAGGATCTGACGGACTGACTCTTTGAATCTTCTACCCATGTTGACTAGGGCTTTCCTCTTTGGCTTCTTTTTGGCTGCCAACAACGCCATCAAATCTTGTTTCCCCTTGGCTAGGGTCAGCAGAGTCTCTTGAAACTGGGAGTTTTGTTCTTGTAGGTCTTTCACTGTTTTCTCGATATCCATATTGCTGAAATAAACAACAGAAAGATAAGGAAACCTGTCATGGAAAACCTGTTATGTTATGATGCATGGAAGATGTGTATGCAAATGATTTCAAGAATTTATGAAATTTAAATTTGTATAGACAAAGAATGAACAAACTTCAAATTTCATTGATTAGTTAAAAATGATTACAACATGCCTCTTGGGATTACAAAATAAATCTCTAAGATAAAAAGGTCGAACGCATCCTCTTCGGCGCAAGGTGGGCGTTCACGCTTTGCACTTCATGTAGTTGCTTTGTAAGCTCCAACACCCATTTCTCACGAGTGTAGAATTGAGCTTTGAAGGTATTTCATTCTTCCTTCAACTGAATCCAACCTTTTTGCAAGTCTTCAAGAGAAGTAGGCATGTCGTGATGGAGGACGGTGTACGGGACATCTCCTTCAACCACATGCTCCATGATAACTGGTAAGATGGAGGGATAAGGCATCATGAGCTTCTGAGCACGAGCTCGTACCCACCTAAGGTAAGGCTCAAGGGGAATGTAATTCTTGTGTCCCAGCATCTTACTATCCACTTTCTTTACCATCCTTCAAGCTCGTATAAACCTCTGACGGTAGACTTGATCGTTGCTCTCGTAGTCGAATACCACTCCTTGGATGAGCATATCATGCGGACCATCCCTTCGGGCATAACCAAACTGTTGCAAGGCTAAGCAAGGGTTGTAAGTGATACCTACCCTAATGCCAAGCAAAGGGACATTAGGGAATTCCCCGCAACGATCGATGATAGTAACATTCTCCAAGGATCGAGAACACCAATGAATATCTGAATGCCTGAGTGTCATCAACCTATGAGACCACCTTAAACCTTGCTCGTTCTTCAACACAGATCGGGGAGGATGCTAAATAAACCATCTAGCTAAGAGAGGAGTGCAACACATGAGGGCCCCTCTCTTCCTCATAGTGTGAGAGTGGAGATAATGTAGGATATCTCCTAACAAAGTAGGCACCAGATTGCGAGATATGAAGATTTTGACAGCATTTACGTCTATGAGTTGGTCAGGGTTTGGAAATAAAACCACCCCATATATGAGAATGGCCAAGACTTCTTCAAAAGCTTGTAAGTCCAAAGAGTTCCAACAATCTTGAGCTTTCTCAAACAAAAACTTGGCTAAGAACCCTTTGACACCACTCCTTGTTTCCCAATTAGTCGTGATATCAGATTGTTGCAAGTGTAGAGCTCGGGAAATCTCTTCAAGTCTTGGATATCTTTCCGTACCGTTGAAAGGTAGTTGATTTGGAATAGGAATCCTCAAATGTTGAGAGAATTCTTCCATATTAGGTACTAGTTGATAATCAGGAAAAGTAAAGCAATGGTGTAGAGGATAAAAGAACTGGAAAAGCACCTTCATCATATCTTCGCCAGTGTTCGAGGTAACCAAGTTTAGGAGGCAGCCATGTATTTCAGTGAATGAATAATTCTCAGGGACCCTTGATGCTAACTCTTTGAGTTGAGAAAGAATTCTTACGAGATTGACTTGGATAGTATTCTTGTGGATGGAAGCCATGTCCTACAAAACAGAACAAAGATAAATCCCAATAATCCTTGAAATGGTTAGTGAGAATGAGTATGATGTTATGATATTTATGATGTTATGTACAAGTAAGCATATACAAACAAGGCAAACAAGTCCTTAGGTTTAGGCTTGCGTGGAGTCTTATAGGTAAGTACCCTCTTGAAGTTTAGTTGGGTCAAACCTGTCCTAAAAATAGTAATCGGGTTCTAAGGGATCTCAATATCACTGATCTTTCTTATCGGGCATTGTTTCAGCGCAAGCCTCTTTAATGGCGACCGAAATATCTCGAGAAGTCTGATCTCAATGAGCGTAGTATCGAGTATCAACCAACTTCGGGCTGCACCAAAGCTGGCTATCTCACCACTTCCTAATGGCGTAGTTGGTTAAGTAAAGGTTCTAAAGTCAGTTAGTTCTTCATGACACCACACAGCGGCCCCGTATTCTCCTTGACTACTCAAGGGTTACCGGTACCCACAAATGTTTCACACTAACGTAGTTATTTCTTAGACCATGTTGGTATACCTCGCACAGTTTCTGCAACGTATTGCTACTTACCTATAAGGTATCCCCAAATCCGGGTAGAGGATCAAAACAAGCCCAAACAAGGAACCAAAATGTAAAGAAAGCAAGTCAAACAATGAAAGCAAATAAAGGTGATCTAGCCCTAAGGTAACCCCACTTTTAAGTTTCTCCCCAGCAGAGTCGCCAGTTCTGTAATACGATGGGAGAACTGACTTGGGTGTTTTGCGTTTGATTGCAATTTTTGCGGTTAGCAAGAGTCGTCACCGACTTTTCTTTTATCCAAAAGGGAAGGTTGAAAAGAACAGGAAAGACCTTTGAGATTATTTTTTGAGTTTGGGGGGTAGATTATGAAAAGGGAAGGTGTTAACACCCTTTTCATACATAGTTATCTATGGGCTCTTAGTTGCTTGCTAGATCACTTGCTTTTGTTTGAAAATGTGCTTTGTGGTGGTTTTTGAAAGTATTTTTGAAAATGCGCCTTCGTTTAGGCAAACTTTGTAATGGTTCTCGTTTGTAAGAACGTATACAAAATGTTGGACTTTTGAAAATATTTCATGTTTTGAAAGTTTGTTTTTGAAAGTGTTTGGTGTTTTGAAAGTGAGCAAACAACTAAGAACGTCTCTACCTACTCAAAAGTCTTTTGTTCATTTCCTCCTTTCCTTTGATATTGCTATCTTACCATTGATTGTTGAAAAGCCTTACCTTTGGATGTAAAGGGACGGGCGTGGGTCATCGTATAGTCATGATAGTAATGTTGTGAGATATCTTAGCATTTCTCTTTGATGGACTAAGATCATTTGAAAGGCAACATTTGAAGCGTCATCCAGGGATTATGATCTTGTATTTTTGATTTGTTTTTTCTAAGACATCCCATATGAATAACATGACCATTTTTAGGCAACAAGTGGAATTACCCTAAGAGTGCATGTGTGAATAGTGTGTTTGATTTGCATGCATTGTTTATCTTGCATTAGGGGCATCTATTTGTTGATTTTATCTTTTCATACAAACCCTAATTACTAGCATTTATATGAAAGCGATAAATTACGGAAAGTAAACTTACTACGCTATTACATAATTAGGGGGATGGGGTATACAAATTTACAAATGGGGATTGCAAGAAATTAAACCTAATTATCTATTACAACCATATTGAATATATGTACAAGAAATGAAAATATAATATACAAGGATATAAATGAAAAGGAAAAGGATTTTGTTTGGTTTTTTGAGGCAAGGGTTTTAACCTAATTATCTAAAAGAAAAAGATTAATTAAATCAAAAAAGTTAAACCTAAATTAATTAAGAAAATAAATTACATTAGAAAGCATTTTTAGGGTTTTTTTAGAAAAGGTTTTAAGTTTAATAAAATAGTATGGAAATTATTAATTAAAAGAAACATAAATTCTAAGTTAATTTTAAATAAAAAAGGAAATAACTAAACCTAAATCTAATTATTAATTTATTAAGAAAAAGAATTAAATTTGTTTAAGAAAATATTTTTATCTTTTTGTTTTTTAAAGGAATAAAATATACATGGATATAAATATATTAGATATATAAATAAATAAACTATTTTTTTGGATTTTTATTAATAAAAATAAAAATAATAATAATAATAATAATATTAATAATAATAATAATAAAAATAAATAAAAAATAAAATAAAACAAAATATAAAAATAAAAGTCAGGGGGGTTGAAATGGAATTTGGAAGTTTGTTAGGAAAAAACAGTTTTTGTGAAGCATGACCCAATAGTGTTTTGTAATCAGAAAAGGAAAATAAAATATAAAAAATGGGCCTGCGTGATAAATGGAAACAGGGGGGGTCAAAACTAGCAAAATGGTAAGGGCCCAGTACTGCAGGCCCAAGTGCTGGTTGTTTGTAACAAAAAAGAAAGAAAATGTTGGAAAATATAGCAAAAGGCAGCGCTGGGACTTGAACCCGTCACCTTGACCATGAACGCGCGTTGCGTTTACCACTGGGGTGGATGTACAACCGTTAATATAAGCAAAACCATAAATATATAATACAAAACAAGTTCCATAAATGAACTTCATCTTCCACCTCCATCCATAGTTCCTGTAACTCACTCATTTCTCATCCATTCACAAAAAATCCAACATCAAACTTGTTAGAAATTTCAACACGATTCTGAATATGTAAATAACTTAAAATAATTCTCAAAGATGAGCAAGAATTTCTAAAAGTACCAAATCTTGACCTAACTTTTTTCAGAGATTCAAACCTGAAATTCTCTAAGCTTAGGCAATATAAATGAAAACTATGGACATATACAACTTCAGGGCAATGATATCTACATTTTATCTTCACAAATCAGAATCAAATGATGCTTGTATGAAGAGATAGAAGTTCAGAAAAAATATCTCAAAACTGGAAATTGTGAAATGAGTTTGAGTTGCTTTCAAAGAGTTTTGATGATCAGATTAGCTTCCTCAAGTTCCCAGGAAGCTAATGCAATGCCTAGCTTGAGCTATGGATGGCTAGAATGGTCTGGAGAAGTCAACTTGCAGACTCTATTTTTTGGTTATGGAGGTTGATGAAAATGGTGTTACAGATCCAAAACAAGGACATGGATGGACTATATTTGAGGTATAAAAGCTTTGCAAATAAATTTGAGGGAAAACGCATGAGGGAAATGAGAGATACAAGTTCAAGGTTAGAACTGTGTATCAATGGAGTTTTTGAGCAATTTATGGTTTGTGAGTGCTTGAGAGAGTTTCAGGGTCTTTTTTTCCCATGTGTTAACTTGTAAATAGTGTCTCTATTTATAAGCAAAAGGTTTTGTGTGTTACAACAAGTCAGAATTTGAATTTTCATGTTTAAGCTCAACATGTGACTTTCTTGACAAAACAAGTTTCTATGCCTTGTACGATGCTATTGTAGACTGGTTGGACTTTAAACAAGCTTGCTTTTGACTTTGTGGATGGGTTGTACTTAAAGAGAACAAGTTAGGAGCTCAAGAAGCTGACTTTGTGCAAAAAGCTTGCTTTACAAGAATGGAAATGGTAACTTTCTCCCTAAAATGGCAAAATGCTTTGGACAATGCTTGAATCAATTGGAAAATTGATCAATCAGTTGTGTAAACATTAAATTAAGGAGTGAAAGACAAGTTTGAGGCCTGCAAAGTGAGGATTATGCAGCATGGCTATGGATTTGGTTCATGTTCATCACAAAATATGCCTTGTAAATCAATTTTGAAACCCTAACTTCTGGCCTTCTATTCTCTTAACTCAAGCATGATCTCAATGAGTTATTGGATATTTTGGAAAGCTTGTAACATCCCCTACAACCTTCATGTTGGACAGTTTTTAAAATTCACTTTGGAACTAGATGAAAAGTTGCCATGAAGTTAGGTCAAAATCCTGCCTAACTAGGGCAAAATTTCACTAAGTCTTTTTAGTTTCATGAGCATGTCTTCATGAATTCATAATTTGAGATACAAGCATTTATAAAAAAAGTTCTGCCCTAAAATGTTTTAGATCTCATTTAGATCTACATCTTTCATGTTGGAAGTTTCCCTTGAATCGTCTTGTATCATGGTGGAAATTTGGCACAAAGTTATGAAAAAAATGTACTTTCTAACACTTAGAAAAAAAATTCTAAGTCTTGGAAATTTGACTTTTCAAAAATGAATTTTGACTTTTCAATTCCTTGATGAACAAGTTTCATATTTTGACATGTCTTGATAAATTGTAATCTTTGAAACTTGATTTTGATAAAAAAGTCAAAGTTTGATTTTTCAGTGTACAATTGACTTTTCATCAGTTGACTGAAATTCAATTATCAATCAATTGATCTTGGGAAATGTTTTAAGCCATGCCATTAGGTAAAAATGATGTATTTGGATCCTTGAGATCATTTCTTAAACCAATAAGTCGTTTTTTAGGTCAAAAGTCAAAAATTGAACTTCCTCAGTCAAAACCCTAATTTTGACCATTTTGCCCTTTTGATGATCTAATCAAATTTCTTAAGGAATTATGATCCAAACTTGATCAAATGAAATATATGAGTTTATAATGTTTATATGGATAAAAAATTATGAAGTTTGACTGCCAATTGACCATAGTTAACTTTCCCCCCAATATAGTTGATTTTAGGTCAACTGATCAATTGCCTGAGCAAAAATGTGATCCAAGACTTGAAGCTTGACATGAGAAATCTTGAGGGTTTATAATGATCTATGAAATTCATATTGAGCCTTGAAAGTCCAATTGTCCTTGTGAAAACTCAAACCCTAGTTTTCAGTTGTCAGTGGTTAAGGAGGTGTATTGAGCTGATCCAACCCTGTGTAGTCTTGAATTAAATGGAGATCTTATGAGAGATTTCTTGAAAAATGAGTGTGAAAATTTTAGGGTACAACACGGTGAAAGGAGTGTGACAACCTTCAGGAGAAATTATCACATCACTTATTCTGTTACCCAAAGCGTTGGAAGCTCCATCAAAAACCATAGTCCATCGGGATCCTTGTTCAGGTCTGTCATACGGTCCAAGTTTTGCACAATCTGTCACTAACATGGTATTCTCATCCGGGAAGTCAAAGTTCATAGATTGATAATCATCAACAGCTTGATGGGCCAAATGATCTGCCAATACACTTCCTTTGATGGCCTTTGTGTTGTATATTGAATATCATATTGAGTCATAATCATTTACCATCTAGCTAACCGTCCGGAGGGAGCAGGCTTCTCAAAGATGTACTTAATAGGGTCCATCTTAGAAATCAATAAAGTGGTGTGATTAAACATATATTATCTTAGCCGGCGAGCAGCCCATGCCAGAGCGCAACAAGTTTTCTCGAGCAGTGAATATCTGGTTTCACAGTAGGTAAACTTTTTGCTCAGGTAGTATATTGCATGCTCTTTTCAGCCAGACTTGTTATGTTGGCCCAACACACACCCCATAGAATTCTCTAGCACACTCAAGTACATGATCAAAGGTCTTCCTTCAACTGGAAGCATTAGGATTAGGGGCTCTTGCAAATATTCCTTGATTTTTCGAAGGCGGCTCGATAGTCGTTGTTCCATCTGACTACTTGATCTTTCTTCAAGAGTTTGAAGATTGGATCACAAGTAGTAGTTAAGTGAGATATGAAGCGGGCAATGTAGTTAAGACGACTCAAAAATCCTCTAACCTCTTTTTCAGAGCGAGGAACTGGCATTTCTTAAATGGCTTTTACCTTTGCAGGATCAACTTCGATGGCTTTACCAATGACGACAAAACCTAGAAGCTTTCCAGTCCTTACTCCGAATGTGCATTTATTAGGGTTCAACCTCAATTTATACTTCTTCAGCCTCTCAAATAGCTTGTGTAGGTGATCGATATGCTCTTCTTTGGTTTGCGACCTTGAAATCATATCATCCACATAGACTTCTATTTCATGATGAATCATATCATGAAATAAAGCTACCATAGCTCTTTGATACATTGCCCTAGCATTCTTCAATCCGAATGGCATGACTTTGTAGCAAAAGGTTCCCCATTGTGTAACAAAGGTGGTCTTTTCCATGTCTTCAGGAGCCATCTTGATTTGGTTGTAGCCATAAAATCCATCCATGAAGGAGAAGACTTTATGTTGAGTGGTGTTATCAATCAATACATCAATATGTGGTAGGGGGAAATCATCTTTGGGGCTTGCCCTATTCAGATCCCTATAGTCCACACACATGCAAACATTTCCATCTTTCTTTGGCACGGGGACCACGTTTGCAACCCATTGAGTATAAGACGTGACAACCAGAAAACCTACATCAAATTGCTTCATTACCTCAGCCTTAATCTTTTCAGACATGTCGGGCCGCATACGACGAACCTTTTATTTAACAGGGGCACAATCTTCCTTCGTTGGCAGACAATGAACCACAATGTCGGTATCCAATTCTGGTTTATCTTAATACGACCAAGCAAACACTTCAACATAGTCATGTAACATCTGAACCAATATGATCTTGATACCATCTTTTAGGTTGGCGCCGATATTGACCTCTCTCTTATCTGTCTCAGTACCTAAGTTGATAACTTCGATTGGCTCTTTATGAGGTTGAATAGATTTCTATTCTTGCATTATAAGTCTGGCTAATTCTCCTAGTATTTCATATTCCTCACCTTCGTCTTTGGCTTGGTTGACTGGATGTTTGAAGTTATAACTAGCAATAGTAGAGTCGTTGGAAATGAGATCCGGAGTGGATAAAGATCTGCAAGTGTATGTGTGTGTGTGTGTGTGTGTGTGTGTGTGTGTGTGTGTGTGTGTGTGTGTGTGTTCATGTAAGATACATGGTTATTGAAGAAATGTAATAAAGGAAAAGAAATACAATGAACACAAAAGTTTGAATGAAAAAGATCTAATGGTTTATATTAAATGATCACATGATAAATGAACAAGAACAAAACCCTTAACAAATAAACCATAGTGCCTCGGTCAAGGCACATGGATTAAAAGTCATTGTTTGGAATTTAATATTACAAACAAAAGTTCTTGAATTGACATAAAACAGTAAACAGTAATGACTCCTCAATGAAGGAGATGGGAGTGAAATCCTTTGCATCCCAGTTGTTGAGCTTTCTTTCGACAGTAGGGTAGTGTGATGCGGTGGGAGAACTGACTTGAGGTTTTGCGTTTTTTGTTTGCAAATGTTTCGGTTTAGCAAGAGTCACCACCGACTTTTATTTTATCCAAAAGGAAGGGTAAAAAAGCACAGGAAAGACCTTTGAGATTGTTTTTGGGTTCGGGGGGTAGATTATGAAAAGGGAAGGTTCTAGCACCCTTTTCATCCATGGTTTTCCATGGGCTCTTAGTTACTTGTTTTAGATCACTTGCTTTGCTTTTTCAATTGTTTGAAATGGTGCTTTTGTGTGTGGTTTTGAAAGTATTTTGAAAAGAGGCCTTTGTTTAGGCAACCTTTGTAATGATTCTTGTTTGAATGTATACAAAGGTGTTTTTCTTTTGAAAAATGTTTCAATGTTTGAAAGTTTGTTTGGAAAATGTTTTGAAATTGTGCATGTGTTTTTGAAAATAGCAAGGATGGTTTGAAAAAGATCAAGTAACTAGGAGTTGTCTACCCTACTCAAAAGTCTTTCCTACACATTTTTAACCCTTTTGACATTGTTGTTTTACCATTGCATTTGGTAAACAACCCTATCTTTGGATGTTAACGGGACGGGCGTGGGTCATCGTATGACCATGATAACAATATTGCCAAGTATCTTAGCAAGTTTTTGTGGGACTAGATCATTTTTGTTTAGGCAACCAAGATAGCGTCATCGAGAGACTATGATCTTTTTGTTTTGTTTGATTTTGCCAAGATACCTAGCATGCATACCATGGCCATTTTAAGGCAAAAAAGTGGATGAAACCCTAGGGGTGCTTGTGTGCATTGTGTTGTCATTTTTCATGCATTTTTGTCTTGTGTTTAGTCATGCTATTTGTTTGATTTTTGGTCTTTGCATACAAAACCCTAATTTACTATTATGACATATGAAAGCGATAAAATGCATAAAATAAATCTAGACTATTACAATATTATTATGGGGAGGGGGTACAAGTTTGAATAGGGGGATATTGCTCAAAATAAAAACCCTAAGACTATTACAACCATATTGAATTCTTGTACAAATAAATAAATAGACAATTATTTAAATATGCAATTAAATGTATGTATGCAAAAATGTTTTTGTATTAATTTATGTATGTAAAAAAAGAATTTATTTAATTCTTAAAAGCAAGAAAAAGTATAATGATTATTTTTGAAAGGGTGAAAACCCTAATTTTTGGTTTAATAGAAAAAATATGCTTTATATTATTTATTTCATTTTTTGTTTAAGAAAAATAATAATAATATATACAAAGTGTTTAAAAAAATGAATATTGTATAAAAATATTATTTTAAGTGTATAATATAATAAAATAAAATATGTAAGTATTTTAATATTATTTACAATTTTATTTAAGAAAATAAAGTATATATTATTTAATAAACTATTTTTATGCCAAGAAAATAATAAAAATAATAAAATAAAATGTGAAAAATTAAGAGATTATTTTTTGTGATTTTAAATATTTAGAAAAAATAAATAAAGTCAGAAAATATAAAAAGAAATGGAAAATATGTAAAATATGGAAAATGGGCCAAGGGGGTGCAAACAACATAATGGGGGGGTGCAAACAGAACCAAGCCAGGCCCCGGCCCCCTCTCACTTTAACCCTGTCCTTGGGACAGCCACGCGCGCGCTTCTGCCATGCCAATCCTGTTCTCTCTATTGCTTGCATGAAATCAAAAAATTTTAACATGAAAGTTATAGCATTTTCAATCACGATTCCAACCATATCCAAAACTTGACCTAACTCTCAAAGATCAGAGAGAATTTTGTCACCCCTAATTTCTGACCTAAAAATTTCAGCATGTTCATCATCCAAATTCTCCTAACTCAGTTGATATAAATACAAGCTATGCATATGTACAGCTCAAGGACATTGAAGACTACATTTTTGCTTCACAAACCTAAGCCTAAGGATGTCTAAATAGAGAGATAGAAACTTAGAAAATACCTTGTTCATTTGAAGTTGAATATGGAAATGTAGCAACTTTGAGTGAGGCCTGAAGTACTTGTGAGCTTGCTTGCTTGAAGTTCCCTCAACCTTTCCCAATGCTCAGCTTGCTTTGAAATGGCTCGAATGTCCCTGTAGAAGTCAACCTGCAAAGCTTCAAAATGAAAATGGTGAAGTGTGAAAATGAGGTTACAGTTGCTTGAGAAAGGTCTGGACAACTTAGGTGTGATGTATGGAATGTGTTTGAAGCCTTGAAACCAAAAACGCACGAGTGAAATTTGTTTTGGCTAGTGATCTGCAAAGGTTGCGCTGTTTTGGGCAGAAGTTGGTGCTTTTGTGTTTTAGGGTGTTTGAGAGCTTGGAAAATCGTGTATTAGGCTTGTTGCAATATGCTGAGGTCGTTTGAAATGATGCCAAGACTTGGTTTTAACAGATACTCAAGTTATGGACTTTTTGCAAGCTTACTTTCTTTTGAAGCAAAAGTGAGTTGACAAAGCTCAAAGCCTGTACAGGCTAGCTTGAGGTCTGAGCATAGTTGGTGTACCTTTCCTCAAGTTTGTGGATCTTGTTTGCACAAAGAGATCAGGTCCATGGCTCAAGAAATACAAAATTGCAAAAAGTATGCTTTATCAAAGTAGCAATGTAACCTTTTTGCCATTTTTGGATTAAACCCTTGTACAAAGCTTCAAAGATCAAAACAATGCCATTAACCATTGTATTTGCATTAAATTTTGGAGTGTAAAAAGGATTAGAACCTGAAATACAAGTACAAGCATGATTCAAACTGATTTGCAACTTGTGCCAATGTGAAAAATGCCATGGACAAAAGTGAGAAATGGCCATTTTCTTTTCTTCGATTCTCCTTAAACATAAATGATCTTGGAGAGTTCTTGGACATTTTGTAAAGCTTGCAACATTATCTACAATCCATATTTGAAATGAATTTTGAGATTCCACTTGGAACTAGGTGAAAATTTTCCATGAAGTTAGGTCAAAAATCTACCTAAACTAGGGCAAAATTTCACAAAGTTAAAAAGTTTTTGGACCCTTATTCACAAAATCATAACTTGAGATCCAAGCATCTTTTGGGAAAACTTTGTGATTCAAAGTGGTATATTTTGTGAAGGACTACAACTTTCATGTTGGAAGTTTTCTTTGAATCCAATTGCATCATGGTGAAAAAGTTGGGAAAAGTTGGGAAAAAATAAGAAATTTTCATAACTTAGAAAATTTCTAAGTTATGAAAAATTTCAAACTTAAACCCTAATTTTCAAAATTAGGTTTCTTGATGAACAAGTTTCATGTTTTGACACATCTTTGTAAAAAATGACCCTTGGCACTTGATTTTAACCAAAAAGTCAAAGTTTGACTTTTCAATGTACAATTGATTTTTGATCAGTTGATTGGAGAATTCATTTGTCAATCCAATGCATTTGAGATCTTTTGAACCTTGTGATTAGGTCAAGATGATGCCATTGAGTCCTTGAAACCATGCTTGAACTCAATTTGCCATTGGCTAGGTGAAAAATCAGAATTGCCCTTCTACAGTCAAAACCCTAAAAATGACCATTTTACCCTTTTGAAGATCTGATCAAATTTCTTTAGGAGTTATGGTCCAAACTTGGTCAAATGGTTCATATGAGTCTATAATGTGGATAAAAAATTATGAGGTTTGACTGTAAATTGGCCATGGTTGACTTTTTTCCCAATACAACTGATTTTTAGGTCAACTGTCAAATTGACTGGGCAAAAATGTGATTCAAAGCTTGAAACTTGGTATGGGCAATCTTATAAGTCCAACATGAAGTATGAAAGTCACATGAGGCATTGAAATTCCAAAAATCCCTATGCAAACTCAAACCCTAATTTCAGGTCAATAGTGCAAGGAGAGCTCTTGAGCTGAGCAAACCCTAATCTGGTCTTGAGTCCAAAGAGTATTGTGAGGAGAATCTTGATAAAATGAGAGGGAGAATTTTGGGGTACAACATCTGCCCCTGTTCAATCTTCTTGAACCTGAAGAGTTAGATTGGCGAATTTTGTCGTTCGTGAATCGAAGGTAAAAGATGATTGGACACTAGAGTGCCTGTAAATTTGCACTCGTCGAAATGTAGTTGAGGAAATAGGCTTAAAGATGTCATTTGGAGATGTGATAGAATCTTGTTGGAGATGGGCTTAAAGATGCCATCCAAGACTGTTTGTTGAATTGTATGTTATAAGTCAGAAGAATAAGTATCAGAATGGTATCCGTGTTTGGAACGTATCTGAACTGTATCTGGAGACTGAATTTGTATGAGCAATGGAATGGAGTCCGTGTCTGGAGCGTATCCGAGCTGTAATTGTATTTGATTCTTGAATGAATAACAGAATGACTTTCATGTCTGAAGTGTATCTGTATTGTATCTGAATCTGAAATCTGAATAAGCGACAAAATGGCATCCATGTCTGGAGCATCTCTGGGCTGGGGAAAAAGTCAGAATAAGTGACAAAATGGCAGCCGTGTATGGAGCGTATTTGGACTGTATCTGAAGTTGGGATCTGTATGAGTAGCAGAATGACTTCCGTGTCTGGAGTGTATCTGAACTGTAACTGGGATCTGAATAAGTGACAGAATGACTTCCGTGTCTGGAGTGTATCTGAACTTGAAGTTTATTGTTGAATCTGAATAAGAAATAGAATGGCTTCCGTATCTGGAGCGTATCTAATCTGTATATGATTGTTGAAGTCTGAATGAGTAACAGAATGACTTCCGTGTCTGGAGTGTATCCGTACTGTATCTTAACTTTGAATTCTGAATGAGTAACAGAATGACTTCCGTGTCTGAAGTGTATCCATACTATATCTGAAATCTTTGAATATCTATTAAAGATAGCTGTTAATCTTATCCTGAAAAGGGTAAAACGTTAGCTGAAACACAAAGTTATGTTGCATGAAATGTATGATGCAATAAAATGTGTTTTATCAATGTTTATGATATATGAATGTAATGTATGCGCATGTAAGTTGATTCGCTGTATTGCTGAGGAAAATAAATCCTTGATAGCTGAAGATAATGAAATCTTTGACTGCTGCTGGGGAAAATAAATCCTTGAACGATGCTGGAGATTCAAAATCTTTGATTGCTAAGGATGAGAAATACTTGGTGACTATTATGGATAATAAAATCTTTGACTGCTGTCGGGGAAAATAAATCCTTGACCGCTGTTGGAGAGTAAAAATCCTTGACAACTTCTGTGGGGATGTGAGAATCCTTCATGTCTTGAAGTTGGAGTTTTGAGAAAATCTGCTGTGAGAGTAATGTCAAACTGCCTGAGAAATCTGCTTGGAGAATCCAGAGAGACTTTGATGACTTCTACTGGGGGTAACACAAAGGAAATCCTTACTCGGCTAGGGAGTAGGGAAAAATCAGGCGATCTCTACGGGGGATCAAACAAAGGAAAACCTTGGTCTGTTGGAGAATAATGAAGACTCTGATGGCTTCTGCGGGAAACTAAGAATGAGAATCTTCAATCTGTCTAGGAGTTTGAATCCTTGGGGACTTCATGATGGGGAGTCAAGAATGAGAATCTTCGATCTGCAGGGGATTAAAAATTCTGGCAAATTCAATGCTGGGGAGTGATGAAGACTCTGGCAACTTCACTGGGGAATCAAGAATGAGAATCTTCATTCTGTTGGGGAGTAAAAACTCTGTGAGGAAGAAGGCTTTCTGCTGAAGAGTAAGTGAAAACTCTGGGGGAGTAGTTATACTGCTGGGGAGTAGCTATCCTGCTGGCGAGATCAGGAGTTTGAGTTGTATACCAATCTACTGGGGAATTATCCTAGTCTGGGGATAAGACAAAAGTTAACTGTTATCTGGTTGATTCTCAGCCTTTAAGACAACTTGCTGGGAAATTTGGGGAAAACTGGAGGGTTCCCGCTGGGGATTGATAGTTGGAAATTTGACTCGACTGGGGAAGAAGGTTTCATCTCCGCTGAGGGTCTGTAGTTCAAAGTTTTTGCTCCGCTGTGGATTGGGAGTTTGAAATTTTAACTCTGATGGGAATTAAGGGTTTGAAATTATAGCTCCGCTGGGGATATGTATTTCAATGTTTTAGCTCCGCTGGGGACCTAGATGATGTACTTCAGGGGATTTCTCCTGGAATAGCCTGAAGCCGTTTTCCTATACTTTCAACATGTCAGTAATTATTCTTTCCCATTTCGTTTATTTGTAAACATGTGATTATATTCAAATGCATATGCTCATTAATAAATCATTGGACGTTTTCAAATAAAACACAAGTGTAAAAAGGAAAAGACAAATAGTTTTCTACATTTTGAAGTATCTTTGTATTAACTTTGTGTAAGTATTTTGTACAAAGGAGACAGACATCCTAGTAAGAGAACGTTGTCATAAAAATGAGAAAAATTTATACAAAGAAAGATGGCTATGTGTAAAAATTCCATGGGGTTCCCATTCTGCTATAGCCTTCGTAACTCTGAATATCTTGTCCATTCGTTTCTTCGTCCGAAAATGATTGATTTGATCAGAAACCTGGAGCTTGTCTGTGAAGAGATTGTCCTTAAAGTGATCTGACGAGACATAGTCATACGCTTTAATTCCCTAACTTTTTTCTGGACCGCCCTTTCGGGTTTTCGATCCACCGGGAAACCCTTTTTTGCCCAAGTTGCCCTTTCGGGTTTTCAATTTTCCGTGTGTACATATTTTTTTTATTTATCCCTAACTTTTGCCTGAACCTCCCTTTCGGGTTTTCGATTCACCGGGATGCCCTTTTTTTCCCAAGTTGCCCTTTCGGGTTTTCAACTTGCTGGGTCATTTATGCGTAGTATCTTTTGACTATGTCTGTGTTCGCAGGGTGCGGCAGGTCATCACCGTCCATGGTGGTTAAGATCATTGCCCCACCAGAAAAGATGTTTTTGATCACAAATGGTCCTTCGTAGGTAGGAGTCCATTTGCCCCTGGGATCACCTTGCGGCGAGATGATCCGCTTGATTACAAGATCCCCGACTTGATATACCTGGTGCCTGAATTTCTTTTTGAATGCCTTGATCATCCGTTTTTGATACGCCTGACCATGGCAAATAGCAGTAAGTCGCTTCTTGTCAATTAAGTTAAGTTGATCAAGCCGGGTATGAACCCAATCGTCTTCACTCAAACTAGCATCTTTCATGATTCTCAAGGAGGGAATCTGAGCCTCGATAGGTAAAACAGCTTCTATGCTGTATACCAAAGAATAGGGTGTTGCCCCAGTTGAAGTGCGTGTCGTGGTACGATACCCGTGGAGAGAAAACGGTAACATCTCATGCCAGTCCTTGTAGGTGACTGTCATCTTTTGTACGATCTTCTTAATATTTTTGTTCATAGCTTCGACAACACCGTTCATCTTCGGCCGTAGGGAGAAGAATTGTGATGTTGAATCTGGAACTGCTTTCACAAGGCGGTAATCATAGTATTGTTCAGGTTTGTACCGTTATCAGTGATAATCCTTTCGGGGATACCGTACTGGAAAATGAGGTTCTGCTTGATGAAGCGGGTAACTACATTCTTGGTGACGGATGCGAAGGAAGCTGCTTCGACCCACTTGGTGAAGTAATCAATGGCCACTAGAATAAAGCGGTGTCCATTGGATGTTGTAGGCTTGATCTCTCCAATCATGTCGATTCCCCACATAGCGAATGGCCAAGGAGCTGTTAAGACATTGAGAGGAACTAGAGGTATATGTACCTTGTCTGCATAGATTTGACATTTGTGACAAGTCCTGGAATATTGATAGCAGTCAGCTTCCATGGTAGACCAGTAATAGCCTGCCCGTATAATCTTCTTAGCCATCGTGTGCCCACTAGAGTGAGTTCCAAAGGTACCATTGTGCAATTCAGCCATGATCTGCTCAGCTTCAATCTTGTCCACACAACGGAGCAGAATGCAATCATGATTGAACTTGTATAGGATACCATTGCTCAAGAAGAACTTAGCTGAGAATCTCCTTAAGAACTTTTTGTCGTTGACTGAAGCTCCTTCAGGATATTCTTGAGCCTCGAGATACCTTTTGACTTCATGAAACCAAGGTCGGTCCACTACTTCTTCGGTATTAATCTCGTGAGAATGTGCAGGTTCGTCCATCCGTTCAATGGTGATTTAGGGAGCCTCATTATCCCAGTTAAATTTAAACATGAATGACATTGTGGCTAGAGCATCTGCTAGCTGATTTTCTTCTCGCGGGAAGTGCTCGAAGGTAATCTGCTCGAAATAAGGTAGCAACGTCAGGACATGTTCTTTGTAAGGGATGAGGTTTGGATGCTTAGTATCCCACTCTCCTTTGATCTGACTGATAACCAAAGCTGAGTCCCCAAACACAATCAAGGATTTGATTCCCAAGTGTGATCGGTGGATCTGGAACTGACTGTTTAACGCTGGTTCGCGAAATGTCGCGGAAGCAAGAGTCGCCACCGTCTTTTATTTTCTCCAACATGGACAGGACAAAAGCACAGCAAAATTCCTTATGAGATAGTTTCTCGGTTCGGGAGGTAGATTTATAGAAAGGGAAGGTGTTAGCACCCTTTCTATCCATGGTTATCCATGGGCTCTTAGATACTTGCTCATTGTGTTTTCAAAAGTGTTTGCTTTTCAAAGTGTGAGTGGGTTTGAAAAAGTTTTGTTTAAAGTTTCAGATCGACTCTTGTATCAGTCCTCAAGAGTGTTTGAAAAATTGTTTTGAAAGTTTTTTTTGAAAAGTGTCAGTGTGAAAAAAGTTTGATTAGTTTTTGAATAGAGCAAGTATCTATGAGTCATCTACCTACCCTAAGGAATTAGGCTGTGTAAATGTCCTTAAGGTAGTGCCATCCCACCATTGAGAGGTAGGTAGCACCACCGTTGGAGGTGTTCGGGTCAATTCGTTTGTAGGGACAGTGTGGTCACCAGAGCAACAGTAGGACACCTTAGAAGCTACCCTTATGCCATGGGTCATGGACATAAGGACTTACTAAAACGTCCTATACTCGACGACCACGTTTCGAAGGTAAGGCAACAGTGAGGCGTACCCTAAGAGTGGTGTGTGAATTTGTGTATTGTTTTCATGTTAATATTTGTCTTTGATCATGCATTTGGTGAGCTACGCATTGTTTTTAGTTCAAGCCATTCATTCTTTCATGCAAAGTTTAGATTTTAAAAGTGCGGAAATTAAAGTGCGGAAAGTAAAATCCTACGCTATTACAAGGCGCGGGTCTATACATCGCCAAATTAACAAAGACCCGTTTTGAATAAAAATGCGGAAAGTAAATAAATTTCCTAATTACTATTACAAGGCTTGGGCAATTACATAATATTTAAAAGAAACATAAGAATAAACGTGCGAAAAGAAATTAGAATCGAATGTTCGAGGGCGTTGGACCCTTTTGAAATTAAATTGAAATTAAAAATTAATTAATTATTTAATTAAAAGAAAAGGAATATTTTTTATGTTTTTGGTATTTAATGAGAATAAAGAAAATTAATTAAAAATTAGAAGTTAAATGAAACCCTAGTTCTAAATTATTTTTAATTGTTAAAGAAAAATATTCAAGTTTTAACCTAATTTACACTAGTTATTTAATTACATGGGTATTTACAAAATAATTAATAATTAATAATAATAATAATAAGAAGAAATTATTTATTAAGAAAAAGGATAAAAATGCTAAAAACCCTAATTTCTACATATTTTAGTTATTTAAGAAAAATATTAAAGTTTTGAAACCTAAATTAATCTAATTAATTGTTTAAAGTTTATTTACAAAAATATAATAATGAATTAAATGTTAATAACAATAAACATGTTTTTGATTTTTCTGTATTTTATTTTTATTAGGAAAATTATTTTATGGAATTTAAAGAAAACAATTAAAAACAATTAAAAGATTGAGCAAACCATGGGGGTATTCAGACCCTTTTGGAGGTTAATTGAAGCAATTAGGCCCACTGAATCAAGGCCCTCTTTTGACTTTTTATGGTTGCGTGTGCATTAGTTGACTAGCGTGTATGGTAGTCTCCATCATGTAGCCTTCAGATTGGCCATCATGATTACGTGGCAAGCCAGCATGTGAAGGTGTATGGTGAACCTTGGATGAAGCGCTGCGTATGAACACATTAGGACAAAAAACATGGAATATATAGGGGGACCTGGGAATCGAACCCAGGTCCCAGTACCTGCCAGGCGTATGTCCCACCACTAAGCCATTCACGCGTCTTTGTTTATATAATGGGATAGAAATAATATATATGAAAAGAAAGTATTATGCTGAACCAAAACAAAAAACGCGCTAACATTCAAACCCTCCAACCATGCTCAGACACATAGGCTTCGTCTTCATATTTTTCCTATAAATAAAAGCAAATAGCGGGGGTTTTAAACCCCCACTAAACTCAACCTGAAAAAATAGCGATTAGCTCCTGGGTTAACATAAAAAGGGCGCGAGTAGTGAGTTAGTCTCGTTTGGATGTCACGATTTCAATGATACCAATTTGGTGGTCCAATTTTACCACATGAGGGAAACCCTAATTCAAAGCTTCTGAAACCCTAAAACGCGTTCATGGTAGATCTGGCTACAGGCAATATTAGTTCAATTAATTGCTACCAATGGCTTCAGAACATCATGGTTAGTGTTAATCAACAATCAAAATATATGAATAATGCATGAAAAGTAAAACACGATCATGAAATTTTTTGTGAAAAGTATGACTTTGTTCTACCAATTCTTGAGGTCTGGAGATTAGCTCTTGATTGTAACACGTTCCTGGATGTCTTGGCAAGGTTTTGGAATGCTTTTCAAGCCTTGAATTGTACTTTGGGTATGAAAATAGTTTCAAGGTTTTTTGGCCAAAATTGCAAGTTTGTTCTTTGTTTCTTGCGCAGCTTTTTCTGTCCAATGCCTTAGGTTTCAATTGTGCATATGTATGTGGATGGAATTAGGTTAAAAAACCAGCCCAAAGTCCATTGATTTAATGATTCAATATTTGATTTCCAATCCAATCTTTTTCAATCTTTTTCCATGCCAATTATGCCAATTATGGAAGATTTTGTTCCCTTGAGAAGGTGCACGAAATATTTATCTCATAATGGAAGGATTTGCTGCACAAAAAGGATTTAAAACCATTGTTTAGAATTTTTCTCATAATTAAATTTAATTAAATGAATTAATAAGATTAAAAATTCAATTAATTAATTAAAAATAATAAAATAACTCCCTTTTACCTTAATGGGTCGTGCATAGCCTTTGGGTAATGATTCATGGAAGAAATTGAGACCCATTAGCAATTTTGAGGCTTTTTATGCAAAGTTGACTTTTCAAAATTCCCAAATATTTTCCAACTTCTACAAGGCATATATTGCTCAATTTTTAAGATTTGATCATGTTCTTGGACATTTTGGAAAGGTCTTGAAGTCCTCTAACCAATGTCTTTGGTTCCATGTCACTTTGATTTACCAATCTCAAGTTATGGTCTTTGACTTAAAGTGCCTTTTTGTTGACTTTTGAAAATGACCTATAATGTTGAAATTGATAACTTTTTGTGAGAGCATTTCTTGGACTTGAAGTGTGAAGATGAGTTGTAGGAAATGTCATTCTCTTCAAAATGAGCTTTGGATGGGATTTTTATGATAAACCATAAAGAAGTTATGCCCTGGTCAATTTGCAATTGACTTTTTCAACTGTCCAAAAATAGAAATTTTTGCATCTTGGAACTTTTTGAGCCATGCTTTGAGAATCATGATAAAGAATTGGTCAAATGATGTTTGTGGCTTCAGAATAAGATTTTGACCAAAAATTTTGACTTTTGACTGTCAAATGACCATTTTGCCCCTGCAGTTGACTGTGAAGCATTTAGGGTTTTTGACTGTGCAATTTGATGCTGTGAGTCCTGAAACTTGGCATATGGATGCTTGACAATGTATATAGGCATGTGGGACTTGTTTAGACCCTTGAAAACTTCAATTTCTTTGCCAGAACCAAAACCCTAATTTTGACTGTGTTAGGAGGCAATTGGACCGTGCAACCCTTGAGAGATTTTGAGCCTTGATCTTGACAAATCTTGAAGAATATGGGAGGGCAAATTTTGGGGTACAACACCAAGTCTATGGCAGCCTTGAGACCAAAGATACAAGCTTCATACTCGGCCATGTTGTTGGTGCAGTTAAAGCAAAGCCTGGTTGTGAAAGGAGTATGGCAACCTTCTGGAGAGATAAGTACCGCGCTAATACTGTTGCCAAGTGCGTTGGAGGCACCATCAAAGTAAAGGGTCCATCGGGATCCTTGTTCAGGTCCGTTATATGGTTTGAAATCTTCAATGTTATCCAATGTCATAATGTCTTCGCCACGGAAGTCGAACCTCATGGATTGGTAATCTTCGACAGCTTGATGGGCCAGATGATCAGCTATCACACTTCCTTTTATAGATTTTTGGGTCGTGTACTGTATATCGTATTCCGTTAGGATCATCTTCCACCTAGCTATTCTTCCAGATAAAGTAGGCTTCTCAAAGATGTACTTGATCGGATCCATCTTAGATATCAGCAAGTGGTATGAGTCAACATATACTGCCTTAGCCGGCGAGCAGCCCATACCAAAGCGCAACAAGTGTTCCCGAGCAGTGAGTATCGGGTCTCACAGTCGGTAAACTTTTTGCTAAGGTAATAATGGCATGCTCTTTTCGGCCAAACTCGTCATGTTGGCCCAGTACGCACCCCATTGAATTCTCCAAGACAGTCAGATACATGATTAGCAGTCTTCCTTCGATGGGTGGCATCAAGATAGGAGGTTCTAGCAAATACTTCTTAATTCTATCAAAAGCAACTTGACAGTCATCATTCCATTTAACCACCTGATCTTTCTTCAAAAGCTTGAAGATTGGTTCACAGGTATATGTTAGGTGAGAAATGAACCTAGCAATGTAGTTTAGGCGTCCCAAGAAACCTTTGACCTCATTCTCAGTGCGAGGAGCAGGCATTTCTTATATAGCTTTGACTTTGGCAGGATCAACCTAGATGCCTTTGTTGCTGACAATGAAACCCAAGAGTTTACCAGACCGGACTCCAAAGGTGCACTTGTTAGGGTTCAGTCTGAGCTTGTACTCTTTCAACCTGACAAACAGCTTTTGCAAATGGTAGAGGTGCTCTTCTTCCGTCTGTGATCGGGCTATCATGTCATCTACGTAGACCTCTATCTCATGATGTATCATATCATGAAACAAAGCTACCATGGCGCATTGATAGGTTGCCCTGGCATTCTTCAGTCCGAATGGCATCACTTTATAGCAGAACATACCCCACTGAAAATCCGTCCATGAAATAAAATACCTTGTGCTGAGCTGTGTTGTCAACCAAGATGTCAATGTGCGGAAGTGGAAAATCATCTCTAGGGCTAGCTCTATTTAAGTCTATGAAATCCACGCACATTCGGACTTTGCCGTCCTTCTTAGGCACGGGTACAATGTTAGCAACCCATTATGGATAGGAAGTAACAGTAAGAAATCCAGCATTGAACTGCTTCATAACTTCGGCTTTGATCTTTTCCGACATGTCGGGCCTCATGCGTCGGACTTTTTGTTTAACTGGTGGACAGTCTTCTCTTGTGGGTAGACGATGAACCACAATATCTGTATCAAGTCCCGGCATGTCTTCATATGACCAGGCGAAGATCTCAACATATTCATGTAACAGCTGAATTAGGCGCTCTTTGACACTTGGCTCTAGGTTGGCACCCACTCTGATTTCTTTTCTGTCTTCCTCAGTACCCAAGTTGATTGTCTCTAGCAGCTCCTCATGGGGTAGAATAGCCTTTTCTTCCTGTTGTAGCAGTCTAGCCAATTCTCCTGGCACTTCACAATCTTCCTCACCTTCGGATTCGGCGTGGTAGACCAGATCTTCAGAGTCACTGAAGGCCATAGCAGAATTGTTACCCATGGAATCCGGAATGGAAGGGTACCTGCATTTGTGAGTGTGGGTGTGTGTAAGGGATATCCACCTTTAAACAAATAAAATGTAAAAAGAAAGATAATGAACACACAATTTTATATGTGAAAACGTCCATGATTCATTAAAATGGCATATGAAGATGAAAAATCAAACCCTTACAAATGTACCTATGTACCTCGGGTAAGGCACAAGGTTTAAAGTGTACAAATTGTTTGAGAATTATTACAAACCAATAGAAATGTTTGAAAGATAAATTACCGTGGTATGAAAGTAATCGGAACAAAGTCTTTTTCTTCCTAGTTGCACAGTCCTCCGTCCACAGTAGGGAAAATCCAGTCTTCAAAGTTGCTCTCCTCTTCACTATCCTCCAAAGCATTGACTCCATGATGGGTGATCTTCACTAGTGGCCCTCCAGCCCGGGAGCGATGCACATCCTTTTGACTAGCCGAAGTGAAACCCAATCCGCATTTGTCTGATTTAAAAGGAAAGTCGGGAAGCTGCCCCCAGATTATGGATCCGCCTTCTTCAATCACAGCCTTTGCATCTTTGAGAGACGACATCTGAGGCGGAGGTCTGGTAATCATGGGTGCAGAAGACACTGTCTTGGTTGCCACAATCTCCTGAGCTACCTCTTCAAAATGCTAAAAAGGGGTTTCGATGAATTCGCCATCCAATTTAACATAGCGGAAAGAATTTAGATGGCTTATCATGTATTCCTCTTCGCCGTGAACAGTTATAATTTTCCCCTGGACAGGGTACTTGAGCATTTGATGCAGAGTTGAAGTGACGGCTCCAGCATTGTGAATCCAGGGTCTTCCCAACAAGCAAGAATAGGAAGGACGGATGTCTATCACGTAGAATGTGGAGTTGAAGGTTTCAGTTCCCACTTTAATCGGGATGTCCACCTCCCCGTGGACCATCCTCTTAGAACCATCAAAGGCTCTGAAAATGATGTTGCTGGGTTTCATGGTTAGGCCTTCACAATCTAACCTATCCAAGGCCTTCTTCGGCAAGACATTCAGCGAAGAACCAATGTCTACCAGTACATGTGCTAGGGTAGTCCCTCTGTATTCCACCGAGACATGCAAGGCATCATTATGTTTTCTCCCTTTTGATGTTAAATCGGCATCGGAGAATCCTAGACCATTGTCAGCTGTTAAGCTAGCTACACATACCTGGAACTGATCCCCGGAGGTTTCCTGTGGCACGTGGGCCGTCTTCAAGAATCTTATCAAAGCTTTAGCATGAGCTTCTGAACAAAGCAGCAAGGCCAACATAGAGATCTTTGAGGGGGTTTGCCCCAGTTGTTCCACAATATCATAATCGCTTTTCTTGATTATTTTCAAAATCTCTTCCATTTCTTTTTGAGAGGTTTCAGGGATGATCAACGGCTGAGCCCTCGTCCTGACGGGCTTTTCTTGGATCCCTTTCCCTCTATAATTAGTAGCAGCAGAGGGGACAACCACAAGAGTTACAACTTCTTCAATAATTGGAGTTCTCGAAGATATGTTTACCGGTGCAGGGGTAACCTTAGGAGCAGCTGAGGGTCCAAAGATTGCCTTTGGAGGGGCAATCTCTGGAGAGAAAATTCATCCACTGCGGGTGATTTTGCTCATTCCATCAATGTTTCCAATGTCGGAAGTCTCTTCATCAGAACTCTCTTCAGTTGATTCAATTTGTTTAATACCGTGGTAAAAGATCTCTCTACCATAGTTCCACGGTATTGATTTGTTGGACTTGTACGGGACGAGCCCGAGTATGGTTATCTTCAAAGGTGCAATCTTCGAAGCGGATGTAATCTTAACAGGTCTTTTGGGGACCTTGGAAAGATTGGTGGATATGGTTATTATTGAAACATCATTGACAGGAGTCGATGAAATAAGAGTCTTTTCAAAAAGGATTTCTTGGTTATCCGTTAGGCGTTGGATACCTAACTTCAACAATGGACAGTCGGTTGGTAAGGATGAACAAAGACAACAATCTTCTTCACAACCTGGGAAAATCCCAGCCTTCAGCAAATTCAACTTGATTATCGGTAGCGGAGTCATCAAATCATCAACAGTAGCAACAAAAAGATCTTCCTCAACAGCATGGGCATTGTGTCCATGCTTTGGCATTGGAGCAGAGATTACATTCGGCTTTTCAGGGGCGTCGAATTCAACTTCTTTAGCATCTATTAAATCCTGAATCTTATTCTTGAGGGCCCAACAATTGTTGGTGTCATGCCCTATACTCCCTGAATGATAAGCACACTTGGCGTTCGAATGGTAGAAAGGAGAAGTTGTATTCGGATTCTTCGGGGCCACTTTCAGACTGGCAAGGTTTAATTTCAAGAGATGGGGTAGGACCTGAGCAGGAGTCATGTTTATCTGGGTGAATTGTCGTACAGGCCTTTCCACCCTTGCTTGGTTGGTTCTTGGTTGATGGTTTCTGGGTTGATCAGCTGCAGACTTCTGAATCATTACGGCCCCTACCGCTGGCCGGCGCTCAACTCTTCCTTGAATTCTTTGGGAGTAGACAGCTGATACTTCTTTCTTTGCTGGAAAATTCTTTTTGATGGCGGCGGAAGCAGATGCATCTTTTTGAATTTTCCCGCTTTTAATGTCGGATTCAACTCTCTCACCAGTTAGAATCAACTCGGTGAACCCCACAGACAAACTTCCAATCAGGTGATTAAAGAAAGGACCTGACAGAGTCCCCAAAAAGATATCCACAAGCTCTCTTTCAGATAAAGGTGGTTGTACTCGTCCCGCCAAATCTCTCCATTTCTGGGCATACTCTTTGAAACCTTCATTTGAGACCATGCACATACTCTGTAATTGAGTACGGGTTGGTGCTAAGTCCGCATTATATTGATATTATCTGTAGAAGGCGGCCGCCAAATCTTCCCAATTATACACATCAGACCTCTCTAACTGGTAAAACCAATCCAACTGCATTCCCGAAAGACTGTCCTGGAAGAAATGGACCCACAGGTCTTTGTCAGAAGAATGTGGTTGGATTTTCCTGACATAAGATCATTGGTGCATCTTGGGACAAGACAACCCATCATACTTAGAAAACAGAGGTACTTTGAATTTAGGAGGGATCACAATCCCAGAAACCAGCCCTAGTTCCTCAAAATCCAGCCCAGGCACTCTCTGTACCTCCATAGCTGCCAGACGTTCTTCCAAGTTCTTGTATTTGTCATCTGCAGGAGGGTACTGCTGTTCAGAATAGTCTTCATCCTCATCTTCTTCTTCTTCCTCAGACTCAGATGGCACTGCAGCTCCCTTTCCTTTTCCTACCCCTTCATCAGATGTTTAGGGGAAATCCAGGACCCTTCTGGCTTGACCTTCAAATCTTCTGCCCTAGGTAGCCACACCAACTCTCTTCTTTTTATTTTTCTCTTTTTCCTTCTCTAGTAGAGTTTTGAGCTCCTCCTGCCCCTTGGCCAAGGTCAGAAGTAGCTGTTGAAACTGTGAATTCTGCGCTTGCAAGTCTTTAACCGCCTGCTCAATATCCATCTTGCTGAAATAAACAGCAGAGAGATAAGGAAACCTGGTGTGAAGACCTGTTTATGCATATGATGAATGATATGTATTCATGTAATGCATTCAAGCATTTAGAAATTCAAAATTGTTTTAAACAAAAAAGGAACACACGTCATATTAATAAGATAGAATTTGTTAGTACATCAATGCCCCATGGGCAAAATAATACAAAATTCTAAGGTAAAAAGACGTTGCGCATCCTCTTTGGTGCAATGTAGGTGTTGAGAGTCTGATCTTCGTGAAGTTGACGAGTGAGTTCCAAAACCTTCTTCTCGCTTGCGTAGAATTGGGCTTCGAAAGTGCCACGCTCTCCCTTGAGCTGTATCCAACTCCTTTGCAAATCTTCAAGTGATGTTGACATGTCAGGATGTAGGAGGGTGTATGGAACCTCTTCTTCCATAACGGGCTCTATAATCACAGGCAGAATGTAGGGGTAAGACATCATAAGACTTTGGGCGCGGGTTCTTACCAACTTGAGGTAAGGCTCAAGAGGGATGGAATTCTTGTGTCCCAAGGTCTTACTGTCCACCTTGTTGGGAATCCTCCAAGTTCGGATGAACCTTTGTCGGAGTCCTTGATTGTCGTTGTCGAAGTCAAAAACCAAGTCTGGAATCAGCATGTCATATGGGCCATCCCTTCGGGCATACCCAAACTGTCTCAGAGCCAAGCAAGGGTTGTAGGTGATGCCTCCCCTAATGCCAAGTAGAGGGACATTAGGGAAATCCCCACAATGGTCAATGATGATGACATTCTCTTTTGATCGAGAACACCAATGGATATCTGAATGCTAAAGGGTCATTAACCGTTGTGACCACCTCAGACCTTGCTCATTCTTTAAAACTGATTGGGGAAGATGAGAAATAAACCATTTTGCTAGTAGAGGAGTACAGCACATGAGAATACCTCTTTTCCTCATTGTTCGAGTGTGAAAAGAGTGGAGGATATCCCCAAGCTATGTATGCACTGGATTGTGATTTATGAAGATTTTGACAACACTCACATCTATAAGCTGGTCAGGGTTTGGGAACAAGACCAACCCATAGATGAGAAGAGCTACAATCTCCTCAAAAGCTTGCAGTTCTAGAGAATTCCAACATTCTTGAGCTTTCTCAAATAGAAACTTTGACAAGAAACCCTTGACACCACTTCTGGTTTCCCAATGACTTGTGACATCTGATGGTTGCAAGTGCAGGGCTTGAGCAACATCTTCAGGCTTTGGATCTCTTTCCATACCGTTGAAAGGTAGTTGATGGAGAATATGAATCATCAAGAGTTGAGAAAATTCCTCCAAAGTAGGCACCAGCTGGTAATCAGGAAATGTGAAGCAGTGGTGTAGGGGGTCAAAGAACTGGAAGAGAACTTTCACCATGTCTTCCTCTGTGTTGGTGTTGACTAAGTTGAGAAGACGACCATGCCTCTCGGTGAATGGAGAATTCTCAGGAATCCTTGAAGCTAGCTCCTTGAGTTGAGGAGGAATTCTTACAAGGTTGATCTGGATAGTTTTCCTGCGAAGTGATTCCATAACCTACAAAACAGGAACAAAGACGAAAATCCAAAATCCTTGAAATGGTTAGTGGATGCATATGATGCTTCATGATGTCCATGATGTTATGCACAAGTATATATGTACAAACAAATCATACAAGTTCCTAGTTTTAGGCTTGCATGGGGTTTCATAGGTAAGTACCCTCTTGAAGTTTAGTTGGCTCAACCTGTCCTAGAAATAGTTACCGGGTTCTAAAGAGCTCAATATCACTGGATTGTTTTCTGTGTTCATTGTTTCAGTTTAGCCACTTTACTGGCGACCAAAATATTCCAAGAAAACAACCCTCAATGAGTGTAGTATCGAGTATCTACCAACTTCGGACTGCACCAAAGCCGATCATCTCACTACATCCTAAAAGGCCAAGTTGGTTAAGTAAAGGTTCTAAAAGTCCATTAGTGCTTCATGACATCACTCAGTGGCCCTGTATTCTCTTTGATTGACTCAAAGGCTACCGGTACCCACAAATATGTCGCACTAATATAGCTATTGCTTCAACCATGTCGGTATACCCCGCACAGTTTCCACAACATATTTCTATTTACCTATGAATGTTTCCCAAATTCGGGTAGAGGATTCAAACCTAAAAAATAGAACCAAAATGTAAAGCATACAAGTCAAGCAAGATAAGCATGTAAAGGTGATCTAAAAACCCTAAGGTAACCCCACTTTTAGAATATTTCCCCAGCAGAGTCTCCAGTTCTGTGATGCGGTGGGAGAACTGACTTGAGGTTTTGCGTTTTTTGTTCACAAATATTTCAGTTTAGCAAGAGTCGCCACCGACTTTTATTTTATCCAAAAGGAAAGGTAAAAAAGCACAGGAAAGACCTTTGAGATTGTTTTTGGGTTCGGGGGGTAGATTATGAAAAGGGAAGGTGCTAGCACCCTTTTCATCCATGGTTTTCCATGGGCTCTTAGTTACTTGTTTTAGATCACTTGCTTTGCTTTTTCAATTGTTTGAAATGGTGCTTTTGTGTGTGGTTTTGAAAGTATTTTGAAAAGAGGCCTTTGTTTAGGCAACCGTTGTAATGATTCTTGTTTGAATGTATACAAAAGTGTTTGTCTTTTGAAAAATGTTTCAATGTTTGAAAGTTTGTTTGGAAAATGTTTTGAAATTGTGCATGTGTTTTTTAAAATAGCAAGGATGGTTTGAAAGAGATCAAGTAACTAGGAGTTGTCTACCCTACTCAAAAGTATTTCCTACACATTTTTAACCCTTTTGACATTGTTATTTTACCATTTCATTTGGTAAACAACCCTATCTTTTGATGTTAACGGGACGGGCGTGGGTCATCGTATGACCATGATAACAATATTACCAAGTATCTTAGCAAGTTTTTGAGGGACTAGATCATTTTTGTTTAGGCAACCAAGATAGCGTCATCGAGGGACTATGATCTTTTTGTTTTGTTTGATTTTGCCAAGATACCTAGCATGCATACCATGGCCATTTTAAGGCAACAAAGTGGATGAAACCCTAGGGGTGCTTGTGTGCATTGTGTTGTCATTTTTCATGCATTTTTGTCTTGTGTTTTGTCATGCTATTTGTTTGATTTTTGGTCTTTGCATACAAAACCCTAATTTACTATTATGGCATATGAAAGCAATAAAATGCGTAAAATAAATCTAGACTATTACAACATTATTATGGGGAGGGGGTACAAGTTTGAATAGGGGGATATTGCTCAAAATAAAAACCCTAAGACTATTACAACCATATTGAATTCTTGTACAAATAAATAAATAGACAATTATTTAAATATGCAATTAAATATATGTATGCAAAAATGTTTTTGTATTAATTTATGTATGTAAAAAAAGAATTTATTTAATTCTTAAAAGCAAGAAAAAATATAATGATTATTTTTGAAAGGGTGAAAACCCTAATTTTTGGTTTAATAGAAAAAATATGCTTTATATTATTTATTTCATTTTTTGTTTAAGAAAAATAATAATAATATATACAAAGTGTTTAAAAAAATGAATATTGTATAAAAATATTATTTTAAGTGTATAATATAATAAAATAAAATATGTAAGTATTTTAATATTATTTACAATTTTATTTAAGAAAATAAAGTATATATTATTTAATAAACTATTTTTATGCCAAGAAAATAATAAAAATAATAAAATAAAATGTGAAAAATTAAGAGATTATTTTTTGTGATTTTAAATATTTAGAAAAAATAAATAAAGTCAGAAAATATAAAAAGAAATGGAAAATATGTAAAATATGGAAAATGGGCCAAGGGGGTGCAAACAACATAATGGGGGGTGCAAACAGAACCAAGCCAGGCCCAGGCCCACTCTCACTTTGTCCCTGTCCTTGGGACAGCCACGCGCGCGCTTCTGCCATGCCAATCCTGTTCTCTCTATTGCTTGCATGAAATCAAAAAATTTCAACATGAAAGTTATAGCATTTTCAATCACGATTCCAACCATATCCAAAACTTGACCTAACTCTCAAAGATCAGAGAGAATTTTGTCACCCCTAATTTCTGACCTAAAAATTTCAGCATGTTCATCATCTAAATTCTCCTAACTCAGTTGATATAAATACAAGCTATGCATATGTACAGCTCAAGGACATTGAAGACTACATTTTTGCTTCACAAACCTAAGCCTAAGGATGTCTAAATAGAGAGATAGAAACTTAGAAAATACCTTGTTCAGTTCAAGTTGAATATGGCAATGTAGCAACTTTGAGTGAGGCCTGAAGTACTTGTGAGCTTGCTTGAAGTTCCCTCAACCTTTCCCAATGCTCATCTTGCTTTGAAATGGCTCGAATGTCCCTGTAGAAGTCAACCTGCAAAGCTTCAAAATGAAAATGGTTAAGTGTGAAAATGAGGTTACAGTTGCTTGAGAAAGGTATGGACAGCTTAGGTGTGATGTATGGAATGTGTTTGAAGCCTTGAAACCAAAAACGCACGAGTGAAATTTGTTTTGGCTAGTGATCTGCAAAGGTTGCCCTGTTTTGGGTAGAAGTTGGTGTTTTTGTGTTTTAGGGTGTTTGAGAGCATGGAAAATCGTGTATCAGGCTTGTTGCAATATTCTGAGGTCGTTTGAAATGATGCCAAGATTTGGTTTTAACAGATACTCAAGTTATGGACTTTTTGCAAGCTTACTTGCTTTTAAAGCAAAAGTGAGTTGACAAAGCTTAAAGCCTGTACAGGCTAGCTTGAGGTCTGAGCATAGTTGGTGTACCTTTCCTCAAGTTTGTGGATCTTGTTTGCACAAAGAGATCAGATCCATGGCTCAAGAAATACAAAATTGCAAAAAGTATGCTTTATCAAAGTAGCAATGTAACCTTTTTGCCATTTTTGGATTAAACCCTTGTACAAAGCTTCAAAGATCAAAACAATGCCATTAACCATTGTATTTGCATTCAATTTTGGAGTGTAAAAAGGATTAGAAACTGTAATGCAAGTACAAGTATGATTCAAACTGATTTGCAACTTGTGCCAATGTGAAAAATGCCATGGACAAAAGTGAGAAATGGCCATTTTCTTTTCTTCGATTCTCCTTAAACATAAATGATCTTGGAGATTTCTTGGACATTTTGGAAAGCTTGAAACATGCTTTACAATCCATATTTGAAATGAATTTTGAGATTCCACTTGGAACTAGGTGAAAAGTTTCCATGAAGTTAGGTCAAAAATCTGCCTAAACTAGGGTAAAATTTCACTAAGTTAAAAAGTTTTTGGACCCTTATTCACAAAATCATAACTTGAGATCCAAGCATCTTTTGGGAAAAATTTGTGAATCAAAGTTGTAGATTTTGTGGAGGAAAACAAATTTCATGTTGGAAGTTTTCTTTGAATCCAACTGCATCATGGTGAAAAAGTTGGGAAAAGTTGGGAAAAAATAAGAAATTTCCATAACTTCGAAAATTTCTAAGTTATGAAAAATTTCAAAGTTAAACCCTAATTTTCAAAATTAGGTTACTTGATGAACAAGTTTTATGTTTTGACACATCTTGGTGAAAAATTACCCTTGGCACTTGATTTTGACCAAAAAGTCAAAGTTTGACTTTTCAGTGTACAGTTGATTTTTGATCAGTTGACTGGAAAATTCATTTGTCAATCCAATGCATTTGAGATCTTTTGAACCTTGTGATTAGGTCAATATGATGCCATTGAGTCCTTGAAACCATGCTTGAACTCAATTTTCCATTGGCTAGGTGAAAAAATAGAAATTGCCCTTCTACAGTTAAAACTCTAAAAATGACCATTTTGCCCTTTTGAAGATCTGATCAAAATTCTTGAGGAGTTATGGTCCAAACTTGGTCAAATGGTTCATATGAGTCTATAATGTGGATGTGGATAAAAAATTATGAGGTTTGACTGTAAATTGGCCATGGTTGACTTTTTCCCCAATATAGTTGATTTTTAGGTCAACTGTCCAATTGACTGGGCAAAAATGTGATTCAAAGCTTGAAACTTGGTATGGGCAATCTTATAAGTCCAACATGAAGTTTGAAAGTCACATGAGGCATTGAAATTCCAAAAATCCCTGTTCAAACTCAAACCCTAATTTCAGGTCAACAGTGCAAGGAGAGCTCTTGAGCTGAGCAAACCTTAATCTGGTCTTGAGTCGAAAGAGTCTTGTGAGGAGAATCTTGATAAAATGAGAGGGAAAATTTTGGGGTACAACAGGTAGGTCCAATATTCAAAAGTATTTTCATCACCAGAGTCTTCCACAGTATTCACTTCATGATTCCCGATGCGGAGAGGTGGCTTTCCCACGCGAGCGCGCCTGACCTCTTTCCGAGCTTTGATGGTGAAACCCAATCCGAATTTGTCTGCTTTAAATGGAATCTCTGGAGGTTGTCCCCAGATAGTACAGTTTCCATCTTCGACCACGTCACGGGCGTCCTTAAGTGAAACCATCCTTGGTATAACTTCATCAGCTTTTGATATGTCGGAGGAGATTTTGGTGGCGGCAACCATAGGAGGAACAATTTTGAAGGCCTGGAATGGAGTCTCTATGAATTCACCATCCATTTCCACATACTTGAAGGGATTAAGATGGCTCGCCATAAATTCTTCTTCGCCGCTAACAGTAACGATCTTCCCTTTGACTGGATACTTTAATTTTTGATGAAGGGTGGACGTTACTGCCCCTGACCCATGGATCCAATGGTGTCCAAGCAAACAAGAGTAGGCGGAACATATGTCCATTATATAAAAGGTAGAATTGAAAATCTGTGAGCCAACTTTAATTGGGAGATCCACCTCTCCATGAACAATCCTTTTAGACCCATCGAAAGCCCTTACAACAATATCGCTTGTCTTTAATACCAGTCCTTCACAATATAGTCGGTCCAAAGCACCTTTGGGTAACACATTTAAAGATGAGCCAGTATCAATTAGGACATGGGCATGGTGGTCCCCTTGCACTCAATAGAGATATGCAAGGCTTTGTTATGGTTCCTTCCCATAGGAGTCAAATCAGCGTTGGAGAACCCTAATCCATTGTCAGCCGTTAAACTTGCTACACAGTTCTCGAACTGGTCAGTGGTGGTTTCTTGGGGTACATGGGCTTTCTTCAAGAACTTGATTAGAGCCTAGGAATGAGCGTCTGAGCAGAGTAACAATGCCAACATGGAAATTTTGGAGGGGGTTTTCCCCAGCTGCCCAACTATTTTGAAGTCACTCTTCTTTATGATTTTTCGGATTTCCTCCATTTCTCGAGCGGAGGGTTCTTCAATGTTAGTATCTTTGGTAGGTGCCTCTATCCCATCATGCTCACCTTCTTTCTCTTTGCCTCTAGACTTGTCATTGGTTATGCGGACGAGAATTATTATAGTAGTGGGTGGTGAAATATCAGGGGAAAAGATCCTCCCTGTTCTTGTTACTTTACTGGAACCTGCAATGTTAGTAACATCAACTTCATTTTCGTTGATCCAAGAATCTTGTTTTATCCCATGATAATAAACCTCGGAACCATAGTTCCATGTAACCGCTTTGTCAGAGGAGTAAGGAATCGGCCCAGGGGAAATGACTATTAAAGGAGAAATGGTTGGTTTATTTGAAATTCTAATAGGACCCTTTGAGGGGATCCTAAAAGGCTTGTTGGAAATGATTAATATGGACAGGTCTTCAACTTTGTTGGTTAAACTTTTGTTGGTAGGAATCTTATCAAACATAATCTCGCGGCTATTTATCAGGCATTGCACACCTTCCTTCAGCCGCTTGCACCTATTTACTTGTTGATCACAGCAAACAGAATCTTTAGAACAGCCAGGGAACACCCCGGCTCTCAGCAAATTATCCTTTACAATAGTTAATAGAGTTGTTAAATCTTCAATGTAGGAAACAAAAGTAGTATCATCAATTGCATTAACACCTTTGCCATGATTCCGCATTGGTGCGGTTATCACATTTGGAGTATCAGGTGGATCAAATTCAATTGTTTTATTGTCTATCAGATCTTGAATCTTATTCTTCAGAGCCCAGCATTGATCAGTTTCATGTCCAGGGTTGTTGGAATGATACGCACATTTGGCATTTGGATAATACTTAGGTGATGAAATGTTTGGATTGTATGGTGGATCGCATAATGTCACTAAGTTGGCCTTCAACAAATGTTGTAAGGCTTGGTACAGTGACATGTTTATCCTTGTGAACTGTCTTCGAGGAACTTTGGATCGTTGATTGTTGGATGATTGACTTTGAGCAGATGGAGGATTTGAGATTAACACAACATTAACAGAGGGCCGGTGATCCTTGTTGGTATGGGCCCTTGCCCCATACACAACATTTGTTTCCTTCTTTCTAGTGAAAGGCTTCTTCACAGTGTTGGATGCGGAAGCAGATGTCATGGGAATTTTTCCGCTCTTAATGCCACTTTCGACCCTTTCACCAGTTAGGATCAACTCGGTGAAACCAGACGAAGAACTGCCAATTAATAGGTTGAAAAATGGGCCAGTTAATGTACCCATGAACATGTCAACTAGTTCTCTGTCAGTTAGCGGTGGTTGGACCCTACCAGCAAGATCCCTCTATTTTTGTGCGTACTCCTTAAACCCCTCATTAGTACCCATTGTTATACCTTAAAGTTGGACTCTAGTTGGTGCCAGATCGACATGTATTGATATTGATAATAAAAATTAGTGGCTAGATCTTCCCATGTGTGGATGCGGGAACCCTTCAATTGATAGAACCATTCTAGTTGAGTCCTAGCCAGACTCTCTTGGAAGAAATGGACCCGGAGCTTTTTGTCGGTAGTGTGCGACTGTATTTTGTGCGTGTAAGATCTTAGGTGAAGTTTCGGGCAGGAAACTCCGTCATACTTGGCGAAGACCGGTATTTTTAACTTATGGGTAATGAAGACTCATGTACTAAATCCAAATCACAAAAGTCCAAATCAGGTACAGCTTGAGTTTCAACAGCTTTTAATCTATCCTCTAACTGTTTGTATTTATCATCGGCAGATGGGTACTGTTCATAAAAGTAGTCTTCATCTTCAACAGCTTGATCATTTTCACCCCCAACACGGGTGCTCCTTGCCTCTTCGTCTTGATTTTCGTCCTCCTCAAACGACTCTTCGACTATCTGTACCTGACAAACCGGACCTTTAAATCTCTTACCCATGTTAATGAAGGCCTTCTTTTTGGTTTTTCTTCTTGGCTACTAGCATAGTCATCAGCTCTTGTTGCCCCTTAGCTAGGGTCAACAAGGTCTCTTGGAACTGGGAATTCTGCATTTGCAAGTCCTTCACTATTTGTTCAATATCCATCTTACTGAAATAAACAGTAGAAAGATAAGGAAACATGTTGTGGAAAACTTGTTTATGTTATGATGCATGAAAATGCGTATGCAAATCATTTCAAGGACTTAGAAGATTTAAATTTGTTTAGACAAAAGGAACAAACACCAATTGCATTAATAAGTTCAAATTGATTATAAACATGCCTCTTGGGCTTACAATGGAGGAAAAAACACAAAATAAACTCCTAAAAGAAAAAGGTCGAGGGCATCATCTTCGGTGCAATGTAGGCGTTCAAACTTCGCTCTTCATGAACCTGACTTGTAAGCTCGAAAACCTTATTTTCACTTGCATAAAACTGGGTTTTGAAGGTGTCTCTCTCTTCCTTTATCTGAATCCAAGCTCTTTGCAGATCTTCAAGAGAAGTAGGCATGTTAGGATAAAGGACAGTATACGAAACATCTCCTTCGGCAACAGGCTCCATGATGATAGGTAGGATGGCTTCATATGGCATCATGAGATTTTGGGCGCGAGTTTGAACCCACTTGAGATAAGGCTCCCAAGGAATGGAGTTCTTATGCCCCAACTTCTTGATATTAACCTTGTTAACCATGCCCCAAGCTCGTATGAATCTCTGGCGATAACCTTGGACATCACTCTCATAATAAAATGCAATTCCTTGGACAAGTGCATCATGAGGACCATCCCTCCTAGCATACCCAAATTATTGCAAAGCAAAACAAGGATTGTAGGTGATACCTCACCTAATGTCAAGTAGAGGGACATTAGGGAATTCCCCACAACGGCCAATAATAGTAAGGTCCTCCATAATCGAGCACACCAATAAATATCAGAATGTGTGAGTGACATTAAACTTTGATAACATGTCAAGCCTTGCTCATTATTCAATGTTGATCAAGGTAGGTTTGAAATAAACCATCTAGAGAGTAATGGAATGCAACACAAAAGAGTTCCCCTCCTCTTCATGGTGCAAGTGTGGAAACAATGTAGAATGTCTCAAAGCAAAGTAGGTATGGGATTACGAGAGAGAAAAACCTTGATGGCATTCACATCTATGAGTTGGTCCGAATTTAGAAATAGAACCAAACCATAGATTAGAAGGGCCAAGACATTCTCAAAAGCTTTAAAATCCAAATCTTCCCAGAACAAACGAGCCATCTCCAATAGAAACTTGGCTAAGAAACCATTAACTCCACTTTTTGTATCCCAATTTTCCATAATGTCAAATCTTTTCAAATGCAAAGCTTTGGTAATAACTTCAGGTTTCAATGACTTTTCTAAACCGGTGAATGGTATTTGATCAAGCACAGGCACTCCTAACAATTGAGAGAATTCTTATAATGTAGGCACCAATTGGTAGTCGGGGAAAGTGAAGCAACGATGCATAGGATCAAAGAATTGGAAGAGCACACACATCATTTCTTCTTGGAAGTTTGAGGTAGCCAAGTTGAGGAGTCGACCATATTTCTTGGTGAAAGGAGAATCTCCAGGAACTCTTGATGCTAACTCTTTAAATTGAGGATGCACTTTCACGAAGTTGACTCAGATGGTATTCCTACGAGTAGAAGTCATGACCTACAAAACAGAACAAAGATAAATTCTTAAATCCTTGAAATGGTTAGTGAGAATGATTTTATGATGTTATGATTTTTATGATAAAATGAATAATAATCACAAACAAATCACATAAAGACCTTAGGTTTAGGCTTGCATGGGTTTCATAGGTAAGTACCTTTTTGAAGTTTAGTTGGTTCAACCTGACCTAGAAAGTAATCGGGTTCTAGGGAATCTCAATATCACTGATCTTTCTTCATTGGGCATTGTTTTAGCATAATCAATCTTTTCTTGCGGCCAAAATATCCTAAAAGTCCAATCTCAATGAGCATAGTATCGAGTATCAACAATTTTTCATCTTTCCACCGAGACCGGTTATCTCACTACTTCCTAATGGCCAAGTTGTTCAATTAAAGGTTCTAAGGTTCGTTAGTGCTTCATGACATCACTCAATGGCCCCGTATTCTCCTTAATTCTCCATAAATGATACCGGTACCCACAAATATGTCACACTAACATAGCTATTGTCTCAACCATATCGGTCTACACCGTACAGTCTCCACAATCTTTGCTATTTACCTAATGGTGTTCCCAGATCCAGATAGAGGATCAATACAAACCAAAACAAGGACCCATAAAATGTAAAGAAAACAAATCAAACAATGAAAGCAAGTAAATATGATCTAACTCTAAGGTAAACCCACTTTTAGGAATCCCCAGCAGAGTCTCCAGTTCTATAATACGGTGGAAGAACTAACTTTGGTTGTTTTGCGTTTGATCGCAATTGTTGCCGATAATAAGAGTCGCCACCGACTTTTCTTTTATCCAATAAGGAAAGGGTTAAAAGAACATGAAAGACCTTTGAGATATTTTCTTGAGTTCGGGGGGTAGATTATGAAAAGGGAAGGTGTTAGCACCCTTTTTCATCCATAGTTATCTATGGGCTCTTAGTTGCTTGCTAGATCACTTTTGAAATTGCTTTGTTTGAAATGTGTTTGTGGTGGATTTTGAAAGTATTTTTGAAAATTGCCTTCATTTAGGAAAACTTTGTAATGATTCTCGTCTCTATAAGAATCCATACAAAGTTTTGGACTTTTGAAAATATTTCATGTTTTTGAAAGTGTTTAGTGTGTTTGAGAAAATGTTTGTTTTTTGAAGATGGATTGTGAGCAAGCAACTAAGAACATTCTACCTACTCAAAAGTCTTTTGTTCATTTCTCTCTTCCTTTGATATTGCTATCTCACCATTGATTGGTAAGTAGCCTTATCTTTGGATGTAAAGGGACGATCATGGGTCATCGTATAGTCATGGATAGCAATGTTGTGACATATCTTAGCATTTTTCTTAAGGGACTAAGATCATTTGTAAGGCAACATTCGTAGCGTCATCGAGGGACTATGATCTTGTATTTTTTATTTGTTTTTGCTAAGATGTCTCACATACATATTGTAACACGATGGGAGAACTGACTTGGATGTTTTGCGTTTAATCGCAATTGATGCGGATAGCAAGAGTCACCACCAACTTTTCTTTTATCTAATAAGGAAAGGTTGAAAAGAACAGGAAATATCTTTCGAGATTATTTCTTGAGTTCGGGGGTAGATTATGAAAAGGGAAGGTATTAGCATCCTTTCCATCTATAGTTATCTACGGGCTCTTAGTTGCTTGCTAGATCACTTACTTTTGTTTGAAAATGTGCTTGTGGTGTGGGTTTTTGAAATCATTTTGAAAATGTCTTTGTAATGACTCTCGTTTCTATAAGAACGCGTACAAAGTGTTGTTTGGAAAATAGTTTAAAGAAGTAATTGTGGAATGTGTTTTTGAAAGTGATTTTGAAAAGGTGTCTTTGTAATAGTTCTCGTTTCTATAAGAACGCGTACAAAGTGTTTGTCTTTTGAAAATGTTTCAAAATGAAAGTGTTGGTGTATAAAATGTTTTTGTTGTGAGTAAGCGGGCAACTAGGAGCATCCTACCTACTCAAAAGGTATTTAGTGTTATTTTCCTCCTCCTTTATATGTTGCTATGTTACCATTATTTTGGTAAGAAGCCCCATCGTTGGATATGAAGGGACGGGCGTGGGACGTTTATATAGTCATAGAAGGCAACCTATGGGACGTTTTAGCAATATCATTTAGGGACTAGATCATTTACCGAAGGCAACATTGAGGATCATCGAGGGACTACGATCTTTTATCGAGGGTCTTTGCTAAAACGCCCATATTCGAGGGACATGACTACTTTTCCGAGGAAACAAGTGAGATTACCCTAAGGGTGCATGTGTTAATAGTGTGTTTGATTTGCATGCACTTAGTCTTTGATTAGGGGTTGTCTACTTCTTGTTTTTATCTTGCCATACATACCCTATTTTACTAGCAATCATACAAAAGTAATAAAATGCAGAAAGATAAAATCCTACACTATTACAACCATATTGAATTTCATAAAAATATAAAGGCAAAAATAAAATAAAATCAAGAAAGATGGGTCTTTCGATTCAGGCAGAAAACCCTTTGATTCTACACTCTTTGACCTCTTTCGATTTGGGGTCTGAAGTCAGTGGAGTCATGCCCTTCGATTTACCTTTCTGCCTCCTTCAACTGGGGGCTGGAATCAGTGCAGGCATGCCTTTCGATTGGGTCCTAGAGGCCAGTATGTTGTGCCTTTTGACTGGGCCTGGAACCAGTGCAAAATTTAATATGCCTTTCTTCCTCCTTCGATTAGAGGTTGAAAGCAGTGAGGGAGTGCCTTTTGTCTGGGCCTGGAAGTCAGTATGGTGTGTCTTTTGGCTTCCTTTTTCGTTTGACCTGGAGGTTAGTGTGGAAGCCAGAGGCTTCGTTTCCTACTTCCGGTTTCCTGTTTCTTTCGTTTGAGTTTTGAATGGTAGCATGACCTAAGGCCATGCTAGCATCATCTTGGGGCCTAATTAGTTCTTAAAGCATGTTTAAATATACAAGGAGAAAAAACCAAGAAGGTTGTTAACCATGAAACATATTAAAAGGGTGGAAACGAAAAGAAGAACAATGGTATGTACATGTTTGAAATGAAAAGGAAGTTTATTTACATGTTATGCTGGAGACGAAGGATCCTAGGTTAAGAATGACTTATCTTGCTTGAGGCTGGGACGTGTGCTGGGCCTTTAAGTGGTTGCCTTGAGCGCTTTTGGATTTTAAGGGAGGAACCAGGGGTTAGTCCTTTGATACTGGATTCGAAAGAGAAGAACCAATGTGAGGCTCTTCCAGCTGGATTCGAATGGTAACAAGGTACAGGTATGCTTCAGATCCGAAGGGGACAAGTGTTTGGATTCTGGGTTTGTGTTTTCACAAGTGTTTAAGTGTTTGATAGCTTTATGGTGTGTGAGAAGTTTGAAGATTCGTTCCTCTGGCCCCAAAAGTCCTGCTTAAACATGTGTTGGAGCCTCTTATTTATAGGCAAGGTTTCCTGAAGCTTTTGGAGGGAAAATAAAAGGTTTGAACAAATTGAGTAACCTGCTCTTTGTAGATTTCGAGAGACAGTGCCTTGTATGCAATTTTGTGCAAGAACGGGGAAGTGTTTCAGGACTATTGTGCGGCAGTTTTGGTCAGTGTACCAGGCTTGAACTTAGCAACAAGCATCTTTGAATATTTCACTCTTTCATTTTGACCCTTCTTCGACCAGACTCTTCTCCCAACAATATTATTTGATTTTCCTCCAACAAGTGCCTTTCGAATGAGTCACTTTTGTGCATCCTTCGAAGGATCCAAAAGTGTGACCCTTGGATGGGCCACCAAAACATGCCTTAAAGTGGACTTTCTAAATCCTTCGAATGAACCAACAAGCATGTCCTTCGAATGGGATGCCCAGAGTTGGGTTTGAAATATGCTGATTCAAAGGGAATCAAAATTACAAACGAAACCTTGTGAAGGTGGTTCTGTCCAATCGAAGGCTTTCCTGCCAAAGGTCCATGTGGCCAAACGAAGGAGTGTACATAGGGGGTCCCTACTTTTTGACTTCATGCAAACATGCAAAAGATCTCTGTTCAAACGAAGCATGCATGAAGGGAACCACATGCCCCAAACGAAATGTGTGACCAAAAGCTTATACTGAAGGATTCATACGCCCAAACAAAGAAAGCATGAAGGGAGTAAAGTGCCCAAACAAAAGAGGTATGTTGGGCTTGAAAAGATTTCCAAACGAAAGAGAAATGCAGGAGGCAAATTTGAGCAATTGAAGGATGCCAAAATGGAGATTTTTGCCTTGGAATCGAAGGAAGTTATAGGAGGTTTTGTACTATGTGCATGCTAGCATGGGGGAAGCCTTTTGCGCGCAAGAAAGAAGTTGTGACCCAAACGAAATCTTGTATGTAACTAGTCATTACTTTGTGAGTCAAGGAAACCATGGAGGAAAGTTTATATAAGCGTGCAAGCATCAAACATCCAAACGAAATAGTCATAGAGGCAATCATGGCATTATGAACCCAGCAAGGCCAAAGGTGCAATCGAAGGTGGCATGCAAGAAGCTCCTGCCTTGTGAACCAAAACCAAAGCGCTAGAGGCCCATGCCCAATTGAAGGATGCAAGCCAAGCTTGCATCGAAAGAGGCCAAAAGGCCAATCAAAAGAGCTAAAACGAAAGGACTTGTTTTTCTCCAATTTTGTCAAAAGATTATTTTTATCTGTTTTCTTCCTTTTTGACAGTTTTTCCTTTTAATCTTGGTACTGGAAAATCCCAATGTACATGTGCAAGCTTGAACCTTGAGAGTCCTTGTGAGAAATTCCTTGAAAAATGAGAGGGAAAATTTTCGGGTACAACAGGTGCCCCTGTTCAATCTTCTTAAACCTGAATAGTTAGATTGGCGAGTCTGTCATTCATGACTTGAAGGTGGAAGATGATTGAACACTAGAGTGCCCAGAAATTTGCACTTGATGATGTGGTGGTTGATTGTGTAGGGAATGGGCTTAAAGATTCCATTTGGAGAGATGATAGAGAGTCGTCAAAGATGGGCTTACAGATGCCATCCAAAGGTGATTGTTAACAGAAATTAGACTGAAATATCAGAATAAATCTCTGGTTGATTTATACTGAAACAGCAGATGTAGTGGGATGAGTATCAGAATAATATCCATAAATGGTTGTATCTGACTCGTATATGAAAGATGTACTGAATGAGCGTCAGAATGACATCCGTATTTGGATCGTATTTGGACTATATTTACGAAATATGTTGAACGAGTGTCAGAATGACATCCGTATCTGGATTGTATCTGGTCTGTATTTGAAAGGTATACTGAATGAGTGGTAGAATGACATCTGTATCTGGATCATATCTGGACTGTATTTGAGAAATATGTTGAATGAGTGTCAGAATGACATCCGTATCTGGATCGTATCTGGACTATATTTGAAAGGTATGCTGAAAGAGTGGCAGAATGACACCCGTATCTGGATCGTATCTGGATTGTATTTGAAAGTTGTGTTGAATGAGTGTCAGAATGACATCTTTATCTGGATCGTATCTGGATTGTATTTAAGAAATTTGTTGAATGAGTGTCAGAATGACATTCGTATCTGGACTGTATTTGAAAGGTATGCTGAATGAGTGGCAGAATGGCATTCGTATCTGGATCATATCTGGAATGCATTTGAAAGGTGTGTTGAATGAGTGGCAGAATGACATCCGTATCTGGATCGTATATGGACTGTATTTGAAAGGTATGTTGAATGAGTGGCAGAATGACATCCGTATCTGGATCGTATCTGGACTGTATTTGAGAGATAATCTGAAATAAGTATTAGAATGTCAGTCGTATCTAGATTGCATCTGAACTGTTTCTAGAAGAGAATCTGGAGTAAGTATCAGAATAATATACGTATCTGGATTGAATTTGAACTGTTTCTAGAAGAGAATCTGGAGTAAGTATCAGAATAATATCTGTCTTTGGATCACATCTGAACTGTTTCTATAAGAGTGTATGAGAAGGAGCCTGTGTAAGATTGCTTCAGCTGGTCATGTAGATAATTGTCCTGGCTTGTTTCAGGTATTAATCTCTAACCTTTTGAAAGTTGTTGATGATAGCCATCTATTGACCTATCTTTTTTGAAGAGGTAAAGGGTTGGCTGCATGCAATATCCTGATGTATGAAGTGCATGGCATAATGATGTTCTCAAAATGAATAAGATTATGTTGTATACATTTATCAAGTATGTAAATATGATGCATGAAATATTGTCAGAATGTAATTTTGTCTTGGAAAATAAATCCTTAAAAAGTGTTGGGGAGTTTGGGGAAGCTGAATCCCAGATGGTCGTTAGGGATGAAGTGCATGCACATCTTCAAACTTTGCTTAGAATGTTTCCACTGGGGAATCCTGTTTTGTTGTTTGAGGAGAACTCCGGTGGGGTGTGTTAATTTTGCTTGAGAAGAAAACTTTGTGGAGAGTGTTGATTCCTGCTTGGGGAAAAAAGTTTAGGAGTCTTAGTTGTCTATTGCTCTACTGGAGAGTTACCTCTTGATGGAAGAGAAAGGAAGTTAACAACTTGTTAGGAATAAAGAAGTTTATTGTTATCTGGTTGTCCCACAGGCTTTGCAACGACCTACAGGGGATTGTGGAAAAGTCTACTGGGTAAGAGGGGTTGTAATCCCTTGATTTGTGATAGTTTGGGAGGCAAATTCAAGCTGGGGAAATAAACCCTGTCGCCTGCCTGTTGGAGAGGCATTTCTTTTTGGCAGAAATCCTCTAGGATTCTTAAGCTCAACTCAGTTGGGGAGTAGTTTTCAGAGATTGAAACTCTGGCTGGGGATCACCCTATGAAAAGGATTTTGTGAGAGATTTGTCACTGCCCAAAGTAGCAAGTGTTCTAGCATTGCCAGAAAAATGTTTTCCTGACCGTACATAACCTTTTGATGGAATTCACGTTTAATGCCCCAAGTAATTCAGATAAAGACCTGCCCCTGATTATTCAGCACCTCTCGAGAGATTTCTCAGAATCTTGACTTGACTGCCCCAGGACAGTGATCATGATGATGCCCCCTTGCTTACAGGAGATCTGTCATTGGAAGCGTCATCCCATTTTAAGTGATTTTATTTACTGAGAGATTTTGTTCAACTTTTTTGCTAAGATACCTTACATGCGTAATATGACCATTTTGTATGAGGCAACCAAGTGGAGTAACCCTAGAGGTGTTTGTGTGCAAGTGTTTCATTTTCATTCTTGATTTTGTCTTGAATTAGGGTTTTCTATTTGATTGATTTTATTCTTTCCATACAAACCCTAATTACTAGCATATTATGTAAAAGCGATAAATTGCGAAATTTAAAGTTACTACGCTATTACAACACTTGTGGGAGGGGGGTATAAAATTTATGAATGGGGATTGCAATAATATAAACCTAATTAATCTATTACAACAAAAATGAATATGGTACAAATAATTGAAGAAATATATAAAGTACAAATGCAAATTGAAAGAAAAGAGTTTTGTGTTTGGGTTTTTATATGAAGGAGGTTTTGACATAAACCTAATAAAAAAAAGATGATTAAATCAAATTAAGCTTAAGTTAATTAATTAATAAATTAATTAAGAAAATATTTTAATAAAAACCCTAAATCTATTTTAGTTGATTAAAGGAATAAATAAAAAGAAATAAATAAATAAATAAAAATGAAATGGGCCAGGGAGGTGTCACAAGTAGACAGGTGCGTATGCTAGCAAAAACAAAAAAAATACCAGGCCCAAAAGGCCCAGCGCCTGCAAAAAAAAAGATGTTAGAAAAATAAAAAAAAATGGAAAAATGCAAAAGGGGGGTTCACATTGGTTTGAACCTTCGCCCTTTAGGTAACATATGCCTTAGTACGCGCGCGCTTACCACTAGGGTGGCTGTTTCATCCGGTCATATAATCAAAGCATAAATATATATTAGAAACTGCTTTCTGAAGGCAACTTCGTCTTCAACCTTGAGCCTAGCCGGACCACCTGTATCTTCCTTATTTCTCCACAAAAATGGAAAATTCAAACATGAAAGTTATGGTGTTTCTTCCCACGAATTCAACCATATAATTTATGTAAGCTAAATGTCAAAGATAAAATCTAATTTTACTGGCCATAAATTGAAACCTAATTTTCTCATAAATTTCAAATCCAAAATTCTCTATACACAATCAATATAAATGGAAATTATTAACATGGTCAGCTTTAAAGCAAAGATATCTACATTTTGTTTTCACAAATCAGGATCAAATGATGCTTGTATGAAGAGATAGAAGTTTGACTTTTTACCTCTTGCAGCTGGAGTCGTGAATGGAGTTTGAGCAACTTTTGAGATGGCCTGAGGATCTGTTTAGCTTGCCTGGACCTCCTTGAGTGTATTCCAACTCTTACTTTGCCTTGAAAGTCCCTGAATCTCTCTACTCAAGTCAACCTGCAAGCTTGATATCTAAAAATGGTGGATAGTGATGGAGGAGTTACAGTGAGGAAACAAGGGTATGGATTGCTTTGGTATGATGTATAGGTGGTGTCTGAGTGATTAGTTTTCAAAACGCACGAGTGGAAATGAAGATCATGAGTTTTGGTTCAGAACTGTGTGTTAATGGTGTTCTTGAGCAGGTTTTTGGTTTTTGAATGTTTGAGGTAGTTTCAGGGCAATAGCATCCGTGTGTCAACTTGCAAATAGTGTATACTTATAAGCAAAAAAGGTTTAGAGGCTTGTAACAACTCAGAATTTGAAACTCACATGTTTTGGCTTAGTTACTTATTTTTGAAGCAAAGCTAGCAAGCATAGTTTCAATATGAAGTACAAGGCTTGTAGGGTGGATAAAACCTTTAAACACACTTGTTCTGATTGTGTAGGGTGTGTTTATGCAGAAAGAACAAATGCAAGACTCAATGCAAGCTGACTTTGCATAAAGCTTGCTTTTCTAAAATGGCAATGTTGCCTTTCTTCCCAAAATGGAATTATTCTTATACAATGCATTGGATGCTTGGATTAAAACTTCCAAAAGCTGCAAAAATATTTAATTATGGAGTGAAAGTAAAGTTAGAAGCCTGCAAAGTGAGATTTGTACAGCATGCTTGGAGATTGGATCCAATGTTCTTCTCAAAATGGCTTGAAATCCAAGTGACAAAACACCAACTTCGTCTCTTCGATTCTCCCTACTCAAGAATGATCTCAAGGAGTTTTTTGACATTTTGGAAATATTTCAATGTGCTCTACAACTCATCTTTGAATTTCTTTTGAATATTACCCTTGTAACTATGTGAAAAAGTGTCATGAAGTTAGGTCAAAAATCTGCCTAACTAGGGCAAAATTTCACTAAGTCTTTTTTAGTTCATGAGCATGTATTCACAAAATTATAACTTGAGATCCAAGAATTTTTAGGAAAATTTGTGTGTATAAAAGTTTCATATTTCATGGATATCTACAACTTTCATGTTGGAAGTTTCTCTTGAATCATTTTGCATCATGGTGAAAATTTGGCTCAAAGTTATGAAAAAATAAGAAATTTTATATACTTAGAAAAAATTTTAAGTTAAGAAATTTCATCTTTTCAAAATAAAATCTTGAATTCTTGATTTCTTGATGAACAAGTTTCATATTTTGACATGTTTTGATGAATTATGATCTTTGGCATTTGATTTTGACCAAAAAGTCAAAGTTTGACTTTTCAGTATACAGTTGACTTTTGATCAGTTGACTGCAAAATTCATCTATCAATCCAATGGATTTGTAATGTTTTGAATCATGTTATTAAGTTAAAATAATGCAATTGAACTCTTGAAATCATGATTCAAACCAATTGATCATTTTCTAGGTCAAAAATCAGAAATTGCCCTTTCTCAGTCAAAACCCTAATTTTGACCATTTTGCCCTTTTGATGATTTGATCAAATTTCTTAAGGAATTATGGTCCAAACTTGATCAAATGATACATATGAGTCTAAGATGTTGATGTGGATAAAAAATTATGCAGTTTGACTGTAAATTGGCCATGGTTGACTTTTTACCCAATACAATTGATTTTTAGGTCAACTGTTCAATTGACTGATCAAAAGTGTGATCCAAGGCTTGAAACTTGACATGAGTAATCTTGGGGGTCCATAATAGTCCATGAAAGTCATATGAAGCATTGATAGTCCAAAAATCCTTGTGCAAACTCAAACCCTAATTTTGGTCATCAGTGCATAATGAGGTGTCTTGAGCTGATCAAACCCTAGTGCAGTCTTGAACCCAATGAGATCTTGTGAGCAAATTCTTGATAAATGAGAGGGGAAATTTTGGGGTACAACAGCTGCCCCTGTTCAATCTTCTTAAGCCTGAAGAGTTAGATTGACAAGCTTTTCCGTTCGTGACTCGAAGGTGGAAGATGATTGGACCCTAGAGTGCCCAAAAATTTGCACTTGGTGATGTGATGGTTGAGGGAATGGGCTTAAAGATGCCACTTGGAGAGGTGATAGAATTTTTTTTTGTAGATGGGCTTGTAGATGCCATCCAAGAGTGATTGTTGATTTATAAGCTGAAAGAATGAGTATCAGAATGGCGTCTGTGTCTGGAGCGTATCTGAACTGTATCTGAAAACTTTGTTTGAATGAGTATCAGAATGACATCTGTATCTGGAGAGTATCTGAACAGTGTTGGAAAGTTGAATCCGAATGAGTATCAGAATGGCGTCCGTGTTTGGAGCGTATATGTACTGTATCTGAAAGTTGAATCTGAATGAGTATCAGAATGGCGTTCGTGTCTGGAGCGTATCTGTACTGTATCTGAAAGTTGAATTTGAATGAGTATCAAAATGGCGTCCGTGTCTGGAGCGTATTTGTACTGTATCTAAAAGTTGAATCTGAATGAGTATCAGAATGGCGTCTGTGTCTGGAGCGTATCTGTATTGTATCTGAAAGTTGAATCTGAATGAGTATCAGAATAATGTCTGTGTCTGGAGCGTATCTGAACTGTATCTGAAAGCTTTGAACATTGTTAATGGTAGCTGTTAATCTTATCCTGAAAAGGGTAAAATGTTATCTAAAATGCAAAGTCATGTTGTATAAAATGTATGATATGATACACTCGTTTTATCAATATTCATGATACATGGATGCAATGTATGCATATATGAGCTGAATTGCTGCACTGCTATTGGATTTAGGAAAAATGAATCCCTGACTGCTACTGAGGATATGTAAGTCTTCATGTCTTGAAGTCGAAGTGTTGATGAATTTCCGTTTAGAGAAATAAACTCGTTTGTAAGAGAAATGCCATGCATTGCTTAAAAAATCTGTTTGGATAAATTGGACGATTTCTACTGGGGATTGATAATTGGAAGTTTTGTTCCGCTGGGGATTAAACGACATACTGCGGGGAATTTCTTATGGAATATCCTAGAGGTATTTCCCTATCCCTTCCACCTATCAGTAATTGCCTTTTTTTCATTTTGTTTATTTTGTAAACAGTAATTATGTTCAAATGCACATGTTCAACAATGAATCATTGGACGTTTTTGTAAAAAAAACACAAGAGTAAAGAAAAACAGATAGTTTTTGCACTTTCAAAGAGATATCTTTGTATTGACTTTGAGTAAGTATTTTTGTACAAGGAGACAAACATTCTAATAAGAGAATGATGTCGAAAAAAATGAAAATTTTGATACAAAGAAAAGATAGCTATGTGTAATAATTCCGTAGGGTTTCCATTCCGCTATAGCCTTCGTATCTCTGAGCATCTTGTCTATTTGTTGCCTCATCCGAAGATGATTGAATTGATCGAAAACTCCGAGTTTGTCAGTGGAAGCCAAAGGTTGTCCGTAAAGTGATCCAATGGGACATCGTCATACGCTTTAATTCCCTAACTTTTGCCTGGACCGCCCTTTCGGGTTTTCAGTCCATTGGGAAACCCTTTTTTTGCCCAAGTCGTCCTTTCGAGTTTTCAACTTGTCGGGTGCATAATTTTTGTTTTATCCATAATTTTTGCCCGAACCTTTTTGGTTCGCCGGGATGCCCTTGTTTTTCCTAGGTATTTCAACCTAGCGGGTCTTTTATGCGTAGTATCTTTTGACTATGTCTGTGTTCACAGGATGCGGTAGGTCGTCACCATCCATGGTGGTCAAGATCATTGCCCCACCAGAGAAAATGTTTTTGATTACAAATGGTCCTTCATAAGTAGGAGTCCATTTTCCCTTGGGGTCACCTTGTGGCAAGATGATGCGTTTGATCACTAGATCCCCAACTTGATACACTTGGTGTCTGACCTTTTTGTTGAAAGCCTTGATCATCCGTTTTTGATACATTTAACCATGGAAAATAACGGTAAGTCTCTTCTCATCAATCAAGTTTAGTTGATCAAGTCGGGTCTGGATCCAATCGTCTTCGTTCAACCCTGCATCCTTCATAATCCTCAGAGAGGGGATCTGAACCTCAATAGGCAAGACGACTTCCATGCCGTATACCAAAGAATAGGGGGTTTTCCCGGTTGATGTGTGAGTTGTGGTACGATACCCTTGGAGAGCGAATGGTAGAATCTCATGCCAGTCTTTGCATGTGACTGTCATTTTCTATATGATCTTTTTAATGTTTTTATTTGCAGCTTCGACAACACCATTCATCTTTGGCCAGTAAGGGGAAGAATTGTGATGTTGGATTTTGAATTGCTCGCACAAGGAGGTGATCATAGTATTGTTGATATTTGTACCATTGTCAGTGATGATCCTTTCAGGGATATCATACCGGCAAATAAGATTTTTCTTGATGAAATGGGCAATAACATTCTTGGTAACAGAAGTGAAGGAAACTGCCTCTACCCACTTTGTAAAGTAATCAATGGCCACTAAGATGAAATGGTGTCCATTGGAGGCCGTCGGCTTGATTTCCCCAATCATATCAATTTCCCACATAGCAAAGGGCCAAGGAGCCGTCAAGACATTCAGAGGAACCGGAGGTATGTGCTGTCAGCAAAAATATGGCATTTATGGCAGGTTCAAGAGTGTTGATAGCAATCTGCTTCCATGGTAGACCAGTAATAGCCTGCCCGTAGGATTTTCTTTGCCATCGTATGCCCACTAGAATGGGTGCCAAAAGTGCCTTCATGCAATTCAGCCATGATCCTTTCAGCTTCAACCTTATCTATGCACCGAAGTAACACAGAGTCATGATTGGGTTTGTACAGGATGCCGTTACTAAGGAAGAACTTAGCAGAGAATATCCTTAAGAACTTCTTATCATTGATTGAAGTTCCTTCTGGATATTCTTGAGCATCGAGATACCTCTTGACTTCGTGAAACCAAGGTTGGTCCACTACTTCTTCAGTATTAATCTCGTGACGGTGTGTTGGTTCATCCATTCGTTCAATGGTGATTTGGGGAGCCTCGTTATCCAAATTAAGTTTAAACATAGATGACATTGTGGCTAGAGCGTCTGCTAGCTGATTTTCATCTCGCGGGAAATGCTCGAAGGTAATCTTCTCAAAATATGGTAGCAATGTCAAAACATGTTCTTTGTAAGGGATAAGGTTAGGGTGTTTGGTGTCCCACTCCCCTTTGATCTAACTTGATGACCAAAGCTGAATCTCCAAATACATCCAAGGATTTGATCCCTAATTCTATGGCAGCTCTGAGACCAAAGACGCACGCTTCGTATTCTGCCATGTTGTTTGTACAATTGAAGCAAATTTTGGCAGTAAAGGGAGTATGACACCCTTCTGGAGATATGAGTACAACACCAATACCATTGCCGAGTGCATTGGAGGCTCTATCAAAGAACAGGGTCCATCGGGATCCTTGTTCAGGTCCGTCATATGGCCTGAATTCTTCACAGTTGTCTAATTTCATGATGTCTTCGTCCGGGAATTCGAACTTTATGGACTGGTAGTCTTCCACAGCTTGGTGGGCAAGGTGATCAGCTAGTACACTTCCCTTTATAGCTTTCTGGGTAGTATACTGTATTTCGTACTCTGTTAGGATCATCTTCCATCTCGTTGTTCTCCCAGAAAGAGCAGGCTTCTCGAAGATGTATTTTATCGGAACCATTTTAGATATCAACAAGGTAGTATGAGTCAGCATATACTGTCTTAGTCGGCGAGCATCCCACGCCAGAGCGCAACAAGTTTTCTCGAGCAGTGAATATCTAGTTTCACATTCGGCAAACTTTTTGCTCAGGTAGTAAATAGCGTGCTCTTTTCGGCTAGACTCGTCATGCTGCCCCAATACACACCCCATTGAATTTTCTAAAACAGTCAGATACATGATCAATGGTCTTCCCTTGACTGGTGGCATCAACACAGGAGGCTCTTGTAAGTATTCTTTGATTTTTCATAAGCAAATTGGCATTCATCGTTCCATTTGACTACTTGATCTTTCTTCAATAGTTTGAAGATTGGCTCACAAGTAGCTGTCAGGTGAGAAATGAATCTGGCAATATAGTTCAAACATACCAAGAATCCTCTGACTTCCTTTTCAGTGTGAGGAGCAGGCATCTCTTGTATCGCTTTAACTTTGGCAGGATCGACCTCGATACCTTTGTTGTTGACGATAAATCCTAGGAGTTTACCAGACCGTGCCCCAAATGTGCATTTGTTTGGATTCAACCTCGGCTTGTACTTATTTAGTCTCTCAAACAGTTTTTGTAAGTGATCAAGATGCTCTTCCTCTATTTGAGATTTGGCTATCATATCGTCCATGTAGACCTCTATTTCGTGATGTATCATGTCATGAAATAAAGCTACCATGGCATGATGATAGGTTGCCTCTGCATTTTTTAGTCCGAATGGCATTACCTTGTAGTAGAATGTGCCCCATTGTGTGACAAATGTTATTTTCTCCATGTCTTCAGGCGCCATTTTGATTTGGTTGTAACCTGAGAATCCGTCCATGAAGGAGAACACTTTGTGTTGTGCCATATTGTCAACTAGAATATCAATATGGGGGAGTGGAAAATCATCCTTATGGCTTTCCTTATTCAAATATCTGTAGTCCACACATATTCACACTTTGCTGTCCTTTTTGGGGACTGGAACAACATTGGCAACCCATTGGGGATAAGAGGTGACAGCCAAGAATCCAGCGTTGAATTGCTTTATGACCTCTGCTTTAATATTTTCTAACATATCAGGCCTCATGTGGCGAACCTTTTGCTTTATTGGCGGACAATCCTCTCTTGTAGGCATATGATGTACCACAATGTCTACATCAAGTCCCGGCATGTCTTTATACGACCAGGCAAAGACTTCAACATAATCGTGTAACAACTGAATCAGACGCTCCTTGATACCGGGTTCCAGATTGGCACCCACCTTGACCTCTTTTTTGTCTTCTTTGGTACCTAGGTTGATTGTATCCACATGTTCCTCGTGAGGTTGAATGGTTCTCTTTTCTTGTTATAGAAGTCTGGCAAGTTCCCCTGGTACTTCATAATCTTCCTCACCTTCGTCTTCGACTTGGTAGATTAGGTTCTCAGAGTCACAAAAGGCCATAGCAGTATCGTTACCCATGGGATCCCGAATGGATATATACCTTCATTGTGAGTGTGGGTGTGTGTAAGGGTATGGCTATCTTTGAAAGAAAGTAAAATATAAAAGAAAAAACAATGAGCACAAAAGTTTGAATGCGAAAATGTCCATGATTCATTGATGTCATATGAAAATGAGATAATAACCCTTACAAATGGACCATTGTGCCCCGGGTAAGACACTAGGTTTTAAGACTGCGAATTGTTTCAATATTATAGATCCAACAAAATGTAAAGACAAATTACTGTGGGATAAAAGTGATCGGGACAAAGTCTCTAGCCTCCCAATTGCTGAGCCCTCCATTGACAGTCAGGAATATCCACTCCTCTAGGTTTCAAAAATCTTCACCATCTTCTACCACATTGATTTCACGGTTATTGATCTTCAGGGGTGGTCCTCCAGCACGAGCGCGGAGTACAACCTTTTGAGCACTTGAAGTGAAACCTAGGCCAAACTTGTCAGACTTATATGGGATATCTGGGAGTTTCCCCAAGATAGTGCACCCACCTTCTTCTACCACTACTTTGGCATCCTTCAGAGATGACATCCACAGTGGAGGTCTTGTAATCTTAGGAACCTGAGATATAGCCTTGATCACTGCCACCTCTTGCGGGACCTCTTCAAAGTTATGGAATGGAGTTTCAATAAATTCACCATCTAATTCCATATATCTGAAGGAATTGAGATGGCTAATCATGTATTCTTCCTCTCCATGAATGGTGATAATCTTCCCTTGAACTGGATATTTTAGCATTTGGTGCAACGTAGAAGTAACAATGCCAGCATTGTGGATCCATGGTCGGCCTAGTAAGCAGGACTATGAAGGGAGGATGTCCATTACATAAAAAGTTGAATTGAAAGTTTGGGTTCCAACCTTTATGGGGATATCCAATTCCCCATGCACCATCCTTTCCGAGCCGTTAAAATCCCTTACTACTATGTTGCTTGGCTTTAATGTCAGTCCCTCACAGTCAAGTTTATCAAGAGCTTTTTTCGGTAATACATTCAAAGATGAGCATGTGTCCACCAAAACATGAGCCAGAGTTGTGCCCCTACATTCCACTGAGACATGTAATGCCTCATTATGCTTCCTTCCCCTTGGCGTTTGATCAGCATCTAAAAAACCTAAACCATTGTCCGCAGTTAGGCTGGCTACACAATCTTGAAACTAATCGGCAGATGTCTCTTGAGGTACATGGACGTTTTTTAAGAACTTTACCAAGGCTTTTGTATGTGCCTCAGAACATAGTAGTAATTCCAGCATGGAGATTTTAGAGGGGGTTTGCCCCAATTGTTCAACCACATCGTAGTCGCTTCTCTTTATAATTTTTAGGATCTCCTCCATTTCCTTCTTGGAGGTCTCAGGGATAGTCAATGACTGAGCCTTCATCTGGACAGGCTCAATCATAATACTTTTTCCTCGAGTCTCGATTAACTCGGCAGCAGGAGCGTCAATAAGAATAATTACAGGGGTTGTAGTGGCTTTGTCAATAGGAGTACTTGCAGAGATGATTATGAGTGTGGGAGTAACCTTTAGAGCAGCCACAATGATGATTACGGGTCCAAAAATAGCCTTTGGGGGGGGGGGCAATTTCTAGAGAGAAGATCCTACCGCTTCGGGTAATCTTACTAGTCCCTGCAATATTACTGACGTCGGAATCCATTTTCTCAGAATTTGAATCTTTGATGGCTGGCCAATCCTGCTTAATACCATGGTAGTAGACATCTCCTCCATAGTTCCATGGTACGGTCTTGTCTGATGAATATGGGACTGGTCCAGGCATTGTGATTATTAAAGGAGTTGCTTTCGGAACTGATGTAATTCTAAAGGGTCTTTGGTGGAGACCTTGGAAGAATTGGTGGAAATGGTAATGATAGAAACATCTTCAAAAGGGATAGGTGAAACAAGAGTCTTTTCAAACAAAATTTCTTTGTTATCTATTAAGCACTGAATTCCTACTTTCAACAAAGGACAGTCGGTTGGTGAAGACAAACAGAGATGGAAAACTTCATCACAGCCCGGGAACACACCGGTATTCAACAAATTCATTTTAATAGTCGGAAGTGGGGTCATGAGTTCCTCAATTGAAGTAACAAACAATCCTTCCTCAATGGCATTGGTATTGTGGCCATGTCTGGGCATAGGGGCAGAAATGACATTTGGCTTTTCGGGCGCATCGAACTCAATTTCTTTTGCTTCAATGAGGTCTTGTATTTTGTTCTTTAGGGCCCAACAGTTATTAGTATCGTGACCAGGACTTTCAGAGTGATATGCGCAACGGGCATTGGGATGATAATGAGGAGATGTTGTATTGGGCTTTTTCGGAGCTTCTTTCAAGGTCACCAAGTTGGATCTTAGTAGATGCGGTAATACTTGAGATGGGGTTATGTTGATTCTGGTGAACTGTCTGACTGGCCTTTCCAGCCTCGGTTGATTATTTCTCTGTTGATCAGAAGCAGGTTTAGGAATCATAACGGCCCCCACCACTGGTCGGCGTTCGGCCCTATCTTGGTTTCTTTGCTGATATACAGCAGCCACCTCTTTCTTTTTGATGAAAGGATTCCTTACAGCTGTAGAAGAAGATGAATCTTTCTGAATCTTTCCACTCTTTATACCGGTTTCTACCCTCTCTCCAGTCAATATTAGTTCAGTAAAGCCTGCAGATGAACTTCTAATTAAATGATTGAAGAAGGGACCAGACAAGGTTCCCAAGAACATGTCCACCAATTCTCTCTCAGATAGAGGGGGTTGAACTCTTCCAGCCAAGTCTCTCCATTTTTGCGCATAGTCCTTGAAACCTTCATTGGAAACCATGGTCATACTCTAGAGTTGAGTACGGGTAGACACCAAATCAGCATTGTATTGGTATTGTTTGTAGAAAGCTGCAGCAAGATCTTCTCAATTGTGAACGTTGGCTCTTTCTAGTTGGTAAAACCAGTCAAGTTGAGTTCCAGATAGACTGTCTTGGAAGAAGTGCACCCATAAGTCTTTATCAGTGGTGTGGGGTTGGACTTTCCTCACATATGACCGGAGATTCATTTTAGGGCATGAAACTCCATCATATTTGGCGAATATAGGCGCTTTAAATTTCAGAGGAATCACAATCACCGACATTAAATCCAATTCCTCAAAGTCTAAGCCTGGCACTTTTTGGATTTCCATCGTGCTCAACCACTCTTCGAGATGTATATACTTGTCATCATCTAGAGGGTATTGTTCCTCAGAGTAGTCTTCTTCTTCCTCTAATTCTGATTCTGACGGGACAACTGTTTCTTTACCCTTCCCTTCCTGATTATCTTTTTCTCTGGATGTTGTTGCAAAGTTTAAGGTCCTTCTTATTTGCTCATGAAATCTTCTTCCCATGTTCAGGACTCCATTTACCTTCTTTGTCTTCTTTTTCCTCTCTTCAGCTAGCAAAGTCTTCAACTCTTCTTGTCCCTTGGCTAGGGTCAAGAGCAACTATTGAAACTGTGTATTCTGAGCTTAGAGATCCTTCATTGTTTGCTCAAGATCCATCTTACTGAAATAAACAGTAGAGAGATGAGGAGACTTGTTGCAAAAGACCTGCTTATGTTATGATGAATGATATACACATATGTAATGATTTCAAGGATTTCAAAGATTCAAATTTATTTTAGGCAAAAAAGGAAACACACGTTATATTAATAAGTTAAAGCTTGAATACATCAATTCCTCTTGGGCAAAATAATACAAAAACATTAAGATAAAAAGGTAGTACGCATCTTCTTTGGTGTAATGTAGGCATTCAACGTCTACTCCTCATGAAGTAACCTAGTGAGTTCCAAAATCTTCTTCTCGCTTGCGTAGAATTAGGCTTCGAACGTATCTCGCTCCCCCTTGAGTTGTATCCAATCCCTTTGTAGGTCTTCAAGAGATGTGGGCATGTCAGGATGTAGGATAATGTATGGAACATCTCCCTCTATGACAGGCTCAATGATTACCAGGAGAATGGAGGGGTAAGGCATCATAAGACTCTGAGCACGAGTTCGTACCCATTTGAGGTAAGGCTCAAGAGGGATGGAATTCTTTTGCCCCAAAGTCTTGCTATCCACTTTGTTCAACATTCTCCAAGCTCGGATAAATCTCTGGCGAAGACCTTGAGCGTCGTTGTCGTAGTCAAATACCAAACCTTGAACCAACATCTCATGCGGGCCATCCCTTCGAGCATAACCAAACTATCTTAAGGCTAAACAAGGGTTGTAGGTGATTCCTCCCCTAATGCCAAGAAAAGGGACATTAGGGAATTCTCCATAACGGTCGATAATGATAACATTCTCTTTGGATCGGGAGCACCAATGAATGTCTGAATGTTTGAGCGTCATCAACCTTTGTGGCCACCTAGAGCCTTGCTCATTCTTTAATTTAGATTGGGGAAGATGATAAATAAACCATCTTGGTAAGAGAGGAGTGCAACACATAAGGACACCTCTTTTCCTCATTGTCCGAGTGTGAAAAGAGTGTAGGATATCTCCTAGCAATGTAGGCACCGGGTTGCGTGACATGAAGATTTTGAAGGTGTTCACATCTATGAGTTGGTCAGGATTTGGAAAAAAAACCATCCCATAGATGAGGAGAGCCACAATTTCCTCAAAGGCTTGAAAATCCAAGGAATTCCAACAGCTTTGGGCTTTCTCAAACAAGAACTTTGCTAGGAAACCTTTGACACCACTCCTTGTTTCGCAATGAGTTGTGACATCAGATGAGTGCAAGTGTAGAGCTTGAGAAATATCTTCTGGCTTTGGGTCTCTTTCTGTATCGTTGAAAGGTAGTTGATTGAGAATGGGAATCCTCAAGAGTTGGTAGAATTCTTCCAAAGTAGGCACAAGTTGATAGTCAAGAAATGTTAAGCTATGGTGTAAAGGATCAAAGAACTCAAAAAGCACCTTCATCATGTCCTCATCTGTGTTGGAGGTGACCAAGTTGAGCAGGCGACCATGTCTCTCGGTGAATGGAGAGTTTTCAGGAATCTTTGAAGCTAGCTCCTTAAGTTGTGGATGGATTCTCACAAGGTTGACTTGAATAGTTTTCCTACGAAGTGAATCCATATCCTACAAAACAAGAACAAAGATGAATTCCAAAATCCTTGAAATGGTTAGTGGATATATATGATGTTCATGATGTTATGTACAAATATGCATATACAAACAAAACAAACAAATCCCTAGTTTTAGGCTTGCATGGAGTTTTATAGGTAAGTACCCTCTTAAAGATTAGTTGGCTTAAACCTTTCCTAGTAATAGTAATCGGGTTCTAAGGAGCTCAATATCATTGGATTGTTTCCTTGGTCATTGTTTCAGCTCAAGCCTCTTTAATGGCGACCGAAATATCCCAAGAAACCAAACCTCAATGAGTGTAGTATCGAGTATCTACCAACTTCGGACTGCACCAAAGCCGGTCATCTCACTACATCCTAAAGACCATGTTGGTCAAGTAAAGGTTCTAAAAGTTCATTAGTGCTTCATAACATCACTCAGCGGCCCCGTATTCTCTTTGACTAACTCAAAGGCTACTGGTACCCACAAATATGTCGCACTAACGTAGCTATTGATTAGACCATGTCGGTATACCCCGCACAGTTTCCACAACGTATTTCTACTTACCTATAATGTATCCCAAATCCGGTTAGAGGATTCAAACCCAAACAGAGAACCATAATGTAAAGCATATAAGTCAAACAATGTAAGCAAATAAATATGATCTAGCCCTAAGGTAACCCCACTTTTTATAATAATCCCCAACAGAGTCGCCAGTTCTGTGATACGGTGGGAGAACTGACTTGAAGGTTTTGCGTTTGATTACAAATGTTGCGGTTAGCAAGAGTCGCCACCGACTTTTCTTTTATCCAAAAGGAAAGGTGAAAAAGCACAGGAGAGACCTTTGAGATTGTTTCTTGGGTTGGGGGGGGGGGGGGGGTAGATTATAAAAAGGGAAGGTATTAGCACCCTTTTTATCCATGGTTTTCCATGGGCTCTTAGTTACTTGCTAGATCACTTGCATTTGTTTGAAATTGTGCTTTGTGTGGTTTTTTGAAAGTATTTTGTAAAAGAGGCCATTTGTTTAGGCAATCTTTGTAATGATTCTCGTTCATAAGAATGTATACAAAGATGTTGATCTTTTTGAAAATGTTTTCAATGTTTGTAGGATGTTTGAAAATGTATGTGATTGTTTTGAAAATAGCAAGGATGTTTGTTTTAAAATGGAGCAAGTAATTAGGAGCAATCTACCTACTCAAATGTCTCTCTTGTTCATTTTCTTTTCCTTTGACATTATTATTTTACCATTGATTTGGTGAGCAACCCTATCTTTGGATGTAAACGGGACGGGCGTGGGTCATCGTATAGCCATGATTAGCAATGTTGCAAGGTATCTTAGCATTTTCTGAGGGACTAAGATCATTTTGTAAGGAAACTTTGAATAGCATCGTCAAGGGACTATGATCTTATATTTGTTTGTTTTTTGCTAAGATACCTTACATGCGTAATATGACCATTTTGTATGAGGCAACCAAGTGGAGTAACCCTAGGGGTGTTTGTGTGGAAGTGTGTCATTTTCATGCTTAATTTTGTCTTGAATTAGGGTTTTCTATTTGATTGATTTTATTCTTTCCATACAAACCCTAATTACTAGCATATTATGTAAAAACGATAAATTACGAAATTTAAAGTTACTACGTTATTACAACACTTGCGGGAGGGGGGTATACAATTTATGAATGGAGATTGCAATAATATAAACCTAATTAATCTATTACAACCAAATTGAATATGGTACAAATAATTGAAGAAATATATAAAGTACAAATGCAAATTGAAAGAAAATATTTGTGTGTTTGGGTTTTTGTATGAAGGAGGTTTTGACCTAAACCTAATAAAAAAAGGTGATTAAATCAAATTAAACTTAAGTTAATTAATTAAGAAATTAATTAAGAAAAGATTTTAATAAAAACCCGAAATCTACTTTAGTTGATTAAAGGAAAATTAGTTTAAAGAAAAAAATTATTTTTATATTTTTGTCTTGAAAATAATATATAGTGTTATGAAATATTTTTGGTCTTTTTTATATTAAAATAAATGTATTTAAATAAGTATAAAGAAATAAATAAATGACCTAGTTTTAATTTAATTTACAAGATAACTAATAAAGATAAATAAAGTATAATGAATAAAAATAAAAATTTTATGTGGAAAAATATTTAAATTAAGTCAAAATATAAATCCATTATTTATATATTTTTTATGATTTTTTTGGCATTTTAGAAAATATATTTAAAAGAAAAAGAAATAAAGAAATAAATAAAAATGAAATGGGCCAGGAAGGTGTCACAAGGAGACAGGGGCGTATGCTAGCAAAAACAAAAAAAATGCCAGGCCCAAAAGGCCCAGCGCCTGCAAAAAAAAGATGTTAGAAAAATAAAAAAAAATGGAAAAATGCAAAAGGGGGGTTCACATTGGTTCGAACCCTCGCCCTTTAGGTAACATATGCCTTAGTACGCGCGCGCTTGCCACTGGGGTGGCTGTTTCATCCGGTCATATAATCAAAGCATAGATATATATTAGAAATTGCTTTATGAAGGCAACTTCATCTTCAACCTTGAGCCTAGCCGGACCACCTGTATCTTCCTCATTTCTCCACAAAAATGGTAAATTCAAACATGAAAGTTGTGGTGTTTCTTCCCACGAATTCAACCATATAATTTATGTAAGCTAAATGTCAAAGATAAAATCTAATTTTACTGGCCCTAAATTGAAACCTAATTTTCTCAGAAATTTCAAATACAAAATTCTCTATACACAGTCAATATAAATGGAAACTATGAACATGGTTAGCTTTAGAGCAAAGATATCTACATTTTGTTTTCACAAACCAGGATCAAATGATACTTGTATGAAGAGATAGAAGTTTGAGTTTTTACCTCTTGCAGCTGGAGTCATGAATGGAGTTTGAGCAACTTTTGAGATGGCCTGAGGATCTGTTAAGCTTGCCTGGACCTCCTTGAGTATAATCCAACTCTTACTTTGCCTTGAAAGTCCCCGAATCTATCTACTCATGACAACCTGCAAGCTTGATATTTGAAAATGGTGGATAGTGATGGAGGAGTTACAATGAGGAAACAAGGGTATGAATTGCTTTGGTATGATGTATAGGAGGTGTCTGAGTGATTAGTTTTCAAAACGCACGAGTGGAAATGAAGATCATGAGTTTTGGTTCAGAACTGTGTGTTAATGGTGTTCTTGAGCAAGTTTTTGGTTTTTGGTTTTTTAATGTTTGAGGTAGTTTCAGGGTAATAGCATCTGTGTGTCAACTTTTAAATAGTGTGTATACTTTTAAGCAAAAAAGGTTTAGAGGCTTGTAACAACTTAGAATTTGAAACTCACATGTTTTGGCTTGGTTACTTGTTTTTGAAGCAAAGCTAGCAAGCATGGTTTCAATGTGAAGTACAAGGCTTGTAGGGTGGCTAAAACCTTTAAACACACTTGTTTTGATTGTGTAGGGTGTGTTTGTGCATAAATAACAAATGCAAGGCTCAATGCAAGTTGACTTTGCATAGAGCTTGCTTTTCTAAATTGGCAATGTTGCCTTTCTTCCCAAAATGGAATTATTCGTGTACAATGCATTGAATGCTTGGATTAAAACTTCCAAAAGCTGTGAAAACATTTAATTATGGAGTTAAAGTCAAGTTATAAGCATTCAAAGTGAGATTTGTATAGCATGCTTGGAGATTGGATCCAATGTTCTTCTCAAAATGGCTTGAAATCCAAGTGACAAAACACCAACTTCATCTCTTTGATTCTCCATACTCAAGAATTATCTCAAGGAGTTATTTGACATTTTGGAAAGCTTGAAATATGATCTACAACTCATATTTGAATTGCTTTTTAAGATTCCCCTTGGAACTATGTGAAAAAGTTTCATGAAGTTAGGTCAAAAATCTGACTAACTAGGGCAAAATTTCACTAAGTCTTTTTTAGTTCATGAGCATGTATTCACAAAATTATAACTTGAGATCCAAGAATTTTTAGGAAAAGTTGTGTTAAGAAAAGTTGTAGATTTCATGGAGATATACAACTTTCATGTTAGAAGTTTCTCTTGAATCATTTTGCATCATGGTGAAAATTTGGCTCAAAGTTGTGAAAAAATAAGAAGTTTTCTATACTTAGAAAATTTTCTAAGTTAAGAAATTTCATCTTTTCAAAATAAAATCTTGAATTCATGATTTCTTAATGAACAAGTTTCATATTTTGACATGTTTTTATGAATTATGATCTTTGGCTTTTGATTTTGACCAAAAAGTCAAAGTTTGACTTTTCAATATACAGTTGACTTTTGATCAGTTGACTGCAAAATTCATCTGTCAATCTAATGGATTTGTAATGTTTTGAATCATGTCATTAAGTCAAAATGATGAAATTAAACTCTTAAAATCATGCTTCAAACCAATTGATCATTTTCTAGGTCAAAACTCAGAAATTGCCCTTTCTCAGTCGAAACCCTAATTTTGACCATTTTCCCCTTTTGATGATTTGATCAAATTTCTTGAGGAATTATGGTCCATACTTGATAAAATGATACATATTAGTCTAAGATGTTGATGTGGATCAAAAATTATGCAGTTTGACTGTAAATTGGCCATGGTTAACTTTTTCCCCAATACAGCTGATTTTTAGGTCAACTGTTCAATTGACTGGTCAAAAGTGTGATCCAAGGCTTGAAACTTGACATGAGTAATCTTGGGGGTCCATAATAGTCCATGAAAGTCATATTAATAATTGATAGTCCAAAAATACTTGTGCAAACTCAAACCCTAATTTTGGTCATCAGTGCATAAGGAGGTGTCTTGAGCTGATCAAACCCTAGTGCAGTCTTGAACCCAATGAGATCTTATGAGCAAATTCTTGATAAATGAGAGGGAAAATTTTGGGGTACGACACAATGCATTAATGAAACAAAGTTTGACATTAATAGATAAATGTTTGAATAACAAAAGAGATTACAATTGAAAATTCAAAATGAACAGGACGCTCTCAATGATTTGGCCTTGGAGCAGTGATCACGTTAGGATCCTCTAGAGGGTCGAACTCAATCTCCTTGGCATCAATAATGTCTTGGATCTTGTTATTCATAGCCCAACAGTTGTTCGTGTCGTGTCTAGGACTATCATAATGGTATGCACACCTTTCATTGGGATGATAAGTAGGAGCAAAAGTATTGAGATTCCGGAGAGGAGCCTTTAACGTAATCAACGCTACTTTCAACATGTGTTGTAGCTCTTGAGCCAGTGGCATGTTTATCTTAGTGAATTGTCTTTTAGGCACAACCTTTTTATGTTAATTCCCCTGTTGATGTTGTTGTACTGATGCAGGACTGGAGATCAGGACTACCCATACATGTTGGTCGTGGTTGCTCTTGTTATGACCTTTTTAGCTGTAAACAACATTGAACTCTTTCTTCCTATTGTATGGCTTTTTCTGAGAATCAAAGGATGTAGCTCCTTGGATCTTGTCGCTTTTGATGCCATCTTCGACCCTTTCGCCAGTCAGTATTAGCTTGGTGAATCCGGCCGAGGAGCTTCCGATTAGGTGATTGAATAAAGGTCCCATCAAGTTTCCAATAAAGATGTCAATCAGCTCCCTATTAGTTAAGGGTGGTTGCACTCTGCCTGCCAAATATCTCCATTTTTGGGCGTACTTTTTGAAGCCCTCGTTGGAACGCATGGTTATATTTTGCAATTGTACACGAGTTGGTACAAGATCAGCATTGTATTGATATTGCTTGTAGAAGGCAGTAGCCAAGTCCTCCCAGGTATGAATGTCGGTTCCTTCTAACTGACAGAACCACTCTAGTTGAGTGCCAACCAAACTTTCTTAGAAGAAATGGACCCATAGCTTCCGGTCAGCAGCGTGAGGCTGAATCTTGCGGATATATGACCTCGGATTCATTTTAGGACAAGAGATCCCGTCATACTTGGCAAAAGTAGGGATTTTGAACTCTGATGGGATGACCACTCCAGAAACAAATCCTAACTCTTCAAAGTCCAAGTTAGGTATCTGCTGAATCTCCATAACATTGAAGCGATCCTCCAACTATTTGTATTTATCATTAGCGGGAGGATATTGTTCCCCAGAGAAGTCAACTTCATCTTCATCAATCCCCAGACTAGTATCCCCTTATTTTGTCTAGTTGTCTCCTTCGGTTGACAGAGTTGAGAGATCTAGAGCTCTCTTGACTGGTCTTCTAAGTCTTCTTCCCAAATTCAGGACGCCTACTGATTTCTTTGACTTTTTATTCTTGTCTTTGAGAAGAAGAGTTTTCAGGTCCTCTTGCCCCTTAGCCATAGCCAGGAACATTTGTTGGAATTGGACATTTTGTGCTTGGAGATCCTTCACTGTTTGTTCCATATCCATCTTACTGAAATAAACAGTAGGAAGATAAGGAGACCTGTATGGGAGAAACCTATCCTGATATGATGCATGATATATGGATGCATGTTTTTAAGTATCTCGCGGGGTAAACACAAGAAGATGTTAGAAGTTACTTACAACTTTGATTGGAGAACTTCGTATCGGTGGATGTCCTTCCACGAGAATTAAGTTCACCATATCAAGTGGGTCATAACTCTTGACTCAAGTTGTTGTACTTTGATCTTTGACGACATTTGGGTTAGAAGAAAATAAATCCTCTTGCCCCTTGATAGGCGTTTGGTTCAACATGACCCTGCATCAAAGGCCCTTGAGATCCTTGAAATGGTTATTGAAAATGCTATGGTATGATGTCATGATGTTATGTACAAGTATGCAAAGCAAGCAAGATAAGTCCTTATGTTTAGGCTTGCATGGAGTTTGATAGGTAAGTACCCTCTTGAAGTTTAGTAGGCTCAACATGTCCTAGTAATAGTAACCGGGTTCTAAGGGATCTCAATATGACTGATCTTTCCCATAAGTTTCGTTCCGATCGACAACTGAATTTCCACCAAACAAAACTCGGGAGTCGAATCTCTACGAGTGTAGTATCGAGTATCAATCAATCTTCAGTCAAAAACAAAGCCAGCTATCTGACTACTTCCTAATGGCCAAGGATGAGTCAATTAAAAGGTTCTAAAGGTGAGTTAGCGCTTAATGACATTAAGGAAGTCTAATGTTATCCTTGACTGACTCAAGGAACATTAGTACAAGCCAAAGTATCACGCTAATGTAGCTATCACTTCGTCCATATTGGTATTCCCTGTACATCATCCATGATTTATTGCTACTTACCTAAAAAGGTGCCCCAGATCTGGGTGTAGGATCTTTAATAATAACCCAAACAAAGACCCAAAATATGTAAAGCAAGCAAGTCAAACAAAGAAAGCAAGTAAAGGTGATCTAGCCCTAAGGTAACCCCACTTTTAAGTATTATCCCCAGCAGAGTTGCCAGTTCTATAACACAGTGGGAGAATTGACTTGGGTGTTTTGCGTTTGATTGCAATTGTTGTGGATAGCAAGAGTCGCCATCGAATTTTCTTTTATCCAATAAGGAAAGATTGAAAAGAACAAGAAAGACCTTTCGAGATTATTTCTTGAGTTCGATGGGTAGGTTATTAAAAGGGAAGGTATTAGCATCTTTTCCATCCGCAGTTATCTACGGGCTCTTAGTTGCTTGTTAGATCACTTGCTTTTGTTTGAAAATGTGCTTGTGGTGTGGGTTTTTGAAAGTATTTTGAAAACTTCTTTGTAATGCCTCTCGTTTCTATAAGAACGGGTACAAAGTGCGTTTGGAAGATAGTTCAAAGAAGTTTGTGGAATGTGTTTTTGAAAGTGATTTTGAAAAGGTATCTTTGTAATAGTTCTCGTTTCTATAAGAACGCGTACAAAGTGTTTGTTGTGAGCAAGCGAGCAACTAAGAGCATCCTACCTACTCAAAAGGTCTTTAGTGTTCTTTTCCTCCTCCTTTAGATGTTGTTATCTTACCAGTGTTTTGGTAAGAAGCCCCATCGTAGGATGTGAAGGGACGGGCGTGGGACATTTGTATAGTCATAAAAGGCAACCTATGGGACATTTTAGCAATGTTATTTAGGGACTAGATCGTTTACCGAAGGCAACATTGAGGGTCATCGAGGGACTATGATCTTTTATCGAGGGTCTTTGCTAAAACGCGCATATTCAAGGGACATGACTACTTTTCCGAGATAACAAGTGAGATTACCCTAAGGGTGCATATGTGAATAGTGTGTTTCATTTGCATGCATTTAGTCTTTGAATAGGGGTTGTCTACTTGTTGTTTTTATCTTTCCATACATACCCTATTTTACTAGCAATCATACAAAAGTAATAAAATGAAGAAAGATAAAATCCTACAATATTACAACCATATTGAATTGCATGAAAATATAAAGGAAAAAATTAAATAAAATCAAGAAAGATGGATCTTTCGATTCAGGAAGAAAACCCTTCAATTCTACAATCTTTGACCTCCTTCGATTTGGGGTCTGGAGTTAGTGGAGTCATGCCCTTTGATTTTCCTTTCTTCCTCCTTCGACTGGAGGCTAGAATCAGTGTAGGCGTGCCTTTCGATTGGGGCCTGGAGGCCAGCATGTTTTGCCTTTCGACTGGGCCTGGCACCCGTGCAAAATGTAATCTGCCTTTCTGCCTCCTTCAGTTGGGGGTTGAAAGTAGTGAGGGAGTTCCTTTCATCTAGGCCTAGAAGTTAGCACGGTGTGTCTTCTGGCTTCCTCTTTCGTTTGACCTGGAGGTTAGTGTGGAAGCCAGAGGCTTCGTTTCCTACTTCCTGTTTCATGTTTCTTTCGTTTGAGTTTTGAATGGAAACATAACCTAAGGCCATGCTAGCATCATCTTGGGGCCAGATTAGTTCTTAAAGCATGTTTAAATATACAAGGAACAAAAACCAAGAAGGTTGTTAACCATGAAACATATTAAAAGGGTGGAAACGAAAAGAAGAACAATAGTATGTACATGTTTGAAACGAAAAGGAAGTTTATTTACATGCTATGCTGGAGACGAAGGATCCAAGGTTAAGAATGACTTACCTTGCTTGAGGGTGGGACGTGTGTTGGGCCTTTAAGTGGTTGCCTTGAGCGCTTCTGGGTTCGAAGGGAGGGACCATGGGTTAGGCCTTTGATACTGGATTCTAAAGAGAAGAACCAATCTGAGGTTCTTCCTGTTGGATTCAAAGGGTAACAAGGTACAGGGATGCTTCCGATTCGAAGGCGACAAGTGCTTGGATTATGGGTTTGTGTTTTCACAAGTGTTTAAGTGTTTGAGAGCTTTATGGTGTTTGAGAACTTTGAAGATTCGTTCCTCTGGTCCCAAAAGTCCTCCTTAAACATGTGTTGAAGCCTCTTATTTATAGGCAAGGCTGCCTGAAGCTTTTGGAGGGAAAACAAAAGGTTTGAACAAATTGAGTAACATGCTCTTTGTAGCTTTCGAGAGACAGTGCCTTGTATGCTATTTTGTGCAAGAATAGGACAGTGTTTTAGGACTGCTGTGCAGCAGTTTCGGCCAGTGTACCAGGCCTGAACTTGGCAGCAAGCATCTTTGAATATTTCACTCTTTTGTTTTGACCCTTCTTCGACCAGACTCTTCTCCCAACAATATTATTGAATTTTCCTCCAACAAGTGCCTTTCGAATGAGTCACTTTTGTGCATCCTTCGAAGGAGCCAAAAGTGTGGCCCTTGGATGGGCCACCAAAACATGCCTTAAAGTGAGCTTTGTAAATCCTTCGAATGGACCAACAAGCATGTCCTTCGAATGGGATGCCCAGAGTTGGGTTTGAAAGATGCTGATTCGAAGGGAATCAAAGTTACAAACGAAACCTTGTGAAGGTGGTTCTGTCCAGTCGAAGGCTTGCCTGCCAAAGGTCCATGTGGCTAAACGAAGGAGTGTACATAGGGGGTCCCTGCTTTGTGACTTCATGGAAACATACAAAAGATATATGTTCAAACGACGCTTGCATGAAGGGAACCACATGCCACAAACGAAAGGTGTGACCAAAAGCTTATACTGAAGGATTCATATGCCCAAACGAAGAAAGCATGAAGGGAGTCAAGTGCCCAAACTGAAATTCTGGATGCAGATACTCAATGTCACGTTTAATGTTATGACACCGTATCTGACTTTCTATAAGACAGTAAATACAAAAACAGTAAAGAACACATTCAATTGTTTACCCAGTTTAGTGTGCAACAACACCTACTCTGGGGGCTACCAAGCCAGGGAGGAAATCCACTATAAGAGATGTTAATTCAGGAATAAACCAACCAGTTTATCTCCTTCACTTAAGACCTACCCAATGCAATTTCAATCTAAGTACAACTTAAACCAGAGTTCCTACTCACTCCCCCTCAATCACAGCAGTGATACATAAAACAATTTGACTAATGAATTGATGAAGACACTCTTCAAAAACGTACACTTGATTAAGCTTCACAGCTTTTTAATCAAGCAACACAACCACTCTTACTTCACAGCTTTGAGTGATACACACACTTAACTTCACTCTACTTCACAGCTTTAGTCAAGAAACATTAAAACACTCTTGCTTCAAAGCTTTGAGTGCTACACAACCCTTACAATTAAAAACCTATTCCAAGTCACTTATCACAATGATAATTGCTTGGAGTACAATAATTAAACCTATACAGTTTACAAATGATCTTCTGATCAAAAAAGGGATTCCTTGCAAAACAGCAGCTCTGTTGAATATATAGCAGCTGCAACTTCAGTTAGGGTTTCCACAAAAACCTAGGGTTAATTCCGTTTGACCTTAAGACTAGGTCACAGGACTTTATTAACCAGGTTAGGGTTGAGCTAGGTTAACCTAAAGAAAACGCAGGATTCTGTTCAGGAAAGACTGAGTTATTTTCCTGAAAAAACTCAGAATTTAACCAACCTGCATACCTGTTAGTTCAGAACAGGATGTCTTAACATCTGTTATGACATCTGAGAAACCTGTCTACTGATTTAGGAAAATGTGATCATTTTGCAAAATGCTCAGATACACACTTATAAACATCAGTACCTGAATGACAATATTTTTCTGCAAAGGTACCTAATGAATCAGTACAAACTAAACTAGAATGTTATGACATCAGTCATGACATTCACACATACACTTGGGTCTTACCAAAAATGCAAGCCAATACCTAAACAACTACAAACTCCCCCTTTGGCAGATTTTTGGCTAAAGACCCTAAGCAATCAGAGATAGCAGCAGAAAGAAATGACTGCAGAAAAATAGAATGTCTAATTGAGTAAGTACTAATTAAGTAAGTACCAAAATATTCTCCCCCTCTTTAGCCACAAATGGGCCAAAGATACAAGTTCATAAAGATTATACAGTTATCCAAAATTAATAAGAGCAGCAGCAGGAAAAAAAAACTGAACACACTTCCAAACTCCACCAGATATCAGCACCAACCAGCAACACCACCAAACAGCAACCAACCTTTAAGCACTGTCATCAGACTCAGAGGATTCGGGCTTCTTCCTTTTCTTGTGAGCAATATCAGCATTCTTCTCTTTGTCTGATGTCTCAACATCCTTAGAGACATCTGGATTTGTTTCAGCATTTGACCTTTCTTGATTCAAAGGAACAGAAATGCCAGGAACTGAGTGGTTCTCGTTCAGAATTCTTGAAACAATTTTTGCTATTGCTTGATTAACATAGGCTGACCCTTCCCTATTTGCAATTTCAGGGGGAACTGAAGAAGAAGGATGAGATGGATTACCAGAGGCAGAAGCTTGGGACTTTCCTGCATGTCTTGTTCTCAACTCTTTGACCTTGGTGGGGTTAGTTCCCACATTTCTACGAGAAGAGATCTCCAGGACTTCAGAGTCCAGACAGGAAGAGATTGTCCTAGAATCTTGATCAGAGGAAGAGGTTGAAATAGTCGTATTGGATGATGATGGTGTTTGAGACATTTTGACAGTCTTAGAGGACCAACAGCAACTGAAGAGAAAATTCTGATTGAGAGACTGGGTTTTGATGAGGAGACGAGAGGGGAAGGAAGAAAAGGAGTGTCTATTCAACTTCTTAAAAGAATTGAAGAAAATGGGAAAATATAATTTTAACCCAATCAGAACAAGCATAACTCCTTTAATCCTTGTTTTAAGCAACATTAATTGCTACAATTCCTCATGTTGGCAAATACCCAACTTACCCCTCAAGTTTTCAAATTGATTTGCATCCAGAGCCTTGGTAAAAATGTCAGCCAGCTGTAGCTCAGTGGCAACATGTTCCAATTTGATTGTCTTCTCTTCTACAAGGTCTCTGATAAAGTGATGTCGTATGTCAATATGTTTGGTCCTACTATGCTGAATGGGATTCTTGGAAATGTTGATTGTACTCAGATTGTCACAGTACAATGTCATAACATCTTGTGTGACATTATACTCAGTGAGCATCTGTTTCATCCAGATCATTTGAGAGCAGCTACTACCAGCTGCAATGTATTCAGCTTCAGCAGTAGAAAGAGACACACAGTTATGTTTCTTGCTGAACCAGGAAACCAGATTATTTCCCAAGAAGAAACATCCTCCAGAGGTGCTTTTTCTATCATCAGCACTACCAGCCCAATCAGCATCACAGTAGCCAGTCAGAGCTGGTTCACAGCCATGAGAATACATCAACCCATAGTTATAAGTTCCACTCACATACTTCAAAATTCTCTTCACTTGGTTGATATGACTGACTTTGGGATCAGCTTGGTATCTTGCACAAACTCCAACTGCAAAGGCAATATCAGGTCTGCTGGCAGTTAAGTACAACAAGCTTCCTATCATGCTTCTGTACAGACTTTGATCCACCTTAACCCCACTTGAATCTTTGGAAAGCTTTAGATGAGTAGGAGCAGGAGTCCTTTTGTGACTTGCATTCTCCATACCAAACTTCTTTACAATGTTCTTAGCATACTTGCTTTGAGATAAGAAGATCGAGTCCTCCATCTGTGAGACTTGCAGTCCAAGAAAATAAGTTAGTTCTCCCATGAGACTCATTTCGAATTCAGCCTGCATCTGGTCAGCAAAGTGTTTAACCATATGTTCTGACATTCCTCCAAACACTATGTCATCAACATATATTTGGGCAACCATCAACTTCCCTCCTTCATTTTTGACAAAGAGAGTTTTGTCCAAGCCTCCTTTTCTGTAGCCTTTGTCTGAGAGAAACTTTGTTAACCTGTCATACCAAGCTCTAGGAGCTTGTTTCAGGCCATATAGAGCTTTTCTCAATTTGTAAACATGATCAGGGTGGGTTGGATCCACAAAGCCTTTAGGTTGTTCCACATAAGCTTCCTCATTTAAGTACCCATTTAGAAAGTCACTTTTCACATCCATCTGAAATAAATTGAACTTCAGAAGACAAGCAATTGACAATAGGAGTTTGATTGATTCCAGTCTGGCTACAGGTGCAAAGGTTTCATCAAAATCAACCCCTTCAACCTGGTTGTATCCTTGAGCAACAAGTCTTGCCTTATTTCTGGTGACAACTCCTTCAGCATCTGACTTGTTCTTGAAAATCCATTTTGTCCCAATGATGTTAGTTCCTTCAGGTCTAGGAACCAGTTCCCAAACTTCATGTTGCTTGAATTGGTTCAGTTCATCTTGCATTGCACCAATCCAGTATTCATCAGTTAAAGCTTCCTTGACATTTCTTGGTTCCATTTTGGACACAAAACAAGAGTTTGAGATGATTTCTCTAGATCTTGTAGTGACTCCACTGTCGGGATCTCCTATGATGAGTTCTTTTGGATGATCCTTCTGAATTCTGATGGAAGGGATCCTTCTAGCTTCCTTTGATTCAGATTTTGCTGTGGTGGAGTTGGGTAGATCATTCTGTTGGGTTGAGGTCTCAAAGAATGTCTCAACAGTACAAGGAACATCTATTTCTTCATGATAATCATCAATTATAACATTTATTGATTCCATCATGGCTTTGGTTCTGGAATTGAATACTCTATAAGCTCTGCTGTTTGAGGAGTATCCTAGAAATATGCCTTCATCACTTTTAGGGTCCAGTTTTCTTCTTTGTTCACGATCAGCCAGAATATAGCATTTGCTGCCAAACACATGGAAGTACTTCACAGTTGGTTTTCTTCCTTTCCAGAGTTCATATATGGTGGATGAGGTTCCCTTTCTCAAGGTGACCCTGTTATGAACATAGCAGGCTGTATTCATAGCTTCAGCCCAAAAATACATAGGAAGTCTTTTGGCATGTAACATTGCTCTGGCAGATTCCTGCATGGTCCTGTTTTTTCTTTCCACAACTCCATTTTGCTGAGGTGTTATAGGAGAAGAAAACTCATGACTGATTCCTTCTGAAGAACAGAAATCATCAAACTTGCTGTTTTCAAATTCCTTGCCATGATCACTTCTGATTCTGACAATACATCCTTCCTTCTCTCTTTGAATTCTTTTGCACAATTCTTTAAAAACTTCAAATACATCTGGTTTTTCCCTAATGAAATTAATCCAGGTGAATCTGGAAAAATCATCCACAACCACATAGGCATATCTTTTTCCACCAAGACTCTCTACTTGCATTGGTCCCATCAGATCCATATGAAGGAGTTCTAGAACCTTAGAGGTGGTCAGATGTCTTGACTTTGGATGTGACATCCTAGTCTGCTTACCAACCTGACATTCACCACAAACTCTTTCTTCATCAATTTGCAGTCTTGGAATCTCTCTGATTGCCTCCAAGGAGATAATCCTCTTCATACCCCTTAGATGAAGATGGCCAAGTTTTTGGTGCCACAGTTTCACCTCTTTTTCTTCTTTTGCAATGGAACACACAGATGAGAAATTAGTGTTCTCAGGCTCCCACAAGTAACAGTTGTCTTTGGATCTGACTCCTTTCATTACTATCTCTTGTTTGTCATTGATAACAAGACATTCAGATTTTGAGAAATTGACCTTGAATCCTAGATCACACAATTGACTAATACTAATGAGATTAGCGGTCAGCCCTTTTACCAGCAGTACTTCATTCAGACTTGGAACTCCAGGGCAGTCCAAATCACCAACTCCTTTGATTTCACCTTTAGCACCATCTCCAAAGGTCACAAAACTGGTGGTGTGAGGTTTAACATTATTGAGGAGGTTCTTGATTCCAGTCATGTGTCTGGAACATCCACTGTCAAAGTACCAGTCTTCCTTTGCAGAGACCCTCAGGGAAGTGTGGGCTATCAGGGCAGTAGCCTTTTTCTTCCATTTAGGAGCATGTGGTACCTTTTTAGACTTAGGTTTGACACCTGAGTTCTGATTAGGGTATCCATGCAATCTGAAGCAGAAGGGCTTTATGTGGCCATATCTCCCACAATGATGACATCTCCATCTTTGGTACCTTTTCTTCATATGTCTCTGTTCCTGATGTTGAGAGTTGTGTTGAGACATCTGTTTTGACATTTGCTTATCAGTACCAGATTTCTTTGCTTCCATAAATCCTAGTCCAGATTTATTTCCCACATTTTGTCCAACCTGAAGGATCTCTTCCAATTTGTCTGTTCCATTTGTCAGCATCTTGACAGATTTGGTCATTTGATTCAGTTGTGAGTTCAGCAATTGAACTTTTCCTTCTAGATGACTTATAGTTTCAAGGTTTTCCCTTTTTTCAGCCTCCAGCTTTATGATGAGTTTTGATTGTTTCTCATTCTGCACACAGACTTCAGTACTTCTGATACACAATTTCTTGTAAGTATCAGCCAGTTCTTCAAAAGTCACCTCTTCATCACTGATGTCACTTTCAGAGGTACAAACACCAATTAAAGCAGTAACTAGTTTGGCAGATTCTTCTTCATAATTACTTTCTGAATCACAGTCAGACCAAGTAACAGTCATTCCTTTCTTTTGTTTCTTAAGAAAGGTAGGACATTCAGCTCGAATATGTCCATATCCTTCACAGCCATGGCATTGAATACCTCTGCCTTGGTTTCCCTTTTCTTCTGACCTTGGTCTTCTGCTGGAACTGTCAATGTCAGAGGGAATGTTATGAACATTAGACCTTGACTTTGGATCTATCCTTTTGATGAGTTTGTTGAACTGTCTTCCAAGCATGGCTATAGCTTCTGAAATATTTTCTTCAACATCAGTGTTGGACACAAGTGCTATGCTTTTGTTCTTCTTGTCACCATTTTCAGTGATCCCCATCTCAAAAGTCTAAAGAGACCCAATAAGTTCATCCACTTTCAACTTGCTGATGTCCTGGGCTTCCTCTATGGCAGTTACCTTCATTGCAAATCTTTTAGGCAAGGATCTGAGAATCTTCCTCACCAGTTTTTCTTCTGACATCTTTTCTCCCAGTGCTCCTGAGGTGTTGGCAATCTCCAAGATGTTCATGTGAAACTCATGAATGGTTTCATATTCCATCATTTTTAGATTCTCAAACTTGGTAGTCAACATCTGAAGCCTTGACATTTTTACTTTGGAAGTGCCCTCATGAGTAGTTTTGAGAGTGTCCCAAACTTCCTTGGCCAGTTCATATTGATGTACTAGTCTGAAAATGTTTCTATCAATTCCATTGAACAAGGCATTTAAAGCTTTGGAATTTCCCAGGGCTAACTCATCTTCTTCTTTACTCCAATCTTCCTCAGGCTTCAGACTGATTGTCCCATCTTTCTCAGTTATGGTGGGATGGATCCATCCTTTGTTAGCAGCTCTCCAAGCCTTTTTGTCCAGAGATTTTAAGAAGGCAATCATACGAGGTTTCCAGTAGTCATAATTAGTTCCATCCAGAATGGGTGGTCTATTTCCAAAAACTCCTTCTTTGTCCATAGTGCCAGAAAGTGATATCCCTAGATCTCACCCAGTAATACAGGCAGGGCGCCTGCTCTGATGCCAATTGAAATTCTGGCTGCAGATACTCAATGTCACGTTTAATGTTATGACAGATCTGACTTTCTATAAGACAGTAAATACAAAAACAGTAAAGAACACAGTCAATTGTTTACCCAGTTCAGTGTGCAACAACACCTACTCTGGGGGCTACCAAGCCAGGGAGGAAATCCACTATAAGAGATGTTAATTCAGGAATAAACCAACCAATTTATCTCCTTCACTTAAGACCTACCCAATGCAATTTCAATCTAAGTACAACTTAAACCAGAGTTCCTACTCACTCCCCCTCAATCACAGCAGTGATACATAAAACAATTTGACTAATGAATTGATGAAGACACTCTTCAAAAACATACACTTGATTAAGCTTCACAGCTTTTTAATCAAGCAACACAACCACTCTTACTTCACAGCTTTGAGTGATACACACACTTAACTTGACTCTGCTTCACAGCTTTAGTCAAGAAACATTCAAACACTCTTGCTTCAAAGCTTTGAGTGCTACACAACCCTTACAATTAAAAACCTATTCCAAGTCACTTATCACAATGATAATTGCTTGGAGTACAATAATTAAACCTATACAGTTTACAAATGATCTTCTGATCAAAAAAGGGATTCCTTGCAAAACAGCAGCTCTGTTGAATATATAGCAGCTGCAACTTCAGTTAGGGTTTCCACAAAAACCTAGGGTTAATTCCGTTTGACCTTAAGACTAGGTCACAGGACTTTATTAACCAGGTTAGGGTTGAGCTAGGTTAACCCAAAGAAAACGCAGGATTCTGTTCAGGAAAGACTGAGTTATTTTCCTGAAAAAACTCAGAATTTAACCAACCTGCATACCTGTTAGTTCAGAACAGGATGTCTTAACATCTGTTATGACATCTGAGAAACCTGTCTACTGATTTAGGAAAATGTGATCATTTTGCAAAATGCTCAGATACACACTTATAAACATCAGTACCTGAATGACAATATTTTTCTGCAAAGGTACCTAATGAATCAGTACAAACTAAACTAGAATGTTATGACATCAGTCATGACATTCACACATACACTTGGGTTTTACCAAAAATGCAAGCCAATACCTAAACAACTACACAAACGAACGAGGTATGTTGGGCTTGCAAAGATGTCCAAATAAAAGAGAAATGTCGGAGGCAAATTTGAGCAATCGAAGAATGCCAAAAGGGAGCTTTTTGCCTTGGAATCGAAGGAATCTATAGGAGGTTTTGTACTTTGTGCATGCTAGCATAGGGGAAGACTTTTACGCGTAAGAAAGAAGTTGTGGCCCAAACGAAATTTTGTATGTTACTAGTCATTACTTTGTGAGTCAAGGCAAGCATGGAGGAAAGTTTGTATAGGCGTGCAAGCATCAAACATCCAAACGAAACAGGCATATAGGCAGTCATGGCATTGTGAACCCAGTAAGGCCAAAGGTGCAATCGAAGGTGGCATGCAGGAAGCTCCTGCTTTGTGAACCAAAACTAACACGCCAAAGGCCCATGCCTAATCGAAGGATGCAATCCAAGATTGCATCGAAAGAGGCCAAAAGGCCAATCGAAGGAGCTAAAATGAAAGGACTTATTTTTCTCCAATTTTTTCAAAAGATTATTTTTATCTGTTTTCTTCCTTTTTGACAGTTATTCCTTTTAATCTTGGTACTGGAAAATCCCAATGTACATGTGCAAGATTGAACCTTTAGAATCCTTGTGAGAAATGCCTTGAAAAATGAGAGGGCAAATTTTAGGGTACAACACATACCATGACTATTTTCTCGAGGCAACAAGTGGAGTTAAACCTAGAGGTGTAAAGTGTGCAAGTGTTTGTATTTCATGCTTGGTTTATCTTGAATTAGGGTTTTCTAGTATTGATTTTATCTTTCCGTATAAACCCTAACTTACTAGCATTTATATTTTGAAAAACGGTAAATTACGGAAAGTAAATATCATACGCTATTGCATCATTAGGGGATGGGGTATACAAATTTACAAATAGGGATTGCAAAAAAGTAAACATAATTATCTATTACAACCATATTGAATATTTAATGAAATATACAAAAAAAAGTAAAGAATATAATGTACAAGGAATTAAATGGACAAGAATTGATTTGGTTTTTGGTTTTGTAAAGGAAAAGGTGTTGTTTTAACCTAATCTACTAAAAGAAAAGATGATTAACTTAAAGAGTAAGAAATTAAACCTAAATTAAATAAAGAAAAAAATTTAGGTTTTTTGAGAAAAATTTTTAATGTTAATTAAATAATATGAAAATTAATTAAAAGAAAATCCTAAGTTCCTAAATCAAAATAAACTAAACCTAAGTCTTGTTTAATTTATTTAAGAAAAGAATTAAATTTATTTAAGAAAATATTTCAATGTATAAAAGAAATAATAAGAATCCTAGTTCTAATTGATTTTTAACAAATTAATAAACCTAAGGTGTGATGAAAATAAATTATTTTTATATCAAAAATTAGTTTAATTAAAATAAAACCTAAATCTAATATTTTTATGATTTTTATGATTTTTTAAATAAAAATGATTAAAATAAAACAAATGATAAAAGAAATAAATAGGCCAAGTGTGTGAAAGTGAACATGGGGGTGAGAATGGAGTAAATCTATTAGGCCCAGCCAAGGAGGCCCAAGCACTGTCTGATTCAAACAAAAAAATTGAAAAATGTAAAAAAAAAAAGGCAAAAGGTCTTGCTGGGGTTCGAACCCAGGACCTCCTAATACGCGCGCGCTTCTTGTACCACTGGGGTGGCCTGTTTCATCTGTTAGTTATACAACAATCAATAAACTTAAAATAAACTAAGTTCATGTTATAACTTCATCTTCAACCTCCAGCCTGAATCCCTGCAACTTAATCATTTCTCATCCATTTGCAAAAATATAAACATCAAACTTGTTCCAAATTTCATAACGATTCCAGAAATATAAATTACTAAAACTGTAAATCAAAGGTGAGTATGAATTTTGTTGGCCTTAATCTGAAACCTAATTTTCCCAGAAATTTAAATATCAGAATTCTTCTTACTCAGTCAATATAAATGAAAACTATGGACATGTACAATTTCAGGGCAATAATATCTACATTTTATCTTTGAAAATGGAAGCCTAGCAATGCCTAAATAAAGAGATGAAAGTTCAAAAAAATACCTCAAAAACTGGAAATATTGAAATGAGTTTCAGCTTGTTTCAAGTGATGGTGATGATCAGGTTAGCTTTCTTGAACCTCTAGGAAGCTAATGCAATAGCTAGCTTGAACTAAGAGTGGCTGAAATGGCCTAGAGAAGTCAAGATGCAAACATATGTTTTTGGTTATGGAGGATGTTATAAATGGTGTTACAGTTTGCAAACAGGTATTGGCATGGTTTGTGTATGATGCTAGGAAGCTTTTAGAAGGATTAAGCCAAGAAACACACGAGTGGTTTTGAAGATTGAAGTTCAAATTCAGAAATGACACAAAAATGGAGATTTTGTGCAATTTATGGCTTGAGGGAATTTGGGAGTGCTTAAGGGCTTCTAATCTCATCTGTAGCTTGCAAATGGACCTCTCTATTTATAGAGAAAGGTTGGAGGGAAGGGGCTGATTAGATTGTAAGATTACAAGTTATGGTTTAGTTGAAACATAACTTGTGATTTCTTTGATAAATCAAAGTTCCAAAGCATGGTACAATAGCTTGTAGGGAGGTTGAACCATTTAAACATGTTACTTATAAGAATACATGTTGAGTGTATGCTGAGGGAGCAAGTTTGAAACTTAATGCATTGACTTTGTGAAAAAGCTTGCTTTACAAGAATGGAAATGCAACCATTCTCCCTAAAATAGAAAAATGATTTGGATAATGCTTAAACCAAATGGACAAAGGCTCAAAAGTTTGTGAAAACCATTAATTATAGAGTTATAAACAAGTTTTAGTCCTGCAAAGTGAAGATTATGCATCATGGCTATGATACTTGCTCAAGTGTTCATCAAGAAAATGACATATAATTCATATTTTTGAGGTCATCTTCATCTCTTTGAAACTTATAGCTCAAACATGATCTCAATGAGTTCTTAGACTTTTTAGAAAGCTTGTAACATGATATAAAACTTTCATGTTGGACATTTTAGAAAATTCAATTTGGAACTATATGAAACTTGGCCAAGAAGTTAGGTCAAAAATCTGCCTAACTAGGGCAAAATCTCATTAAGGGTTTTTGTTTCATGGACATGTCTTTATGAATTTATAACTTAAAATCCAAGAATTTTTAGAACTTTATTCCTTTTACAACGTTTTAGATCTCATTAAGACCTAAAACTTTCATGTTGGAAGTTTTTCTTGATTCACCTTTCATCATGATGAAAAATTGGCACAAAGTTATTAAAAAAAGTAAATTTTCCAACACTTAGAAAAATTTCAAAGTCTTGGAAATTTTGACTTTTCAAAGTGAATTTTGATTTTTTGATTTCTTGATGAACAAACTTCATATTTTGACATGTTTTGATAAAATATTATTTTTGAAACTTGATTTTGATCAAAAAGTCAAAGTTTGACTTTTTAGTGTATCAGTTAATTTTTCATCAATTGACTGAATTTCAACTATCAATCAATTGATCTTTGGGGAATGTTTTTAGCCATGCCATTAGGTCAAAATGATTCATTTGAATCCTTTATATCATGTCTCAAACCAATAAGTCATGTGTTAGGTCAAAAGTCAAAAATTGAACCCTCTCAATCAAAACCATAATTTTGACCAATTTTCCCTTTTGATGATCTGATCAATTTTCTTGAGGAATTGTGATCCAAACTTGATCAATTGCGAAATATGAGTTCAAAATGTTTATATGGATAAAAATTATGAAGTTTGACTGTAAGTTGACCACAATTGACTTTTTCCTCAATATAGTTGATTTTAGGTCAACTGATCAATTGATTGAGCAAAAATGTGATCCAAAGCTTGAAACTTGACATGAGAAATATGGGGTGTCCAAAATGATCCATGAAAGTCAAATGAAGCATTAAAAGTACAATTGTCCTTATACAAACTCAAACCCTAATTTTGAGTCATCAATGCTTGAGGAGGTGTCTTGAGCTGATCAAACCTTGTGCAGTCTTGAACCAATAGAGATGTTGTGAGAGAATTCTTGTGAAATTGAGAGGGAAAATTTTGGGGTACAACACTCTTCAATACATTAGCTGATGTAGGTTTCTTTTGCTCTCTCTCATCAGTACATTAGCTGATGTAGGTCTCTTTTGTTGTTCCTCATTAGTACATTAGCTGATGTAGGTCATTTTTGCCCTCTCTCATCAGTACATAAGCTGATATAGGTCAATTTTGCTCTCTCTCATTAGTATATTAGCCTATGTAGGTTGTTTTTCTCTTCCTCATCAGTACATTAGTTGATGTAGGTCATTTTTCCATATCTCATCAGTACATTAGCCCTCTCTCATCAGTATTTTAGCTGATGTAGGTTGTTTTTTACTCTCTCTCATTAGAATATTAGTTGATGTAAGATGTTTTACTCTTCCTCGTCAGTACATTAGTTGATGTAGGTCATTTTGCCCTCTCTCATTAGTATATTAGTTGATGTAGGTCATTTTTGCTCTCTCTCATCAGTACATTAGCTGATGTAGGTTGTTTTTCTCTTCCTTATTAGTACATTAGCTTATGTAGGTCACTTCGCCCTCTCTCATCAGTACATTAGTTGATGTAGGGTATTTTTTCCCTCTCTCATGGGTACATTAGCTTATGTAGGTCATTTTTGCTCTATCTCATAAGTACATTAGCTGATGTAGGTTATTTTGCTCTTCTTCATCATTACATTAGCTGATGTAGGTTATTTTTCCCTTTAACATTAGTACATTAGTTGATGTAGGTTATTTTTGCTCTCTCTCATCAATATATTAGTTGATGTAGGTCTCTTTTGTTGTTCCTCATTAGTATTATTGTACCCTAAAATTTTCCCTCCCATTTTTGAAGACAATGGATTCAAGATACCTCCTCATACTCCTAGGGTTCTCAATTGCTCAAGAATACTCAAGGGTTTAAGCATACAAGCACTTCTCCTAAGCAATTGATCTACAATTAGGGTTTTGTGTTTCTCAAAGAAATTTTAGCTTCTAATGCCTCAAATGGATTCCATGATTCCTCATATGCTTCAAGGTACCCTCATGATAAGTTTCAAGCCTTGCATCACAAGTTAGCTCAGGCAATTGCTCAAATGAGTGAAAATCAACTATATTGGACAAAAAGTCAATTATGGTCAACATATAGTCAAACTTAAAATTTTTTGGTCAACATCAATATTTTGAGGTCAAATTCATCATTTGATCAAGGGTTGCTCATGATTCATCAAGATTGACTCAAGATTCATCAAAAGTAAATAATTGCTAAATTAGGGTTTTCTTAAGGAGAAGTCAACTGAACTTTGACCAAGCATAACTTTCACATGCTTCATCATAAAATTCTCAACCAAAGCCCATTTTGAAGGAAATAAAATTATATACAACTTTGTCTTTCTAAGCTCAAGGCCAAAAATGCTTCATTTGAGAGATATGGATCAAGATATTACAGGTCATTTTAAAAGTCAACAAAAAGACATTTTTTGTCAAGGCAATTTACATCAAGTTAAATACTTCAAATGAAAAAATGACCAACATGAAATTTGTAGGTGACATCTTTTGAGGTTTCCAAAAAGTCCAACATCACCTTCATATGACAAAAATTGTAAGAGTTAAGGTTGGCACAAGTTAGACAGTTTTTGAGAAATGCATGAAACCTCAATTGAGCAATTTTGAATTTTTGGACTAATGGACCTAACTTTTGAGGATCAAACATGTTTATGACATGATAGAAGACCTCTAAATCCATTGGTACATGGTCATATTTTTTATCCTATTTATTTAAATTTTTATTTAGTTTTTGTAAAAGAATTAATTTAAAAATAAAAAATAGTTGGATTAATGGTGGACTATGATCATTTGGACATCTTCTAGAAGGCCCAAGAGCTCATAAAACCTTGCCAAAACTGTGAGAGACATGTTTGAGACAAGGATCTTCAAAAATGGCAAGTTAGAAAACATGTTTCATTGATTTTTGGTAACACCATGATCACTGATTCTTTCCTTCTTTGGTGACTTAAATCTCCTCCTCTATAAATACTCAAGTCCTCACACTACAATGAAACAAAAATTTTGCCTAAAGAAAAGTCTCAAAAATCACAAATTTTCAAAGAAAGTGCACCATTGAATCTCAAGTTCCAGTTTGATTCAGTCCAAACCACCACCTCAAATCAGTTCAAGAACGTCTCCAAGGAAAGAATAGGTAACTTTCCATGCCTATTTGTACCTAAAACTTGCATACATTCCATGTCCAGTTTGCCTTATTCTTGATTATTCGTATTGGAAATTATATGCATTGTTAATTGATTCTAACAATTCAGATCGCTTAGCATGATTGTTTAGAATAGGTTTGAAGCCTTACATGCAAGTTTTAACATGAGGAATACGAGATGCCATTGTTAGAACATAAAATCTGTTTATTTCATGGCGCAGTGGTAGTGTTCTTGCTTGGAAAATGAGAGGGAGTGGGTTCGAGCCTGGGCGCTTGCAACCATCTTTTATTTGTTTTCTAATCTTTTCCACTTTCCATTATGTTTACTTATTTTCTTATTTAATTTTCTACTAATCGATTTAATCCATAAAAAAATAGTCTTAGGGTTTTTATTAATTAATCTAGTTTTGGACATATTTTTAATTCAATTTTATTACACTTAGTTTTTTTAATTAATTAACCTTTGTAATTAATTTAGAATTAGATAACTAATTATTTTCTAAATTCTTAAAGTTAACCTGAAATACAAAAAAATAAAATGTGACATTTTAGACATTTAGGTTTTTTTTTAAATTTACTAACATTTTATTTTATTTTTCTATTTATTTTATTAGACAAATTGTATAGGATGTACAAATTTTGTAATAACCTAATTTAAATTTCCGCACAAATTCTTTATCATGTAAGTGCCCCAAGGCCCCGTAATAGTGTAGGACTTTACTTTTCCGCACTTATACTTTATGTCTTGTATATATATAATTGTATAGTAATAGACTTGTATGGCAAGATAAAATTAATCAGTAGATAACCTTAAACAATTCCAAGATAACATAATTGTAATTGAATCACTTTGCACACATACACCTCTAGGGTAATTCCCTCTATTTCTTTTGGAAAACATTGGTTATGTCCCTTGAAAATAGGGATACTTTAGCAAAAACCCTTGATTAAATCATCATAGACCCTTCAAATAAAGATCATAGTCCCGCGATGTCCCTCGAGTTGTATACAAAAAAATTTATCTAGTCCCTTGTTACCTATGAATAATATGATGACAGTCCCTTCGAACTACTAAAGTATCCTTACATGTTGCTTTCAATGACCCTTCGCTTGTACCTTCACATCTAATAGATAGGGCTACCTACCAACTAATGGTACAAATATCACTATCTCTAAAGGAGAAGGAAAACAATAAGAACGACCTTGAATGGGTAAGAACTTTTAATCGCTTGCTCACAACTCTTCTCTAAAACAATAAACATTTTACACGCCACCTTTTCAAAAAACACATATTTTCAAACACTTTGTACGCGTTCTTGAGGACTAATACAAGAATCATGACAAAGTTGGTCGTACTTTGGCTTTTCAAAATATTTTCAAACAACACACACACACAAAGCAAAATTTCAAAAGTGAGCTAGCGATTAAGAGCCCGTAGATAACTACGGATGAAAACGGTACTAACACCATCCTTTTTCATAACTTACTCCCGAACTCAAAATCTATCAAGGTTTTTCCTGTTATTTTCACCCTTTCCTTGTTGGATAAAAGAAAAGTTGGTGGCGACTCTTGCTAAACGCAATATTTGCGATAAAACACTAAAAAAGTAAGTTCTCCCTTGTATTACAGAACTGTCGACTCTGATGGGGATGTAATTAAAAGAAGGGTTACCTTAAGAGTTTAGATCACTTTATTTGTTTTAATTTATTGTTTTGATTGCTTTACTTTAATGGTTTTTGTTTGGTTTTATTTACTTGTAAGATCATACAGTCGGATCTAGGGATGCCTTAGGTAAGTAGCAATAGATCATGAAAACTATACGGCATAGACTGATATGATTAAAGTGATGGCTACGGTTAGTGCGAAACTTTGGTTGGTACTAATGTTCCTTGAGTTAGTCAAGGATAACATTAGGCTTCCGCGTGGTGTCATTAGCATTAACTTACTTTTAGAACCTTAATTGACCCATCTTGGCCATTAGAAGGTAGTGAGATTGTCGGCTTTGGTGCAGTTCAAGGTTGGTTGATACTCGATACTACACTCATTGAGATTTGACTTTCAGGATGTTTTTGTGGCAAACCAGTTGTCGTGCTAAAATAAAGCATGTGAGAAAGATCCGTGATATGAAATTCCTAGAACCCGGTTACTATTTTTAGGACAGGTTGAGCCAACTTAACTCTAATGGGGAATGTACTTACCTTTGGACTTCATGAAAGCCTTAAAATCTGAGGCTCTTGTGTGATTTATTTGTTTTGCTACTTGTTTAAACATGAACATAACATCATGACATCATAACATTTTCACTAACTATTTCAAGGACCTAAGGATTTATCGTTGTCCCTTATTGCAGGTCATGGCTTCCGCTCGCAGAAATACTATTCGAATCAACTTTGTAAGGGTACCTTCCAAGCTTAAGGGTTAGTCTCCAAGGTTCCCGAAAATTCTCAATTCACCAAAAGGCATGACTATCTACCCAGTTTAGTTACCCCTGGTTTCGAATAAGACATGATGAGTGTTCTGTTCCAGTTCTTTAATCCTAAGCATCACTATTTTACCTTCCCAGATTATCAGTTGGTGTCCATAATGGAAGAGTTTTCTAAGCTACTTGGAGTGCCTATTCTTGATCATACACCCTTCACCAGTCTAGAGAAAGTCCCAAAACCTGAAGATATTGTAGCAGCCTTACATCTGAAGTGGTCAGACATTGTATCTAATTGGGAAACAAGAAGTGGAGTTAAAGGTCTTCTTGCTAAATTTTAGATAGAGAAGGCTCAATTATTTCTAGATGCCATGAGTTTTCATGCTTTTGAAGAAATTTTGGCTTTGTTGATCTATGGTTTGGTACTATTCCCTAATCCGGACAAACTCATAGATGTGAACACCATCAAAATATTTCCTACTCATAATCATGTTCCTACTTTGCTTGGAGATATTATGCATTCTCTTCACACTCGTACTATGAGGAAGCGACGGACTCTCATGTGTTGTATACCCTTACTTTCCAGATCGTTTATTTCGCACCTTCCCTAATCAGTGATGAAGAATGAACAAGGTTTGAGGTGGTCTCAAAGGTTGATGTCACTCGCTCACTCAGATATCTATTGGTTTTCCCAATCTCAAGAGGACATCACTATTATTGACCGTTGTGCGTAATTCCCTAATGTTCCACTCCTTGGCATAAGGGGAGGTATCACTTATAACCCTTCTCTAGCTCTACATCAGTTTGGTTATGCTCGAAGAGACTGTTCTCATGATATGTTTATCCAGGGAATTGTATTCGACTATGAGAATGACCTTCAAGGTTACCGTCAAAGGTTTAACCATGCTTGGGGAATGATCAATAAGATTGATAGCAAGACTTTGGGGCATAAAAACTCCATCCCTTTAGAGCCCTACCTCAGATGGATGTAGTCTCATGCTCAAAATGTTATAATGCCATATCTTGTTGTCCTACCAGTAATTGTGGAACCTGTTGTTGAAGGAGATGTTCCTCATATCATTCTTCATCTTGATATGCCTACTGACTTTGAAGAATTACAGAAGTCCTGGATTCAAATCAAGGAAGAAAGGGATATCTTTGAGACTCAGTTCTATGCTAGTGAGAAGAAAGTATTGGAGCTGACAAAACAACTCCACGAAGAGAAGAGCCTTAATGCATATGTCAACACAAAGAGGAAGCGTTTATGGGAGACTTAATGCCTTGGGTCTTAGGAGTTTCATAATTTAACTATCTTGTTTTCATTGTAAGCCTAAAAGGCAGTTATAATTTGAACTTACTACTAAGTTTATTTGTTTCCTTTTTGCTTAACAAATTTAAATTCCACAAGGCCCTTGAAAACATTGCATATGCATATACATTTACATACCATATCATTGCATAACAGGTATTCTCAAGACATGTTTCTCATCTTCTTGTTGTTTATTTCAGCAGAAATGGCTCTTGAACAAACCGTCAAAGATCTTTAAGCTCAGAATGCCCAGTTCCAACAAATGTTCCTAAACTTAGCCAAGGGGCAGAAAGAACTGAAGGCACTCATCACCAAGGAGAAGAAGAAAAAGACAAAGAAACCAGCTGGCATCCTTAACATGGGAAGAAGTTTCAGGGTTCCAATCAAGCGAGTTCAGGATCCGGATACTCCATTAGACGAAGATGACGAACATGATAAACACGATAAGAGTGGTGAAGCTGAAAAAAGAAACCATGGTTCTGCAAAATACTATGATGAAGAGGAAGAAGACTATCTGAATGAACAATATCCCCCTGTTGATGAAAAATACAAGAAACTAGAAGATCTTCTAAATGATATGGAGAACCAGAAAGTGCCTGGGTTGGATTTTTAGGATTTGGGTTTAGTCTCAGGAGTTGTCATTCCTCATAAGTTCAAAGTCTCCACCTTTGTAAAGTACGATGGTGTTTCTTGAACAAAGCTTCATTCGAGGTCATATGTCCGAAAGATTCAACCACACATTGCTGACAGGAAGTTATGGGTACATTTCGTTCAAGAGAGACTGCCTAGAACACAATTCGAATGGTTCTATCAACTAGAAGGGACCAATATTCATACCTAAGAAGATTTAGATGTTGCTCTCTATAAGCAATATCAGTATAATGTTGATCTTGTACCAACCCGTATGCAACTACAGAGTATGACTATGGGCTCTAACTAAGGCTTTAAAGAGTATGCCCAGAAATGAGAGATCTAGCAGGAAGATTTCAGCCTCCCTTTTCTGATAGGGAATGGGTTAACATGTTTATGGGAACTTTGACAAGTCCTTTATTCAATCATCTGATTGGAAGCTCTTCAGCCGGGTTCACCAAGTTGATATTAACAAGGGAACATGTTGAAGGTGGAATCAGAAGCAGAAAAATTCAGGTGGCTGCATCTTTAAGTACTGGGAAGAAGTCATTCAATGGAAAGAAATAAGCTAAAGTTGTGTACAGACAAAAAGGTCATGGTAAAGGTGACCACCATCAATCTGTGGGGGAAATACTGATCTCTAATCCCGCACCAACGTAACATCAACAACAAGGCAATCAACATAGGCAGGAGGCTCCCAGGAGGCAGTTCACAAAATTCAACATGCCATTGGATCAAGAATTGAAACACATGTTGAAGGAGGGGTTGATTACATTGAGAGAAACTCCTCAGAATCCTAACACTTCCTCTCCCCGCTACTATCCCAACGCAAGGTGTGTATTTCACTCTGACAGCCCCGAGCACGACACTAGCAATTGTTGGGCTCTGAAGAATAATATCCAAGACATGCTTGACGCTAAGGAGATTGAATTTGATCCTCCTGAGACTCCTAATATGATCACTTCTCCCATGATGAACCATGACAAGGGGGTAAATGTTATAGAAGATGCTGATAACGACAATGACCTGAACAACTGGATCTTCCCAACTGCTGAAAAAGGGCTCACCAACTGGACGGCTGAAGACTTTGTGACAATCTCCTTTATTTAGGATTAAATGTCATTTCCTGTTTTCTATTTCCAAGTTTCTGGTTATGTAATTTGAACAATAATTTTAAGCCTTGTGCCTTACCCGGGGAACAATGGTCCATTTGTTGGGGTTGTCATGTTTCATTTATAGTTTCATTTAATAAATCATTGGATGTTTGCATTCAAATTTTGTGCTCTTTGTCTTTCTTTTACTTTATTACTTTCAAAATAGCTATGTGTTCTTATACACACCCACATAACAAATTACAGATCCACATCCACTCTGGATCCCATTGATAACAATTATGCTATTGCCAATTATGACTTCAAAAATTTGATCTACCAAGTCGAGGACGAAGGTGAGGAAGGTTATGAAGTTTCTGAAGAACTTGCTAGACTATTAGATCAAGAATAAAGAGCTATACAACCGCACGAAGAGCCAGTCGAGGTTTCGAACTTAAGTACTGAAGAGGACAAAAAAGAAATCAAGATAGGTGCCGACCTAGAAGACAATGTCAAAGAGAGTTTAATACAGATGTTGCGTGACTATATTAAGATTTTTACTTGGTCGTACAAAGACATGCCAGGGCTTGATACTGACATTATGGTTCACTGTCTACCAGTGAAGGAGGGTTGTCCTCCTATAAAGCAGAAGGTTCGTCGTATGTGTCTCGAGATGTCTGAAAAGATCAAGGCTGAAGTTATGAAGTAGTTCAATGCAGGTTTCTTAGTTGTTATGTCCTATGCTCACTGGGTTGAAAATGTAGTGCCAATACCTAAGAAGGATGGTAAGGTGTGTATGTGTATAGACTACAGAGATCTGAATAGGGAAAGCCCCAAAGATGACTTTCCGCTTCCACATATTGATATTCTAGTTGACAACACCGCTCAGCATAATGTATTTTCCTTCATGGATGGTTTCTCTGGTTATAATCAAATCAAGATGGAACTTGAAGACATGGAGAAGACCATTTTTGTCACACAGTGGGGCAATTTCTATTACAAAGTTATGCCTTTTGGTTTGAAGAACGTCAGTGCAATGTATCAACGTGATATGGTAGCTTTGTTCTATGATATGATCCATCACGAGATACAGGTTTACGTCGATGACATGATAGCCAGGTCTCGGACTGAAGAAGAACACCTTGGCCACCTACATAAGTTGTTTGAGAGATTGAAGAAATACAAGCTGAGGTTGAATCCGAAGAAGTTCACCTTTAGGGTAAGATCCAGTAAACTCCTAGGTTTCGTCGTCGGTGGTAAAGGTATTGAAGTTGATCCTGCTAAGGTTAAAGCTATTTAAGAAATTCCAGCTCCCCGTACTGAGAAGGAAGTCAGAGGTTTCTTGGGACGATTAAACTACATTGCCAGATTTATTTCCCATTTGACTGCTACTTGTGAACCAATCTTCAAGTTACTAAAGAAATATCAAGTAGTGAAATGGAATGACAATTGTCAAATAACATTCATTAAAATAAAGGAGTGCCTTCAAAAACCTCTGATTATGATGCCACCAGTTGAAGGAAAACCTGTTATAATGTACTTGGAAGTGTTAGAGAACTCAATGGGGTGTGTATTGGGGCAACATGACGAGTCTGGTCGAAAAGAGAATGTAATATACTACCTTAGAAAAAAGTTTACCGACTGTGAAACAAGATACTCACTGCTCGAGAAAACTTGCCGCACTTTGGCATGGGCTACTCGCCGACTGAGATAGTATATGTTGACTCATGCTACTTTGTTGATTTCTAAGATGGATCCAATAAAATACATATTCAAGAAGCTTGCTCTCTCCGAAAGAATAACAAGATGGCAAATGGTCTTGACAGAATACAAAATTCAGTACACTACTCAGAAAGCAATCAAAGGAAGTGTAGTAGCGGATCATTTGGCTTATCAAGCTGTAGATGACTATCAGTGTATGAAGTTTGAGTTTCCAGATGAGAATATTATGCTAGTTATTGATGATTAGAATCTGGACCGCATGAAGGACCTGAACTGGGATCCCGGTGGACTATGGTTTTTGAAGGAGCTTCCAACGTGCTCGGTGTTGTACCCCAAAATTTGCCCTCCCATATTTCTCAAAACATTTCAAGAAAGATCCTCAAGGAAGTCCAAGGGTTGGCCAGACAAGCTCTCTCCTAAGGCAGTCTACCTCAAATTAGGGTTTCATATTGCATCAAGATACTTGATTCCAAGGGATCCCAAATTCTCACCATTGTCCTAATATGTTTTCAATATCATCCATGTCAAGTTTCAAGCCTTGTAGAGGAAATTTGCTCAGTCAATTGCTCAAAGGCCTAAAAATCGACTGTGCTAGGGCAAAAGTCAATTGTGGCCCACATACAGTCAAACTTCAATATTTTTGGTCAACATCCTCATTTTGAAGTATATTTCATAATTTTATCAAGGGTTGATCATTATTCATCAAGGATTTCTCATAATTCATCAAGACTCAAAAGTTGCTAAATTAGGGTTTTGTAGGAAAAGTCAACTCAACTTTGACCAAGCATAACTTTCTCATAATTTATGAGAAATGACCCATCCAAAGCTCATTTTGAATAGGATGCAATGCTCTATAATCCATCTTCATCTGCCAAGTTCAAAATAAGCACTCACAAGAAGTTATGAATTTTGACATTATAGGTCATTTTGAAAAGTCAACAAAAACACATTTTTTATTGAAGCTTCATACATGAGCATGGAATATCAAATTGAGATGAGACAAAAAGGGTTTCTTAGAGGAAATCTCAAGCTTTATAAAAAGTCAAAGAACACCTTCAAAGAGTCAAAATTGAGGAAGTTATGCATTAGTGAAGTTGACCTTTTTTGCAAAATTGTCAAAAGTCAACTATGCCTCAAATTGCAATTTTTGTCAAATGGGCCCAATCTTTTGCACTTGTTTTGAGTTGGAAACATGGTGCACGAGTCCTAGCCCTTTCCACTTGTCATTATCTTATTTTTATTATTTATTTTTATTTTTATTTGAATTAAATCAATTTAAATAAAAACAAATCATAGAAAATCCAAATCATTGAAATCTCAAGATATTGTGCATGTTTCAGGTCTCATATCCAGTTGGCAAATGATTGAATTCGTGCAAGGCTTTTGTGAGCATAAAAATATTGGTTTTAGCCTATTTTTGGAATGATTTTCAAAGGAATCAAATCAAGATCAAAATCAATAATGGAGAAAGATTGAGATCAGGTTTTCAACCCTAATCCAATCCTTGATATATATTGGGTATTTGCAGACCTAAAACAAGGCTAAAGAGAGGCGCAAGAACAAGAACCAAACTTGAAAAAATCCCAAAAAAGTGCAAACACAAATTCATAGTTCCAGTCAACTACAAGACTCTTTGACCATCCCAATCACTTCCTGGGAGTGTAAGCAAGCGAAAACAATCAAGAACAAGGAGTTTCCAGCCCTGTAACTCGCTGTAAGTCAGTCACGACATTGCCTTTTTCTTGAATTTGAATTGCATCATTCTGACACTTATAGCATGAAATAATTATATATTCTTGATCATTGGAACATTTGCAAGTTATTCATATCATTCAATTGTATTTTTGTGGATTGAATCAAGAATTGCCATTGCTAGGGTTTGTGGTTTCGTTTTAGGGTTTTTATGTGCAGACAAAATTAGCCCCCGTGAAGGGTATCATGAAGTCCAGCAGGTCCAGACAAATTGATTCATGGCATTAGATGTCATTTATCATACCCATGGAATATTTTGGAACGAGCCAAGGTTATAGCTACGGATGTTGTCCATAGGTAAAAGTGTTTCACTTTTAGCAACGGAGCAAGGACAGGGATGACCAGCGTGTCATCATCTTGTTGGCCCATTCAAAATTCTGGCGCGTGTTTTTATCATTCTCCACTAACTCTTTTTTTTGTATATTATCATTATTGTTTATTTTATGTACAAATTGAATACGCAACGCAGTTGGCATTGGTGCATGTGGAAAATTCCTTGGGGCCTGGGTTCGAATCCCAGGTCCCCCAATTATTCCATATTATTTTTCTTTCAGTGATTCAGCGTGCACACAAAGCCAAGGACCACTATGCTCCCTCAAAATCTAACCATCAAGGTATCCAAGAAGCCAGATCTGATGGCCATGATGTGGTGTCCATGGTACACCCCAGTCAACACACAGCATGGGGTCAAGGGAAGTCAACGTGGACCTTTTCTTTTTGGGCCCAGATTGCTAGCAATGCACCCCCTCCAAATTACTTTTGCAGGCCCAACTTTCTTTTCTTTATTCTTTTATATTTCTTTTATTTAATTCATTTAGTTATTTTTATTCACATAAAAAATAATTCTTTTTATCAAAAAATCACAAAAAAATATTTTTCATCCAATTAGAATTAGATTTATTAATTAATTAGGTTATTTAATTTTAGATAACTTTAATTTCTTTTTGTATAATAAATTAAAATTAATTAGAACAATTAGGTTTTTTTTGTTTCTAACTTAATTATATTTTCCTTTTTTCTTAAAATAACCAAAAACACAAAAATAGGCCATTTATTTATTTTCATTAATTATTTTAAATACTAATTATTTTTGTATTTAATTTAAAAAACTAATTCTTTTTTTAAAAACAACAAAAAATAATTTTTCTTTTAATTAGGTTAGAAGGGGTCAAAACCTAGTTCTCTCCCGATCTAAATTTCCTCGCGCGCACTTTATCATTTATTTTTACCCTATTAATGTAACTGCTCACAAGTTGTAATAGCTTAATTAGGACTTTTACTTTTCATTTATTATTTCTTTTTAAGGGTTTGTTTTTGGCTATGTAAATACCTGAAGCCTTGTAATAGCGTAGTTTAATTTCCGCACTTTAAATTCCGCAAAATATTAACTGTTAGATGTATGAATAATTAGGGTTGCATGACAAGAATGTATGATTAACTTTAAAACGGTTTGCTAACCCTAAATGTGCAAACATAATAAATTTGAAATTGAATCACTCGCACATGCGCACTCCTAGGGTATACTCCCACTTCGGTTGCCTTCGGTAAATAATCATTAAGTATAGGATGCTTTAGTGGTCTCCCTCTTGCCTAAACAAAGATCAAAGTCCCGTTCGGAAAAGTTGCCTCGGAATGGTTGCCTCGGATATTGTTGCCTCGAATAATTGATCTAAGACATTGCGGTTATTACTAAGGCATCCTAACATTGCTTTGGTGATCGAACATCCCTTTCGAATTGACCCTTAAAACTCCAATGACGGTGCTACCTACTCACTAATAGTGGGATAGCACTGTCTAAAGGAAACAAACATAGAACAATTCTTTTTTTCCGAGTAGGTATAATCTTAAGTACTTGCTCAATCCAAACGAACTTTTTCACACTTACACTCTTTTAAGCAAAGCTTTCAAAAACACTTCGTAACACTCTTGAAGACAGAAGCAAGAGTTAAATCGAAGTCAAAAAAACTTTTTCAAATCAAACACACAGAAGCAATTTTGAAAGTGATGAGCAAGTACCTAAGAGCCCGTGGAAAACCACGGATAGAAAGGGTGCTAATACCTTCCCTTTCTATAATCTACCCCCCGTACTCAAAATCTCGAAAAAGGGAATTTTTCTGTGCTTTTTTCCTTTCCTGTTGGATAAAATAAAAGTCGGTGGTGACTCTTGCTTACCACGACATTTTGCAAACACAAACGCAAAACGCAAACCAGCAATTCCTAAAAACAGTCCCGGTTCTGGCCACCATATCACAGAACTGGCGACTCTGCTGGGGAGTTAATAAGTGGGGTATACCTTAGGATTAGTTCATCATATTGCTTCTATTGTTTGATTTGATTGATTTATCTTTGTGGGCTTTGTATCGGAGTTACTATAGATCCTAACCCGGATCTAGGGGACACCTTTTAGGTAAGTAGCAATAATCTGTGAGGGAACTGTACGGCGTAGACCGATACGGTTGAAGCAATAGCTACGTTGATGTGGCACATTAGTTGGTACCGATATCCCTTATGGAGAAACAAGGAGAATATGGGGCTGCTATATGGTTCGTTAAGCATCAACTGACCTTAGAACCTATAATTGACCAACTTGGCCATAGGAAGTAGTGAGATAGCCGGCCTCGGCATAGAGATGGGAACTAGTTGATACTCGATACTACACTCATTGAGACCATACTCTCGAGATAGTTCCGGTTGCAAGAAAAGATTACGTAAGCTGAAACCATGACCGGTGGAGGATGGTCAGTGATATTGAGAACCTCTAGAACCTGGTTACTATTATTAGGACAAGTTGAACCAACTGAACTTCAAGAGGGTAGTACCTAAACTCCATGCAAGCCTGAAACTTAAGGGCTACTGTGTGACTTGTTTGCCTTTACCATGTTTGCTATCTGTGATACCTGTTGTGTGTTTTTATCATGACATCATGCATCATGACATAGTATGCATATTTCATTAGACTAACAATTTCAAAGACCGAGGGGATTCATCTTTGTTCTGTTTTGCAGATCATGACTTCTATGCGCAGAAATACCATTCGAGTTAACTTCGTGCAAATCCCTGTTCCACTCAGAGAGTTAGTCTCAAAGGTTCCTGATACTTCTTCATTTGTCAGAAGACATGTTCATCTCCTTAGCCTGGTCACTTCAAAGTTGGATGAGCAAATGATGAGTGTGTTATTCCAGTTCTTTGATCCATTGCATCATTATTTCACCTTCTCGAATTATCAGCTAGTCCCTACTTTGGAGGAGTTCTCTGATTTATTAGGCATATCTATCCTCGAGCAGACACCCTTTATAGGTTTGGAGGAGGTTCCTAGGCTAGAGGACATTGCTTCAGCTTTACACTTAACAAAGGCTGATGTAGTGTCTAACTGGGAGACACAGAGTGGGGTTAAAGGTTTCTTGGCTAAGTTTTTGATGGATCAAGCTCAATAATCCTGGGATGACTTGGACTGTCAAGCTTTTGAAGACATCTTAGCTCTCCTCATCTACGGCTTGGTTCTTTTCCCGAATCCAAATTCCTTCATAGATGTGAATACGGTCAAGATCTTCTTGTCTCGTAATCCAGTGCCTACACTCTTGGGTGACACTCTACATGCTCTCTATACCCGTACTGTGTGAAAAAGGGGGACCCTCATGTGTTGCACGCCGCTGTTGGCGAGGTGGTTTATTTCGCACCTCCCCAAGTCCGTATTGAAGAATGAGGAAGGTGTAGGTTGGGCTTACAGAATCATGTCCCTTGCTCATACGGACATCCTTTGGAGTTCCAAAGATATGGAAAGAGTAGATGTCATCGATCGATGTGGGGAATACCCTAATGTCCCATTACTTAGAATTAGAGGGGGTATAACCTACAATCCTTGTTTGGATTTACGACAGTTTGGACGCGCTCGGAGAGATGGTCCCCATGAGTTGCTTCTTCCAGACATTGTCTTTGACTACAAGGGGGACGTGAATGAGCATCACCGAAGGTTTATACGAGCCTGGGGCATGGTAAATAGGTCTGACCCTCAAGAGTTGTGATTAAAGACTTCTCTTCCGATGCAACCTTATCTCCAGTGGGTTCGAGCCTGTACTCAAAAGTTGGGGATGCCATATGAAGTTGTTTTGCCGGTGATTGTAGAGCATACTAATGAAGAAGGGGTTCCTTATACAACCCTCCATCCGTATATGCCTACTGATCTTAGAGCATTGAAGAGATCTTGGATCCATCCAAAGGAAGAAAGGGATACCTACAGGGAGAAGTATCATGAGCAGGAGAGGAAGATCTTGAGGCTTACAAGGCAGCTTGAGAATGAAAGGACGATCAACGACTATGTCAGCACGAAGGGAAAACGACCATGGGATTTCTGATATCTTTTATTGTTTCTAGTTTAGATTTACTTTTCAGTATTTCTTTTGTAACGCCTTAAAGGCATTGTTAAACATTTTACAAGTTTGAATCTAATAAAGTTCGTTTATTTCTTGTTTTACAAATTTGAATCTCCCAAAGTCTTTGAAATCATATCATACGCATTCCATTCCCATGCACCTCATCACAGGTACCATTACAGGTTTCTCATCTTCTTCGCTGTTTATTTCAGCAATCATGTCTTCTGAAACCCCTACTGATCAAGCCACCAAGGCTCTACGGGCTCAGAATGCTCAATTTCAGGAGATGTTCTTGAATTTGGCCAAAGGACAATAGGATTTGAAGACTCTCATCTTGAAGGACAAGAAGAAGAAGAAGAAGAAGAGAGTGGTTCTGCTGAATATGGGTCACAGATTCGGGAACAATTTGCGACAGGAAGCTGATTTGTCCCATTCATCTGGAGGAGGAGAGAATCAAGAGGAAAGAAAGGGTCCTAGTCATGTGGTCTCTGATAATGACACTGATTTTGATGAAGAACAGTATCCTCCTGCTGAGGATAGGTATAAGCAACTTGAAGACCGGTTGTATGCAATGGAGATCCAGAAGATACCTGGGTTGGACTTCGGAGATTTGGGTCTGGCATCTGGGGTGGTGATCCCGCACAAGTATAAAGCTCATGTCTTTGCTAAGTATGATGGAGCATCTTGTCCAAAGCTCCACCTCTGCTCATACGTCAGAAAAATTTAACCCTACACTGCTGATAAGAACCTGTGGGTTCATTTCTTTCAAGATAGTCTGTCAGGGACTCAACTTGAATGGTTCTATCAATTGGAATGAGCTAATTTCCGCAACTGGGAGGACCTTGCTGCTGCTTTTTACAAGTAATACCAGTATAACGCCGACCTTGCTCCTACGCGTACTCAACTTCAGGGTATGTCTATGGGTACATGCGAAGGCTTTAAGGACTATGCTCAGGAATGGAGAGATCTTGCTGAAAGAGTCCAACCCCCTCTATCTGATAGGGAGTTGGTGGATATGTTTCTTGGGACCTTGTCTGGTCCATTTTTCAACCATTTGATCGGAAGTTCATCATCCGGGTTTACTGAATTAATTTTGACTGGGGAGAGAGTGGAAGTTGGTATCAAAAGTGGCAAGATACAGAAAGGTGTTTCATCAAGTATAGAAAAGAAGCCTTTCAGAAAAGAAGCTAGCCAAAACCAACCTGAACGCCACTAAGCAGTGAATGCGGTAGTAATATCAAGACCCATTGTTGCCCCACAATGCAACAATCAGCAAAGAGTAGAGAGACCGCAAAGACAATATACTCGACTCAGTATGACCTTATCTCAAATTATGCCGCAATTGTTGAAGACCAACTTGATAACTCTGAGGGAAGCTCTGAAGAATCCCAGTACTACATCACCGCTGTATAATCCGAACGCCCGCTGTGCTTATCACTCTGATAGCCCAGGGCATGATACAAACAACTGCTGGGCCTTGAGGAATAAGGTGCAAGATTTGATTGAAGCTAAAGAAATTGAGTTTGACGCACTGGAAAAGCCTAATTTCATGACTGCTCCTATGCCCAAGCATGGAATAAATGTTGTGGACGATGATTCATTTGTGACCTTTGTGGAAGACATTTCTACTCCGTTGATGACAGTGAAGAAGAATCTATTGTTGGCCGGTTTATTTCTGGGTTGTGGCGAAGGTTGCCATCTATGTTCAATCCTGCCTACTGGTTGCCATTTGTTGAAATCAGGTGTTCAACGCCTGATGGATAACAAAGAAATATTGTTCGAGAAAACTTTGATTCCGTTGATTCCTGTTGAAGATATTTCCATCATAACCATTTCCGCCAATCCTCCCAAGGCTTCCTCGAAAAAGCCTGTTAGGATTACACCCGTTACAAGAGTTGCTCCATTGATCCTTACTATTCCTGGTCCAATCCCATACACTTCGGATAAGGTTGTCTCGTGGCACTATGGGGCCGATGTGTATTATCATGGGATCAAACAAGACTTGAAGGTTGAAGAGGATGATACTGATGTCAGCAATATTGTCGGGTCTAGCAAGGTCACCTGAAGCAGAAGACTCTTCTCTCCTGAGATTTCTCCTCTGATTGTTCAAAAGACTGTTGTCATTCCATCCGCCAGTACGTCGCCTGTGTTGTACCCCAAAATTTGCCCTCCCTTTCTTCAAGAAACCATCCTGGATTTTTTCAAAGTTCCCCTGAAGAAAATCCAAGTCCTGAGTTATCCTTTGGCCCAAGCAAGCCGCTTACAAGAGCAAGATGATCTCACGAACTCCAGAAGCAGCGCTTTTATCCTGAGAAAGAAAATAAAATTCCAAGTACTTAGAATGCTTCTCTAAAATAAGTTTTTTTAGAAAAATCAGCGCTTCAGAACTTCTGGACCCATTCCAGATGAAGACGGTCAGAAGTTGCAAGCTTGGCTCAGCGTGGTCAGAAGTTGGCTCTTCGGCAGCTACACCAGTTCAATCAGAAGTTGTAAACGTGGTTCAGAATGTAAGCCTCAAACATAATATGCCCCTTCAGCAGTTACACAAGCTCAGTCAGAATTTGTTAAAGGAATGCAAGAGAAACAGGAAAGTCTGAAGGCTCCTTCAGAACAGGTTGAAATCAGAAGATGAAAGGTCAGAAGAATGGGTGTCACACTGATACAGAATCTCTAAGTCCAGATTGTCCAGAAGTAGATCCAAGGAACGTACCAGAAAACCAGGAGAATTTCCAGAGCATGCTAAGACAACAGGTAGCCAAGGCCAGAGCATGGTTTACGCTACTGATTCAACGTTGGTTTCCATTACCAGAATGTTGGTATTGACAGGTCTTGTCACCATTTAATGCCCATTAATGCTTCCAACCACTCCTGAGCATTCACGTGTGGCTTGGAAAATGCTTTTGCACAGATTCTGGCATGGGTCTTCACGCCACCGCCCACTTCAGAGGTCACTTCTCCCCAATCTACGCCTGCTGCTGCAACCTAGGCTGAAAGCTAGCTGTTATCACAACTTCCCAGGAATTTCTGTCAAAGAACAAGTTCAAACTCTGTTGGTGCCTTAAATGTTCAAGGCATCCACAAGGATTTTGCCTATAAATAGAGAGTTTTCACCACTGCCAAAGACGTTCAAGAAAAGAAACAGAAAAATTGCTAAGAGAGAAATAGAATTCCTAACAACACAGCATTCTGAAACTCTGCCAAAATCTTCAGCTTTGTTTCATAACTTTGAGTTTCTCACCTTCATCTTCATCAAATATCCAGTTCTTTTCTGTAAACCAAAAATACTCTTTCCAAACTTCTGACCCTACACACGTATACACCTTTACTTCCCCTTTTCCAAATCTGTCCAGAACACCACCAGAACCAGAACCAAAAGCTAAACTCTCACTCACCCACTTTTCCAAACAGTCAGGTAAGCACCAGCTGACCCTCACCACACTGTTAAGCATCATCAGCTGTGCATATTCAAATAACATAATGTAAATGTTCATGTTATTGCTGTTTATGTTCTGAGGACTTTCATACCTCAGAACGTCCTGAGCCAATATAAGATTGCCTGTGACCTTGGTGATTCTGACCTCTGAAACCTTTTGCTATTTGCTGGATTTGTTCCAAATATGTTTCCTGTTTTGTGGAGTAACAACAGGATTGCAGATGTTCTGATTAGTACAGGAAAAAGCCAAGTGCTGACTTTGACGTTAGCACATCTGAAGCCTGTTTTGCTGTCAATGACATCAGAACCTCTGAGAGTTATTGTTTTTTCAGCAGAATCAGAACTTCTGGTTTCTCCACTAACAAACTTCTGTCTTGCAGCGCAGGGAAATCAGAACTTCTGGTTTCCCCACTAACAAGGTTCTGTTTTGCAGGTGCTAGAGTCAGAAGTTCTGACTCATCCAGTTTCACCAACAGGTTGATCATCTGGCAGCGGATCTGGGTCAGAACTTCTGATGGCCTCCCAACAGCGCACGGGCTCCCTCTCTCTCTCTATATATCTTGTTTTTTGCTATTTTCTTTTTTGTCTATTTTTCTCGTTGAACCCCCCATGTACAAATGTGTATCCCCTTCCCCTAATTGTTGTAATAGCGTAGGATTTTATATTTCCGCTTCTTATTTGCTAGTAATTATGACGTGTATGGCAAGATAAAATCAATGAAATAGAAAAACCTAATTCAAAGAAAAAAAACTCTTGCATGCAATAAAGCACACTTGCACACTAACACCCCTAGGGTATTCCACTTTGTTGCCTTCAAATAATTAGGCCATATTGCATGTTGAATTTCTTTGGGTAAAACGAACAATCAAAATGATCATAGTCCCTCAAAAAATGTTGCCTAAATGAATGGTCAAGTCCCTTTTTAAAAGAAAAATTGCCCAAAGACATTTAACACAATTGCAATTATGGTCTAAACGACGACCCGCGCCCGTCCCTTTCATCTCCTAATACAAGATTGTCCACCAAATGCAATGGTGGAACAAAATTGTCAAAAGGGTTAAAACATAGCATAAATCTTTGAGAACTTTAGAGTAGATAGCTCTTAAGTACTTGTCAACTTGCAAAACAAAAACACTTGCCTATTTCCAAACTACACTTCACAAACACTTTCAAAACAAACTTTCGAAAAAAAACCTTGAAACATCTTTTCAAAAAGACAAACACCTTTTGTAAAACATTCGAGTAAAGAATTGTTACAAGGGTAGCCTATACAAGGCATCTTTTTCAAAACATTTTCAAAACTACACATCAAGCACCATTTCAAACAATTGAAAACCAAGGCAAGTTGATCTAAGCAAGTACCTAAGAGCCCATGGATAACCATGGATAGAAGGGGTGCTAATACCTTCCCCTTCTATAATCTACTCCCCGAACCCAAGAAAAATCTCAAAGGTTTTTGCTGTGCTTTTTAAACCTTTCCTTAAGGATAAAACAAAAAGTCGGTGGCGACTCTTGCTCAACCGAAACATTTGCGAAAACAAACGCAAAACCCTAGTCAGTTCTCCCACCGTATCACAGAACTGGCGACTCTGTTGGGGAAAAATGTAAAAGTGGAGTAACCTTAGGGCTTAGATCACCCTCTTGCATGACTAATTGTTTGATTTGCTTGCTTTACACTTTGGCTCTATTGTTTGGGTTTGCAATCCTACACCCGGATTTTGGGAAAGATTCATAGATAGCAATGCGTTGTGGAAACTGTGCGGGGTATACCGACACGGTCGAAGCAATAGCTATATTAGTGCGACATATTTGTGAGTACCGGTAACCCTTGAGTTCAATCAAGGAGAGTACGGGGCCGCTGAGTGATGTCACTAAGCACTAATGACCTAGAACCTTACTTGACCATCTTGGCCTTTTATTAGGGGTAGTGAGATGACCGGCTTTGGTGCAGTCCGAAGTTGGTAGATACTCGATACTACACTCATTGAGGGTTGTTTTCTTGGAATATTTTGGTCGCTAGTTAAGTGGCTAAACCAAAACAATGAACGATGAAAACAATCCGGTGATATTGAGCTCCTTAGAACCCGGTTACTATTGATAGGACAGGTTTTTAAGCCAACTACACTCAAGAGGGTACTTACCTATGAAACCTCATGCAAGCCTGAAACTAGGGTTTGGTGTGATTTGCTTGTGCATATGTTTTGTGCATACATCATAAACATCATGAAGCATCATATGCATTTACTAACCATTTCAAGGGTTTGGATCTTCATCTTTGTTCCTGTTTTGTAGGTCATGGAAATTCCTCGCAGAAATACCATTCAAGTCAACCTTGTGAGAATATCTCCTCAACTCAAGGAGCTCGCCTCAAGAATTTCGGAAAATTCATCCTTCAGTGAAAGACATGGTAGACTGCTCAGCCTAGTCAACACCAACATTGAAGAAGACATGATGAAAGTGCTATTCCAGTTCTTTGACCCTCTTCACCACTGCTTCACTTTCCCTGATTATCAGTTGGTACCCACTTTGGAGGAGTTTTCTCAACTCCTAAGAATCCCTATCCTTAATCAACTACCCTTCAACGGTACGGAAAAGGAACCAAAGCCGGAAGATGTTTCTCGAGCATTACATCTTCAACCATCCGACATCAAGGGGCATTGGGAAACCAGAAGTGGCGTCAAAGGATTCTTAGCAAAATTCTTGTTTGAGAAGGCACAAGAATGTTGGAATTCATTGGACCTACAAGCTTTCGAAGAGATTGTGACACTCCTTATCTATGGGTTGGTCTTGTTCCCAAATCCTGACCAATTGGTGGATGTCAACGCCGTCAAAATCTTCTTGTCCAGAAATCCAATACCTACATTGCTTGGGGATATCCTTCACTCATTTTACACACGAACAATGAGAAAGAGGGGTGTTCTCATGTGCTGTACTCCTATCCTTGCAAGGTGGTTTATTTCGCACCTTCCGCAATCAGTCCTAAAGAATGACCAAGGTACGAGGTGGTCCCAACGGTTGATGACTCTTACTCATTCTGATGTGCATTGGTGTTCTCGGTCCAGAGAAAATGTCATCATCGTCGATCGCTGTGGAGAATTTCCTAATGTTCCTTTACTTGGAATCAGGGGAGGCATCACCTATAACCCTTGCCTAGCTTTGAGGCAATTTGGATATGCACGGAGGGATGGCCCTCATGACATGTTGATTCCTAGCCTAGTTTTTGACTTCGACAACGATGCACAAGGACTTCGCCAAAGATTCATCAGAGCTTGGGGAAAACTTAACAAGGTTGATAGCAAGACTCTGGGACACAAGAACTCCATCCCTCTTGAGCCCTATCTCAAGTGGGTACGAGCCCGAGCCCAAAGTCTAATGATGCCTTATCCTCATATTCTCCCTATGATTAAAGAGCCCGTCAATGAAGGAGAGGTTCCCTACACCATCCTGCACCCAGACATGCCTACATCGTGGGAGGAAATGCAGAAAAGTTGGATTCAGCTCAAGGAGGAACGGAACACTTTTGAAGCTAGCTACTACGCCAGTGAAAAGAAGGTTCTAGAGCTTACCCGCCGACTCCACGAGCAAGAGGCCCTCAACACCTACATCGCACCAAAGAGGATGCGCAATGTCTTTCTGCCTTAAGAAGTTTATTTTGTAATATTTGGCCCATGGGGCATTTATGTACTAACAAAAGTTCTTCTTATTAATGTGACGTGCGTTCTTCTTTGTCTGAAACAATTTTGAATGTTCTAAATCCTTGAATGCATTGCATACATCAGCATATCATTCATCATGTGCATAAGCAGGTCTCACTCCAGGTTTCCTTATCTGTCTACTGTTTATGTCAGTCAGGATGGATCTCGAGCAAACAGTCAAAGACCTACAAGCTCAGAATGCACAATTCCAGCAACTCCTGTTGACCTTGGCTAAGGGTCAGGAGGACCTCAAGACCTTGTTGGGGAATAAGGACCCAGTAAAGAAGAAGAAAAAGAGACTCGGGATGGCTACTTTGGGGAGAAGATTTGACGGAGAAGCTCGGAGAGTACTTGAATTTCCTCCGACTTCTGATGAAGGGACTAGTAAAAGAGATGGAGTTGCGGTGCCTTCCGAGTCTGATGCAGAGGAAGAAGAGGTTGAAGAAGATGAAGATTATTCTGACCAGCAATATCCTCCAGCTGATGATAAATACAAGGGTTTAGAAGATAGATTGGCTGCCATGGAATTACAAAGAGTACCAGGTTTGGACTTTGAAGACTTGGGTTTGGTTGCCGGGATTGTGATTCCCCCAAAATTCAAAGTGCCAGTGTTTGTGAGGTATGATGGGCTGTCCTGTCCCAAAATGCATCTCAGGTCCTACGTGAGAAAGATTCAACCCTATACAGCAGACAAAAACCTCTGGATTCATTTCTTTCAAGACAGCCTGTCGGGAGCTCAGTTGGAGTGGTTCTATCAGCTAGAAGGAACCAGTGTCAGAAACGGGGAAGATTTGGCCACCGCTTTCTACAAACAATACCAGTATAATTCTGATCTCGCTCCTACTCGTACCCAACTTCAGGGTATGTCACTAGGAGCAAGCGAGGGATTCAAAGAATATGCACAAAAATGGAGGGATTTGGCTGGCAGGGTGCAGCCTCCTTTAACCGATCGTGAGCTCGTTGATATGTTTCTTGGAACCCTATCTGGGACATTTTTCAATCATCTAATTGGTAACTCTTCCGCAGGGTTTACCGATTTGATCTTAACCGGCGAAAGAATAGAAGCTGGCATCAAGTCAGGAAAGATTCAGAAGGGTGTTGCTGCGAGTGTTGAGAAGAAGCCTTTTAAGAAGGAGACAGCTATGGTATATTCTCAGAGGAGATCAGGAAAGTTGGAGCGTCGGCCAACTGTGGGGGCTGTAATGATTCAAAACACTCCGAGTGAGCAGCCTCGCTACAACCAATCCAGACCGAATCAGCAACGGGTGGAAAGGCCACAACGGCAGTTCACCCGTATTAATATGACTCCGGCACAAGTGCTTCCCCATCTGTTAAGGTTGAATCTTGCCACCATCAAGGAGGCACCAAAGAATGTGAATACATCCTCTCCGCATTATCATGCTAATGCTAAATGCGCCTACCATTCAGACAGTGTTGGACACGACACCAATGATTGTTGGGCACTCAAGCATAAAATCCAAGACCTGATAGAGGCTAAGGAGGTAGAGTTTGATGCTCCAGAGAAGCCTAATGTGATATCTGCACCCATGCCGAAGCACGGCCGAAATGTCAATGTCATTGAAGAAGATTTGTATGTTGCTGATGTCAGTGATCTGACTACTCCACTGCTAACCGTTAAATTGAATCTGTTGAGGGCCGGGATCTTCCCGGGATGTAAGGAAGACTGCTATTGTTGCCACTCTCTGTCGTTTGGTTGTCCACTATTGAAGAAAGGCATCCAAGGCCTTATGGATAGCCGACAAATTTTGTTCGAAAAAGTTTCTGTTGTTCCAGTTCATGTTGAAAATATCTCAATCATAACCATTCACGCCAATCTTTCCAAGGCCGTCAAAAAGCCTGTTAAGATTACACCAACTGCAAAATCGGTCCCTTTGAAGATAACAATGCCAGGGCCTGTTCCCTATGTTTCTGAGAAGTCGATACCTTGGAACTATTGCGGTGACATCTACTACCATGGTATCAAGCAAATCGAAGTAATTGAAGAAAGTTAGGATGATGAAGAAGCCAGCATTAGTAACATTGCGGGCACCAGCAAAATCACCAGGAGCGGGAGAATATTTTCTCCAGAGATTGCCCCACCAAGAGCAGTCTTTGGACCCTCATCAGCTAAAGAAGTCATCCCTGCACCAGCAAAACTCTCTGCTAGAACTCCTTTGATTGAAGAAGTTGTTGTTCCTAGTACTGTCTCTCCTACCATTGTTGATAAAGGAAAGGGAATACAAGATGAGCCCGTCAGGACGAGGGCTCAACCCTTAGTGATCCCGGAAACCTCCAAGAAGGAAATGGACGAGATTTTGAGGATAATCAAGAGAAGTGATTACGATGTGGTGGAACAGTTGGGGCAAACCCCCTCCAAGATCTCCATGCTGGCACTATTGCTTTGCTCAGAAGCGCACGCTAAAGCTTTGATTAAGTTTCTGAAGGCAGCTCATGTGCCCCAAGAAACTTCTGCGGATCAATTTCAGAATTGCGTGGCTAGCCTGACTGCGGACAATGGACTAGGTTTTTCTGATGCCGACCTAACCCCTAAAGGCAGAAACCACAATGATGCTTTGCATATTTCAATCGAGTGTCGCGGAACCACCCTTGCACATGTTTTGGTTGATACTGGTTCGTCGCTGAATGTTTTACCTAAGAAGGCCTTGGACCGACTAGATTGTGAAGGGTTGGAATTGAAGCCGAGTGATATTGTTGTCAAAGCTTTCGATGGTTCAAAGAGAATGGTCCACGGAGAAGTTGAAATTCCCATCAAGATAGGTACCGAGGTGTTTAAATCCACTTTCTATGTGATGGACATCCGTCCATCATACTCTTGCTTGCTGGGAAGGCCTTGGATACACCATGCTGGGGCAGTCACTTCCTCCTTGCATCAGATGTTGAAGTATCCTGTCAAGGGAAAGATCATCACTGTCCATGGCGAAGAAGAGTACATGATTAGCCACTTGAATTCTTTCCGGTACGTAGAGGTTGAAGGAGAATTCATTGAGACACCGTTTCAACATTTCGAAGAGGCCCTTCCTAAAATAACAGTAGCGAAGTTGGCAGCTGAGACACCGAGGCAGATGGCCAGGATGGCATCTCTGGAGGATGCAAAGGCCGCAATAAAAGAAGGGAAGAATTCAGCATGGGGGCAGTTACCTGACTTTTCGTATAAGACTGACAAGTTTGGATTAGGGTTCACAGCCGCTGGCCAGAAAGCTATGCGCCAGTCAAAGATTGAAAGGGCGCCAGTCAAAATTTCTCCCTACGGAATCAACGCCCTGGAAGAGGAAGACAAAGAAAGCAACATTGAAGATTGGATTTATCCAACTGTCAAAGGAGGATTGAGCAATTGGGAGGCTAAGGACTTTGTCCCCATCACTTTTATTCATCAGTAATTTACCTGTTAAACATTTCCTATTTGGTCTGTAATATTTTACTTTCAAACAATCCGTGCACTATCTTTCACCTCATGCCTTGCCCGGGGCATGTAGGTCCATTTGTAAGGGTTTTGATTATTTTTCATATCCATATGCCATGTTTAATGATTCATTGGACGTTTTTCATTTGATAAACTGCTTGTGTTCATTTTCTTTCCTTTTGCATTTTTGTTTTAAAGATGGCTATCCCTTACACACACCTACGCTCACCAATGCAGGTACCCATCCACTCCGGATTCTATGAGTGACTATTCTGCTGTATCTTTCAATAACTCTGAAGATCTGGTCAATCTAGCCGAGTATGAAGATGACGAAGGTTGTGAAGTACCCGGGGAACTAGCCAGACTTCTGCGACAAGAGGAAAGAGCCATCTTACCGCATGAAGAGCCATTGGAAGCTGTTAACTTGGGAACCAAGGAAGACCGGAAGGAGGTGCAAGTGGGTGCCAATCTAGAACCAAAGGTTAAAGAGCGCTTGGTATAGTTGTTGAATGAGTATGTTGGAATCTTCGCTTGGTCCTATGAAGACATGCCAGGTCTGGACGCAGACATCGTGGTTCACCGTCTCCCCACAAGAGAAGACTGTCCACCAATCAAGCAAAAAGTTCGCCGAATGAGGCCTGACATGTCCGAAAAGATCAAAGCGGAAGTGATGAAACAATTCGATGCTGGCTTTCTGGCTGTTACGTCCTATCCTCAATGGGTCGCTAACATCGTGCCAGTACCGAAGAAAGATGGCAAAGTCAGAATGTGTGTGGACTACCGGGATTTGAATAGGGCCAGCCCTAAAGATGATTTCCCACTACCTCATATTGACATCTTGATCGACAATACAGCTCAGCATAAAGTGTTTTCCTTCATGGACGGATTCTCGGGCTACAATCAAATCAAAATGGCTCCCGAAGATATGGAGAAAACAACTTTTGTCACACAATGGGGCACTTTCTGTTACAAGGTGATGCCGTTCGGGTTGAAGAACGCAGGGGCAACTTATCAACGCGCCATGGTGGCTTTATTTCATGACATGATACATCATGAGATTGAAGTTTACGTAGACGATATGATAGCTCGGTCACAAACAGAGGAAGAGCACCTTGAACATTTGGAGAAGTTGTTTGCCAGGTTAAAAGAATACAAGCTCAGGCTGAACCCAAGTAAATGCACTTTTGGAGTTAGGTCTGGTAAACTCCTGGGATTCATTGTAAGCAACAAAGGCATTGAAGTCGATCCGTCAAAAGTAAAAGCAATACAAGAGATGCCTGTTCCCTGTACTGAAAAGGAGGTTAGAGGATTCTTGGGGCGCATAAACTATATTGCCAGATTCATCTCACATCTGACTTCTACTTGTGAGCCAATTTTCAAACTCTTGAAAAAAGATCAGGTAGTGGAATGGAACGACGATTGTCAAGCTGCTTTTGATAGGATCAAGGAATATTTGCTAGAACCTCCTATTCTGATGCCACCCGTCGAAGGAAAACCATTGATCATGTATTTGACCGTCTTGGATAACTCAATGGGGTGTGTTTTGGGCCAGCATGACGAGTCTGGTCGAAAAGAGCATGCTATTTATTACCTTAGCAAAAAGTTTACCGACTGTGAGACTCGCTACTCGTTGCTCGAGAAAACTTGTTGCGCTTTGGTATGGGCTGCTCGCCGACTAAGACAGTATATGTTGACTCATACTACCTTGTTGATATCCAAAATGGACCCTATCAAGTATATCTTCGAAAAGCCCGCTTTATCCGGAAGGATAGCTAGATGGCAAATGATCTTGACCGAGTATGACATCCAGTACACCACCCAAAAAGCTATAAAAGGGAGTGTACTAGCTGACCATCTGGCTCATCAGGCTATTGAAGATTATCAACCCATGAGATTTGACTTCCCAGATGAAGACATTATGAATTTGGACAACGTTGAAGGTAACGGACCGTATGACGGACCCGAAAAAGGACCCCGATGGACCCTGTACTTCGATGGTGCTTCGAATGCGCTTGGAAACGGTATTGGCGCAGTACTCATTTCTCCGGAAGGTTGTCACACTCCTTTCACGGCCCGACTTTGCTTCAGCTACACAAACAACATGGCTGAGTATGAAGCCTGCATCTTTGGTCTCAAGGCTGCTATAGACTTGGGGATCAAATCTTTGATCGTATTTGGGGACTCGGCTTTGGTTATCAGTCAAATCAAAGGAGAGTGGGATACCAAACATCCTAATATTATCCCATATAAAGAACATGTCCTGACATTGTTGCCTCATTTCGAGCAAATTACCTTCGAGCATTTCCCGCGAGAAGAGAATCAGCTAGCAGATGCTCTAGCCACAATGTCCTCCATGTTTAAACTCAACTGGGATAACGAGGCTCCCCAAATCACCATCGAGCGAATGGATGAACCTGCGCATTGTCACGAGATTAATACCGAGGAAGTAGTGGAACAACCCTGGTTCCATGAAATCAAAAGGTATCTCGAGACCCGAGGTTATCCTGAAGGAGCTTCCGTGAATGACAAGAAGTTCTTAAGGAAATTTGCTGCTAAGTTCTTCCTGAGCAACAGCATCCTTTACAAACGAAGCCATGATTGTGTATTACTCTGATGTGTGGACAAAGCTGAAGCAGGTTTAATCATGACTGATATACACAGTGGCACATTTGGCACTCACTTGAGCGGGCATACCATGGCTAAGAAGATCCTGAGGGCAGGCTATTACTGGTCTACCATGGAAGCTGATTGCCATCAACATTCCCGTACTTGCCACAAGTGTCAAGTCTACGCTGACAAGATTCATATTCCTCCGGTTCCTCTCAACGTGCTGACAGCTCCTTGGCCATTCGCAATGTGGGGCATTGATATGATCGTAGAGATCAAGCCCACGGCTTCCAACGGACATCGCTTCATCCTGGTTGCCATTGACTACTTCACTAAATGGGTCGAAGCAGCTTCCTTCGCCTCTGTCACTAAAAATGTGGTTGCCCGCTTTATCAAGCTTAATCTCATATGTCGGTATGGCGTTCCAGACAGGATCATCACGGACAACGGTACAAATCTGAATAACACAATGATCACTGCATTATGCGAACAGTTCAAGATTTATCATCACAATTCATCTCCCTATCAGCCAAAGATGAACGGTGCTGTTGAAGCTGCGAACAAAAACATTAAGAAGATCATTCAGAAAATGACAGTCACTTATAAGGACTGGCATGAAATGTTACCGTTTGCTCTGCATGGATACCGTACGACGACACGTACTTCAACTGGGGCAACCCCATTTTCTTTGGTTTATGGCATGGAAGCTGTTTTGCCTATGGAAGTCTAGATCCCTTCCCTAAGGATTATGAAGGATGCAGGTTTGAACGAAGATGATTGGATGCAGACCCGACTTGATCAACTCAATCTGATCGACGAAAAACGACTTGCTGCTATATGCCATGGTCAGACATATCAAAAGCGGATGATCAAGGCCTTCAATAAGAAAGTCAGACGTCAAGTGTATCAAGTCGGAGATCTCGTAGTCAAGCGGATTATCTTGCCGCAAAGTGATCCCAGGGGCAAATGGACTCCTACATATGAAGGACCATTTATGATCAAGAGCATATTTTCTGGTGGTGCAATGATTCTGACCACCATGGACGGCGACGATTTGCCGCACCCTGCGAACGCAGACATAGTCAAAAGATATTACGCATAAAATAACCCGACAAGTCGAAAACCCGAAAGGGCGGCTTGGGCAAAAATGGGCATCCCGGTGAACCGAAAACCCAAAAGGGCGGTTCAGGCAAAAATTAGGGATAAAAACAAAAATCTGTACACCCGGTAAGTCGAAAACCCGAAAGGGCGGCTTGGGCAAAAAGGGGTTTCCCGGTGGATCGAAAACCCGAAAGGGCGATCCAGGAAAAAGTTAGGGAATTAAAGCGTATGACTATGTCTCGTCGGATCACTTCAAAGACAATCTCTTCGTCAACCAGTTCCAGGCTTCTGATCAATCCAGTCATCGGCAAGCGAAGCATTGAATGGGCAGATATTCAGAGTTGTGAAAGCTATAGCGGAACAGAATCCCATGGAATTATTTCACATAGCCATCCTTTATTTTGTATAAAATCTTTCAATATTTACGACAAAGTCCTCTTACTAGGATGATTGTCTCCTTTGTACAAATATACTCAAAGAAAATCAATACAAATACTCTTCCCAAAAATTTGTGTCATTTCCCTGTTCTTTTTCTCTTGCACTACTTGTTTTATTTTGAGAAACGTCCAATGTTTTGTTAAATAAAGCATATGCATTTGAAACATAATCACTTCCTAAATGAACCTAAGAAAAGGATCACTGATAGGATGAAGGTACAGATGGATATCTTGGCACCCTTTCGAAGGAAATCCCCCAAGAGATTTGGAATCCACATCCCTAGCGAACCCTGAGGCTTATCTCTAGCAGACTCTCGAAGCTTATCCCCAGTAAGGTTCTGGAAGGTATTTCCCCGCAGAGCACGAACGTCTCTCCCAAGTTTTATCCAAAGTTATTCCTCACAAAGGCTTGTAACTGGGTTATCCTCAGCTAACAACCACAGAAGATCGCGCTCGCCAAAATTCTTCCTATCCCCAGCGGAGTTCATCAAAATTCCCCAGCAGTAACTTGTCTTTGCAAATCCCCAGCCAGAGAATCCTCCGGAATTCAATTCCCTTCAGAGTTCAAGTTTCAGTGTCGCCAGCTAAGCTAAAACCTTCAAAATTATCAATCCCCAGCGGAGCCAGATTAACAAACCTTCTCCCCGCAGAGTTTTAGGAGAATAAATATTGAGATCCCCAGTGAAGTCGCCAGAGTTATTTCCTACCAAACTAAAGATTCTCAATCTTACCTCCCCAGCATGAGTCTTTTAGATTAGAACTCCCCAGCAGAAGTCATCAGGAATTCCCCAGAAGATTGGTATACAACCCAAGCTCCTTATTCTCCAGTAACAACCAGGAATTATTCTCCCGGGCAGCAGTCAAGATACTTTTATCTTCAGCCGTCTCGGATTCATCTATCCTTTGCAAGACAGCTCTCCAGTTTACATATGCATCCACTTACATTCATATCATATAACATATATTGTATCATACATCATGACATTGCATACAATTAATTCATTATCTTTTCAGGTAAGATCAGTCGACAGGCTAAAATCACTATCCTTCAAGATTTCTGAAAACAGTTTATGGATTCTTCCCAACAACGGATGTTAATCTATCAACTTGTTCAGATGCAACCTTTGAAATCAGTTTACGGACGCTTCCCAACAACGGATGCTGCTCTATTGCTGATTCAACTTCAAGATTTCTGAAAACAGTTCACGGGTTCTCCAAGTAAACGGATGTTAACCTATCACTTGTTCAGATTCTTCTCAAGATTTCTGAAAACAGTTTATGGATTCTTCCCAACAACGGATGTTAATCTATCAACTTGTTCAGATGCAACCTTTGAAATTAGTTTACGGACGCTTCCCAACAACGGATGCTGCTCTATTGTTGATTCAACTTCAAGATTTCTGAAAACAGTTCACGGGTTCTCCAAGTAAACGGATGTTAACCTATCACTTGTTCAGATTCTTCTCAAGACTTCTGAAAGCAGTTTATGGATTCTTCCCAACAACGGATGTTAATCTGTCAACTTGTTCAGATGCAACCTTTGAAATTAGTTTACGGACGCTTCCCAACAACGGATGCTGCTCTATTGCTGATTCAACTTCAAGATTTCTGAAAACAGTTCACGGGTTCTCCAAGTAAACGGATGTTAACCTATCACTTGTTCAGATTCTTCTCAAGATTTCTGAAAACAGTTTATGGATTATTCCCAACAACGGATGTTAATCTATCAACTTGTTCAGATGCAACCTTTGAAATTAGTTTACGGACGCTTCCCAACAACGGATGCTGCTCTATTGCTGATTCAACTTCAAGATTTCTGAAAACAGTTCACGGGTTCTCCAAGTAAACGAATGTTAACCTATCACTTGTTCAGATTCTCCTTCAAGACTTCTGAAAATAGTTTATGGATTCTTCCCAACAACGGATGTTAATCTATCAACTTGTTCAGATGCAACCTTTGAAATTAGTTTACGGACGCTTCCCAACAACAGATGCTGCTCTATTGCTGATTCAACTTCAAGATTTCTGAAAACAGTTTACAGATTCCTCCCAAACAACGGATGTCAATCTATTGCTTGTTCAGACCCCCAGCTCAGAGATAGTCCAGAGCTTGGACACCTTCCTGATATTCCCTTCCAGATGGCATCTCTAAGCCCATCTCCCTATCCACCACCTCTTCAGATGGCATCTATAAGCCCATTCCCGCCATCACATTACTGATACTCTACTATGCGAGTGCAAATTTATGGGCACTCTGGTGTCCAATCTCCTTTTACCTTCGAGTCGCAAAAGGCAAACTCGCCAATCTAACTCTTCAGGTTCAAGAAGATTGAACAGGGGCAACTGTTGTACCCCAAAATTTGCCCTCCCTTTCTTCAAGAAACCATCCTGGATTTTTTCAAAGTTCCCCTGAAGCAAATCCAAGTCCTGAGTTATCCTTTGGCCCAAGCAAGCCGCTTACAAGAGCAAGATGATCTCACGAACTCCAGAAGCAGCGCTTTTATCCTGAGAAAGAAAATCAAATTCCAAGTACTTAGAATGCTTCTCTAAAATAAGTTTTTTAGAAAAATCAGCGCTTCAGAACTTCTGGACCCATTCCAGATGAAGACGGTCAGAAGTTGCAAGCTTGGCTCAGCGTGGTCAGAAGTTGGCTCTTCGGCAGCTACACCAGTTCAATCAGAAGTTGTAAACGTGGTTCAGAATGTAAGCCTCAAACAGAATATGCCCCTTCAGCAGTTACACAAGCTTAGTCAGAATTTGTTAAAGGAATGCAAGAGAAACAGGAAAGTCTGAAGGCTCCTTCAGAACAGGTTGAAATCAGAAGATGAAAGGTCAGAAGAATGGGTGTCACACTGATATAGAATCTCTAAGTCCAGATTGTCCAGAAGTAGATCCAAGGAACGTACCAGAAAACCAGGAAAATTTCCAGAGCATGCTAAGACAACAGGTAGCCAAGGCCAGAGCATGGTTTACGCTGTTGATTCAACGCTGGTTTCCATTACCAGAATGTTGGTATTGACAGGTCTTGTCACCATTTAATGCCCATTAATGCTTCCAACCACTCCTGAGCATTCACGTGTGGCTTGGAAAATGCTTTTGCACAGATTCTGGCATGGGTCTTCACGCCACCGCCCACTTCAGAGGTCACTTCTCCCCAATCTACGCCTGCTGCTGCAACCTAGGCTGAAAGCTAGCTGTTATCACAACTTCCCAGGAATTTCTGTCAAAGAACAAGTTCAAACTCTGTTGGTGCCTTAAATGTTCAAGGCATCCACAAGGATTTTGCCTATAAATAGAGAGTTTTCACCACTGCCAAAGACGTTCAAGAAAAGAAACAGAAAAATTGCTAAGAGAGAAATAGAATTCCTAACAACACAGCATTCTGAAACTCTGCCAAAATCTTCAGCTTTGTTTCATAACTTTGAGTTTCTCACCTTCATCTTCATCAAATATCCAGTTCTTTTCTGTAAACCAAAAATACTCTTTCCAAACTTCTGACCCTACACACGTATACACCTTTACTTCCCCTTTTCCAAATCTGTCCAGAACACCACCAGAACCAGAACCAAAAGCTAAACTCTCACTCACCCACTTTTCCAAACAGTCAGGTAAGCACCAGCTGACCCTCACCACACTGTTAAGCATCATCAGCTGTGCATATTCAAATAACATAATGTAAATATTCATGTTATTGCTGTTTATGTTCTGAGGACTTTCATACCTCAGAACGTCCTGAGCCAATATAAGATTGCCTGTGACCTTGGTGATTCTGACCTCTGAAACCTTTTGCTATTTGCTGGATTTGTTCCAAATATGTTTCCTGTTTTGTGGAGTAACAACAGGATTGCAGATGTTCTGATTAGTACAGGAAAAAGCCAAGTGCTGACTTTGACGTTAGCACATCTGAAGCCTGTTTTGCTGTCAATGACATCAGAACCTCTGAGAGTTATTGTTTTTTCAGCAGAATCAGAACTTCTGGTTTCTCCACTAACAAACTTCTGTCTTGCAGCGCAGGGAAATCAGAACTTCTGGTTTCCCCACTAACAAGGTTCTGTTTTGCAGGTGCTAGAGTCAGAAGTTCTGACTCATCCAGTTTCACCAACAGGTTGATCATCTGGCAGCGGATCTGGGTCAGAACTTCTGATGGCCTCCCAACAGCGCACGGGCTCCCTCTCTCTCTCTATATATCTTGTTTTTTGCTATTTTCTTTTTTGTCTATTTTTCTCGTTGAACCCCCCATGTACAAATGTGTATCCCCTTCCCCTAATTGTTGTAATAGCGTAGGATTTTATATTTCCGCTTCTTATTTGCTAGTAATTATGACGTGTATGGCAAGATAAAATCAATGAAATAGAAAAACCTAATTCAAAGAAAAAAAACTCTTGCATGCAATAAAGCACACTTGCACATTAACACCCCTAGGGTATTCCACTTTGTTGCCTTCAAATAATTAGGCCATATTGCATGTTGAATTTCTTTGGGTAAAACGAACAATCAAAATGATCATAGTCCCTCAAAAAATGTTGCCTAAATGAATGGTCAAGTCCCTTTTTAAAAGAAAAATTGCCCAAAGACATTTAACACAATTGCAATTATGGTCTAAACGACGACCCGCGCCCGTCCCTTTCATCTCCTAATACAAGATTGTCCACCAAATGCAATGGTGGAACAAAATTGTCAAAAGGGTTAAAACATAGCATAAATCTTTGAGAACTTTAGAGTAGATAGCTCTTAAGTACTTGTCAACTTGCAAAACAAAAACACTTGCCTATTTCCAAACTACACTTCACAAACACTTTCAAAACAAACTTTCGAAAAAAAACCTTGAAACATCTTTTCAAAAAGACAAACACCTTTTGTAAAACATTCGAGTAAAGAATTGTTACAAGGGTAGCCTATACAAGGCATCTTTTTCAAAACATTTTCAAAACTACACATCAAGCACCATTTCAAACAATTGAAAACCAAGGCAAGTTGATCTAAGCAAGTACCTAAGAGCCCATGGATAACCATGGATAGAAGGGGTGCTAATACCTTCCCCTTCTATAATCTACTCCCCGAACCCAAGAAAAATCTCAAAGGTTTTTGCTGTGCTTTTTAAACCTTTCCTTAAGGATAAAACAAAAAGTCGGTGGCGACTCTTGCTCAACCGAAACATTTGCGAAAACAAACGCAAAACCCTAGTCAGTTCTCCCACCGTATCACAGCCTGCTATTCCAATTCTTACTCCAGTTATCACCCATGTCGCCAAGTCATTTGACGCTCGGGGCAAAGAGATCACCGGTGAGCCTGCCCGAATGGAGGCACCGAAGAAGATTATTGTAGAAACCTCTAGACAGGAGATAGAGGAAATTCTGAAGATCATCATGAAAAGCGACTACAACGTAGTCGAGAAGCTGGGGAAAACCCCATCGAAGATCACCATGTTATCTTTATTGTTGTTCTCAGAAGCCCGTGCAAAGGCTTTAATTGCTTTCCTTAAAACTGCGCATGTGCTGCAGGAAACATCTGCTGATCAATTCAAAGACTGTGTGGCTAGTTTGACCGCTGACAACGGGTTGGGTTTCTCTGACGCAGATCTGACTGCCAAAGGAAGGAATCCCAATGACGCTCTGCATGTTTCAATCGAGTGCAAGGGCACTACTCTGGCCCACATACTGGTGGATACTGGGTCCTCATTAAATGTTTTACCCAAGAAAGAATTAGATCGGCTGGACTGTGAAGGGTTGGTTCTGAAGCCGAGTAATATTGTGGTTAGGGCCTTTGATGGGTCAAAAAGGATGGTGCACGGGGAAGTGGATGTCCCTGTTAGAGTTGGCTCTCAGACTTTCGCATCTACGTTCTACGTGATAGACATTCGACCGTCTTATTCTTGCTTGCTAGGTCGCTCGTGGATTCATAAAGCTGGGGCAGTGAGTTCCACGCTCCATCGGATGTTGAAATATCCAGTGAAGGATAAAATTGTTACAGTACAAGGAGAAGAGGAGTACATGGTGAGCCACCTCAACTCTTTTCGGTATGTGGAGATGGATGGGGAGTTCATTGAAACCCCGTGTCAGAACTTTGAAGTCCCCCAGACTCAGGCGTCGACTGAAACTATTTCTGAAGATCCTCCAATGAAGATGGCTTCCCTCAAGGATGCCAGGGCTGTTATTGAAAAAGAAGCTCAAAGGGTTGTTCGGCGTGCGTGGATTGGAAGACCTCCCCTGCGTATCAGTAATCCGTGAGTGAATGCAATTGCAGATGATGATGAAGAGTCAGATTTCGACAGCTGGATTTACCCGACTACCAACGGTGGCTTGAACAATTGGACGACAAAGGATTTCGTGCCTGTTTCTTTTATTACACAGTAATAGACTTTTATTTTGAGATTTGTAACAGACAGTTTAAAACTTTATGGCCTGGTGCCTTGCCCGAGACACCGTGGCTTTGTTTGTGAGGGCTTAATATTTGTCATTTCCATATATCATCAATAAAGCATTGGACGTTTTCTTGCATTACCAATTTTGTGCTCCTTGTTTTTCTATCTTGCACTTTATTAAAACAGCTATTGTCTTACACACACTCACATATCATAATACAGGTCCACATCCACTATGGATCCCACTGATAATGACTCTGCTACTGCCAGTTATGACTTCAAAAGTCTGATCAACCAAGCCGAGGACGAAGGTGAGGATGATTGCGAAGTGTCTGGGGAACTTGCTAGAATGTTACTACAGGAAGAGAGGGCCATACAGCCTCCAAGAGCCACCAATTCTGATGCCTCCAGTTGAAGGAAGACCTTTGATCTTATACTCGACAGTGCTGGATAATTCAATAGGGTGTGTGTTGGGGCAGCATGACGAGTCTGGCCGAAAAGAGCATGCTATTTACTACCTTAGCAAAAAGTTTACCGACTGTGAGACCCGATACTCACTGCTTGAGAAAACTTGCTGCGCTTTGGCATGGGCTGCTCGCCGGCTGAGACAGTATATGCTAACTCACACTACTCTATTGATATCAAAAATGGACCCAATCAAGTATATCTTCGAAAAGCCTGCCTTGTCCGAAAAAATAGTGAGATGGCAGATGATCTTAACCGAGTATGATATCTAATACGCAACCCAAAAAGCAATCAAGGAGAGTGTGTTGGCGGATCATTTGGCACATCAGGTCGTGGATGATTACTAATCCATGAATTTCGAGTTCCCGGATAAGAACATCAAGAAGATTGTGCAGAAGATGACGGTGACATCAAAGACTGGCATGAGATGTTACCATTCGCTCTTCATGGGTACCGAACCTCAGCTCAAACTTCAACAGGGGCAACACCCTACTCTTTAGTGTACGGCATGGAAGCAGTCTTACCTATTGAGGTTCAGATACCCTCCCTTCGGATTATGAAGGATGCAGGTTTGAGTGAGGATGACTGGATCCAGACCCGGCTTGATCAGCTGAACTTAATCAACGAAAAGAGACTTACTGCTATTTGTCATGGTCAGACGTATCAAAAGAGAATGATCAAGGCATTTAACAAGAAATTCAGACGACAAGAGTATCAAGTTGGGGATCTGGTGATCAAACGCATCATACTACCGCAAGGTGATCCCAGGGGCAAATGGACCCCTACGTACGAAGGGTCGTTTGTGGTTAGGAACATTTTCTCAGGAGGAGCTATGATTCTAATCATCATGGATGGTGATGACCTTTCTCACCCCGTCAATGCAGACATAGTGAAAAAATACCACGCATAATCAAAGACCCGCTAGGTTGACTGGCCTAGGCAAAAATAAGAGCTTCTCGACGAACCAAAAGGGTTCGGGCAAAAATAAGGGATGAAAATGAAAAGACTGTACACCCGGAAAGTCGAAAACCTGAAAAGGCGGCTTGGGCAAAAAAGGGTATCCCGGTGGACTGAAAACCCGAAAGGGAGGTCCAGGCAAAAATTAGGGATTAAAGCATAACACTATGTCTCATTGGATCATCTCGCCACCAGACTCTGATATCAACTATCAAGCTCGGACGACACTAATCAATCTGATCTACCTTCAACCAAGTAGCGAAGTGATGAGATGCTTGAAGACATAAAGGCAATAGCAGAGTTGGAACCCAGTGGGATTGTTCACATAGCTGTTTTTCTTTCTTTTACACAAACTGTATAAATTCTATTGTTCGGCGGCATTCTCTTACTAGGATGTCAGCCTCTTGTACAAAAACGCCTATTTTCAGGCTAACTTCAAATTCAATACAATTCATTTTTCACAAAGAAATTTCAAATTGTTTTATTTTTCTGTTTTGTTTTGCAAGAACATCCAATGGTTCATTTTTTATATATGCATTTGACAATAATTGCTGCTCATAAATATTTACATGCGAAACAAAAGACGATTACTCGTAATATCAGAAACAGGGGCAAATAAGAAATGTCCAAACTGTACAGTTGCTCTGTCCACCAGGTATAGGGATAGATCTAGTTGGAGAAAACGATTGAAGGTACATTCACTCCCCGCAGAGTAAGAAAAAGACAGTGATATTAGCGGTCCCGAACAGGACACAACTCTCCCCAGGTGAGGCTCGCAACCGCGAATGAGTCGGCAAGATTCTCCCCAAGCAGAGTTTATCTATTGCCCGCACTAAAATATTATCCCCAGTGAAGTCGCCATTAAAAGATTATCCCCAATGGAGTTCATTTCTTTCACAAACAGAAACTTTATCCCCAATAGAGTTTATTATCGCCAGCAATGATAGTTTATCCCCAGCCGAGGTTGTTCCTCCAAATCAACAGGTCCTCTAACAGAGCATCTCTTCCACACAGAGTCATTTTCTCGCCGGTTTATTCTCCAGCAGGATTATTCTCACAATCATCTTCATTCATTATCCCCAGCAGAGACGAAAATTCAACTCTTTGCTCCAGCAGCAATCCAAGATTTATTTTCCCCAGCTAGAGAACATCAAAAACATTGCATGTCCATACATCATGACATACGCATGCGCATCATACAACACAAGCTCATTTATTTTGAGAACATCATTGCTTGATACATATCATGCATTGCATACGACTAACCTTTACCTTTCAGGAAAGATACAACCAAATCCTCACAGATTCGAGCTATGAAGCCCGGATCCAACTGGATAGTATCTTAATTTCTACAACATATTGTGAAGCCCAGAGAACGACCAAATAACAGTATCAAACACCACGAAGCCTGGAATCGACCAGATAGTGGTTTATCTCTAAGCTATGAAGCCCGGATTCGACCGGATAATAGTTTAATCCTAAGCAAGTTAGTGTGAAGCCTGGATTACGACCAAATAGAAGTGTGAGACACAATGAAGCCTGGATTCGACCAGATAGTGGTATGTCATAAACACAAGTCGTGAAGCCCGGATTACGACCAGATAACAGCTCAGTAAATTACTGTGAAGCCTGGATTACGACCAGATAGCAGTGCGAGGTACCATGAAGCCTGGATTACGACCAGATAGTGGTATATCATAAACACAAGCCGTGAAGCCCAGATTATGACCGGATAACAGCTCAACAAGTTATTGTGAAGCCTGGATTACGTCCAGATAGCAATACAACTGTGAAGCCTAGATTATGACCAGATAGCAGCCAAAGACACCGCGAAGCCTGGATTACGACCAGATAGTGTTATATCTTTAATACAAGTTATGAAGCCCGGATTACGATCGGATAGTATCTTGATTTCCTACGAACACCATGAAGCCTGGATTTCGACCAGATAGTGGTATGGGACACCGCGAAGCCTGGATTACGACCAGATAGCGGTAAAAAAGCACTGAAGCCTAGATTACGACCAGATAACAGTGAGGGACACTATGAAGCTTGGATTACGACCAAATAGCAGTTTACCCAGCCAAATACTATGAAGCCCGGATTACGACTGGATATTAGTAGGCCCAAAGCCAAAGGGAAGCTCGGATTACAACCGGATAACCATTTGATCTATTCTGAAGCCTGGATTACGACCAGATAAGAAGCGAGGTATTGTGAAGCCTAGATTACGACCAGATAGCAGTACAGAACACCATGAAGCCTGGATTGACCAGATAATGGTATAAAGCATCGTGAAGCCTGGATTACGACCAGATAACGATAAAAGGACTGAAGCCTGGATTACGACCAGATAACAGTACAAGATGCTGTGAAGCTTGGATTTCAACCAAATAGCAGTTTACCTGGATAGTTACTAAGAAGCCCGGAGTCGACCAGGTATTAATGTGCCCTAAATTCAAGTTGAAGCCCGGATGCGACCGGATAACAACTCATTTCCTTCTGAAGCCTAGATTACGACCAGATAAGAATCAAGAAATTGCGAAGCCCGAATTACGATCGGATAGCAAATTTAATCTCACCTCCCAAGTAAGTTACTATGAAGCCTGGATCACGACCAGATAGTAGTTCACTTTCACCTCTTCAACCAAGAGATGATTTCCCAGTAGAATAACGGACGACCAAAGCTCCTAAAATTCTATTTCTCTCAAGACAGAGACCAACATTCCCCAGCAGAATCTTCCTCAACAACAGGTATACTGATTCTCGCTAAGGAATCTCTTAGGCGATCGACACTTCTTAGGATGGCATATTTAAGCCCATCCCCCGTCAGCAGTGTCTAAATGGCATATGTAAGCCTATTCCCAACATCGTAAGACGGACACCACTTCATGCGAGTGCAAATTTCTGGGCACTCTAGTGTTCAATCATCTTCCACCTTCGGATCACGAAAGGCAGAAAAGCCAATCTACATCCTCGGGTTTAAGAAGATTGAACAGGGGCAGCTGTTGTACCCCAAAATTTTCCCTCCCATATTTCTCAAAACATTTCAAGAAAGATCCTCAAGTTGCTCAAGGAAGTCCAAGGGTTGGCCAGACAAGCTCTCTCCTAAGGCAGTCTACCTCAAATTAGGGTTTCATATTGCATCAAGATACTTGAGTCCAAGGGATCCCAAATGCTCACCATTGTCCTAATATGTTCTCAAGATCATCCATGTCAAGTTTCAAGCCTTGCAGAGGAAATTTGCTCAGTCAATTGCTCAAAGGCCTGAAAATCGACTATGCTAGGGCAAAAGTCAATTGTGGCCCACATATAGTCAAACTTCAAGATTTTTGGTCAACATCCTCATTTTTAAGTATATTTCATCATTTGATCAAGGGTTGATCATGATTCATCAAGGATTGCTCATAATTCATCAAGACTCAAAAGTTGCTAAATTAGGGTTTTATAGGAAAAGTCAACTCAACTTTGACCAAGCATAACTTTCTCATACTTTATGAGAAATGACCCATCCAAATCTCATTTTGAAGAGGATGCAATTCTCTACAATCCATCTTCATCTCCCAAGTTCAAAATAAGCACTCACAAGAAGTTATCAATTTTGACATTATAGGTCATTTTGGAAAGTCAACAAAAATACCTTTTTTGTCAAAGCTTCATCCATGAGCATGGAATATCAAATTGAGAATAGACCAAAAGGGTTGCTTAGAGGATATCTCAAGCTTTCTAAAAATTCCAAGAACACCTTCAAAGAGTCAAAACTGAGGAAGTTATGCATTGGTGAAGTTGACCTTTTTTGCAAAATTATCAAAAGTCAACTATGCCTCAAATTGCAATTTTTGCCAAATGGGCCCAATATTTTGCACTTGTTTTGAGTTGGCAACATGGTCCACGAGTCCTAGCCCTTTCCACTTGTTATTATCTTATTTTTATTATTTATTTTGATTTTTATTTGAATTAAATCAATTTAAATCAAAACAAATCATAGAAAATCCAAATCATTGAAATCTCAAGATATTGTGCATGTTTCAGGTCTCATATCCAGTTGGCAAGTGATTGAATTCGTGCAAGGCTTTTGTGAGCATAAAAATATTGGTTTTAGCCTATTTTTGGAATGATTTTCAAAGGAATCAAATCAAGATCAAAATCAATAATGGAGAAAGATTGAGATCAAGTTTTCAACCCTAATTCAATCCTTGATATATATTGAGTATTTGCGGACCTAAAACAAGGCTAGAGAGAGGTGCAAGAACAAGAACCAAACTTGAAAAAATCCCAAAAAAGTGCAGACACAAATTCATAGTTCCAGTCAACTACAAGACTCTTTGACCATCATATGATCGGTGGGAACGAGAACTGACTGTTTTTGGAATGCTGGTTCGCGTTTGCGTTTGTTTTTGCAAAGTGTCGCGGTAAGCAAGAGTCACCACTGTCTTTTATTTTATCCAACAAGGGAAAGGACAAAAGCACAGAAAAATTCCTTTTCGAGATGTTTCTCAGGTTCGGGAGGTAGATTATAGAAAGGGAAGGTGTTAGCACCCTTTCTATCTGTGGTTATCCACGGGCTCTTAGGTACTTGCTCACTATGTTTTCAAAAGGTTTGCTTTTCTTTGTGATTATGGGTTTTGAAAAGAATTTTGTTTTTGAAGAAAGTATAAGTGCGAAAAGTTTTTGTTTTGTTTTTAAAAGAGAGCAAGTACTTAAGAACCTCTACCTACTCAAAAAGGAATTTAATTGTGCAAATGTCCTTTAGACAGTACTATCCTACTATTGAGGAGTAGGTAGCACCATCGTCGGAGTTTTCGGGTCAATTCGATTTTAGGGACGTGTGGTCACTAAAGCAACGTTAGGACGCTTTAGTGGTAATCCTAATGTCTTAGATCATTTTTATCGAGGCGACCATTTCGAGGCAACTTATGATCTTGGGACAAAGGACGACCTCTAAAACATCCTATACTTAATGACCACGTTCGAGGCAACCAAGTGAGGTGTACCCTAAGTGTGGCATGTGCATGTGTCAATTTTCAGTTTATATTATCTTTGTACATGTTATGGTGAGCTACTGTTGATTTTAAGTTAAGACAGATCTTGTCATACAATCCTAGTTAGCATACATCTAAACAGTTAATATATGTACAGGAATTTAAAGTGCAGAAATTGTAAATCCTACGCTATTACAAGGCTTCGGGGAGGGGGATTATTTACATGTCCAAAAATTGGGGGAATAAAGGCAATAAAGTAAAAGTTTAAGCTAAACTATTACAAACCAGTAAGCAGTTACAATAAAATAGACACGCGTAAAACAAGGAAAAGAGGCGTCTAAGAAATTTCTAAATAAATAAGAAAATCTTTTTTTGTTGTTTTTGGTTAAGAAAATATTTGAATTAAACAATCCTAGGTCTAGTTTATTTTAAATTGATAAAATAAAGTTAAAATAATTAATTAATTTGTTTACAAAATTAATTTGAATAAAAAAACTAACCTAATGTTTTTTGTGATTTTTTTGACTTAAAGTTAATTTAAATGATAAGGTCAATAAAGAAATAACGAAAACAAAAAATAAAAACACAAAGGGCATCCTTCGATCCAGGGAAAAAAGGAGTTTCGACCCAGGGAGGGAAATGGTCCTTTCGATTGGGCCAGACAGTAAGGCGTGAGTAGCCTTCGATCCAGGGAAGAGGATTGTCTTTCGATCATGGAGGTCATGGCTTTCGATCCAGGAATGAGATGCCTCCTTCGATCCAGCATGCTAATGGGTTCGATCCAGAGAAGGGCTCTCCTTCGATCTGGGATGTTATACCTGCAAAAGCATGTTAGCAAAATAAAATGCAGGGCCTGGGTATTGAACCCCAGGCCCTTCGATCCTGCGCTTGCTGGGTCTCTTCAGGCTATGTCTGCAGCAAATATTAGCAAATGATGGACATGGCCTGGGTGCCAAACCCAGGCCCTTTGATCCTGTCTAGGATGGCAAATCGAAAGTAACGACGAGTAATGATATGTTATGCGAAAAACAAGGTTGGATAATTTACCCTTTCTTACCAACGGATTGGACTTTCGATTTGGGCGCTTCCTGGGCGTAGGCACCTTCGATCTGGGCTTCTGGTCTTGGCTACTTATGAAAATGCTGATGACATTTGGGCAGCATAACTCCAATGTCTTTTGTTCTCTTGTTGTGTGATTTTCGTTGTGTATTCTCCTGCAGATTTTTGTGTGTGTTGTATATTTTCGTGTGTATATTTTGTCTTGGTAATGTATGCTGGCCTTTGTATTTATAGGGGTGTGAGGGTGCAGTAATGGCAAGGGACAACCATTAAACAGGCCATTAAAGCCATGAGACAAGAATAAGACACATTAAATAATTTCCTTTTTTGAAACATTCGTGTCCCTTGAATGAACCTGGACGCTTTTGGATTTCGAATGCTTTCAGGCCATGCTCTTCGATTAGTCCTGATTTGTCTCTTTCGAATGGGCTCCATGCGTTCCCTTCGAATGGGCCTGGCCCAAATATCAATCGAAGGATTCCAGTCGAAAGGCTCTGCTAACAGGCCAATCAAAAGGTGTTGTTCATGCCAATCGAAGGACATGGTTGACATGCCAGTCGAAATTGCCTTGACATAATTCCAATTGAATGCTTGTCCATAATGACAATCGAAAGACTCCTTCAGAATGCCAATCAAAGGGTCTTTCAGGATGCCAATCGAAATTCTTGTCCAGAATGTCAATCGAAGTGTCTTTCAGGATGCCAATCGAAAGGTACTTAAAGTACCACTCAAAAAACTTCTTTTTCCTTAGGCAAGAGTTTGTGATCAACCATGCAGGGGGAAGACTTTGGAAAACATGAGAGGGAAAATTTTGGGGTGCAACAGTTGCCCCTGTTCAATTTTCTTAAACCTGAGGATATAGATTGGCTTTCTAGCCTTTCGCGATCCGAAAGTGGAAGATAATTGAACACTAGAGTGCCCAGAAATTTGCACTCGCATGGTGTAGTATCAGCATTGTGACGTCGGGAATGGGCTTACAGATTCCATTTGGAGATTGTTGGTAGGAGGATGAGCTTATGGATGCCATCTGGAGGAGTGTCGATCGCATAAGAGATTCCTTAACGAGAACTTGCATACATGTTGTTGTAGAAGATTCCACTGGGGAAGTCTAACTTTGTTTGAGATTTAGGAACCGACTCGTGCTCACCGGGAGTATACCGTTGAGGTTATAGTACTCGTCATGTCTGGTTCCAAGTATTAATCTTCAATCTCTTTGTGTAGATAGTTTTCCTGGCTTGTTACAGGTATTAATCTCTGACCTGAGAAAGAAAGGTCTTCCTGGCTTGTTACAGGTATTAATCTTCAATCTCATCATGTAGATAGTTTTCCTGGCTAGTTTCAGGTATTAATCTACAATCAGTCGTCCACGGATAGTTTTCCTGGCTTGCTACAGGTATTAAACTGGGACTTCAAAAGGTTTTAGAACATCTTCAACTGGATCGGCATCAGAAAAATCTTTAGGAATCGATTTAACTGGACTAGAGATGGCCTTTGACTGGATCGGCGTCAGAAAAATCTTTAGGAATCGAGTTAACTGGACCAGGCAAGGTCTTGGAATCTTCAACTGGATCTGCATCAGGAAAATCTTTAGGAATCGATTTAACGGGACCAGAGAAGGCCTTTGACTGGATCGGCATCAAAAAAATCTTTAGGAATCGATTTAACTGGGCCAGGAAAGGTCTTGGAATCTTCAACTGGATCTGCATCAGGAAAATATTTAGGAATCGATTTAACCAGACCAGAGAAGGCCTTTGACTGGATCGGCATCAGAAAAATCTTTAGGAATCGATTTAACTGGACCAGGCAAGGTCTTGGAATCTTCAACTAGATCTGCATCAGGAAAATCTTTAGGAATCGATTTAACTGGACCAGAGAAGGCCTTTGACTGGATCGGCATCAGAAAAATCTTTAGGAATCGATTTAACTAGACAAGGCAAGGTCTTGGAATCTTCAACTGGATCTGCATCAGGAAAATCTTTAGGAATCGATTTAACCGGACCAGAGAAGGCCTTTGACTGGATCGGCATCAGAAAAATCTTTAGGAATCGATTTAACTGGACCAGGCAAGGTCTTGGAATCTTCAACTAGATCTGCATCAGGAAAATCTTTAGGAATCGATTTAACTGGACCAGAGAAGGCCTTTGACTGGATCGGCATCAGAAAAATCTTTAGGAATCGATTTAACTGGACCAGGCAAGGTCTTTGAATCTTCAACTGGATATGAATCAGGAAAATCTTTAGGAATCGATTTAACTAGACCAGAGAAGGCCTTTGACTGGATCGGCATCAGAAAAATCTTTAGGAATCGATTTAACTGGACCAGGCAAGGTCTTGGAATCTTCAACTGGATCTGCATCAGGAAAATCTTTAGGAATCGATTTAACCGGACCAGAGAAGGCCTTTGACTGGATCGGCATCAGAAAAATCTTTAGGAATCGATTTAACTGGACCAGACAACGTCTTGGAATCTTCAACTGGATCTGCATCAGGAAAATCTTTAGGAATCGATTTAATTGGACCAGAGAAGGCCTTTGACTGGATCGACATCAGAAAAATCTTTAGGAATCGATTTAACTGGACCAGGTAAGGTCTTGGAATCTTCAACTAGATCTGCATCAGGAAAATCTTTAGGAATCGATTTAACTGGACCAGAGAAGGCCTTTGACTGGATCGGCGTTAGAAAAATCTTTAGGAATCGATTTAATTGGGCCAGGCAAGGTCTTGGAATCTTCAACTGGATTTGCATCAGGAAAATCTTTAGGAATCTATTTAACTAGACCAGAGAAGGCCTTTGACTGGATCGGCATCAGAAAAATCTTTAGGAATCGATTTAACTGGACCAGGCAAGGTCTTGGAATCTTCAACTGGATCTTTCCTGAAAGGTAAAGGTCAGTCATATGCAATGCATGATATGGATCAAGCAATGATGTTCTCAACATAAATGAGATGGTATGATGTGGATATGCATGTATCATGATGTATGGAAGTGTGATGTTTTAGCTGGGGAAAATTAATCCCGGATAGCTTGCTGGAGAATAGAGTTGAATTCTTCGTTTCCGCTGGGGATAACGAACGAAGATGATTGCAAGGATAAACCTGTTAGGAGAAAAGAACTCCGGTGGGGGATAAACAGGATGAAGAGATTACTCTGAGGGGAAATACTCTATGGGGAAGAGATACTTTGCGGAGATTTTAACGATGAACTCCGCTGGGGAAGATATACTCTGTTGAGGATTTTAACGATAAACTCCGCTGGGGATTTCGTTGATAAGCTCTGTTGGGTATTTTGATGATAAACTCCGTTGGGGATTCCGTTGATAAGCTCTGTTGGGGATTTTGATGATAAACTCTGCTGGGGATGGATTACCGTTGCTGGTGATATTGAATCTGTTGAGGATAGAAGTCCTGCTTGGGGAAAGAAAGAACTTCGCTAGGGATGATCTTTCAGTTGCAACTTGGAGAGGATAACCTTCTGAAATTGGCTGGGGAGACTTATTTGTGCTTCATAGGGGATAAGCTTCCAGAATCTACTGGGGAAGATGATTCAACTCCATTGGGGAAACTTTTATTTTTTTAGACTGCGCTGGGGAAATGGCTCCACTGGGGGTATCTTGTATTCCTCCGGGAAACATTCTTATACTCTGTTGAGGAATATTAAGACTGCCGGGGATACTCTTACGCTTGCTGGAGAATATCCTTATACTCCGCTAGGGAATATTAAGATCTTCTGGGGATACCAAACCTTTTCAGGGCTGACGGTAGACTAACTCTGCTTGGGGAGAGTATTACTGATTTGTACATAGCTGCAAGTCTCAGCTGAGAGAGCTATCATTACTGTTTTACTCTACGGGGAGTGATAGTATCTTAGCCATATTCTTCAGCTGAATATACCTTGGTACCCGGGGGACAGAGAAATTTGTACAGTTCAGACAATTCTTATTTGCCCCTGTTTTTGTGGGACAAGGTGCCTACGGCGGCCCTATGGATCTTGTATTATCCCCACCTATGAGGTGCTTGGTAATTGCCGATTGAAGTGACAAATCTTCTTCTGGTAGGCAAGTGACGAGATGACGGGACATAGTCGTACGTTTTGATCCCTAATTTTTTTCCTGGACCACCCTTTCGGGTTTTCAGTCCATCGGGATACCCTTTTTTGCCCAAGCCTCCTTTTCAGGTTTTCGACTTGCCGGGTGTACACATTTTCATTTCCATCCCTTATTTTTGACCGAACCCTTTTGGTTCGCCGGGAAGCCCTTATTTTTGCATAGGCCAGTCAACCTAGCGGGTCTTTGATTATGCGTAGTACTTTTTTTACTATGTCCACGCTCTCAGAGTGTAGGGAGGTGTCACTGCTAGTAGTGTCGTGTTGCCATACTACCAGAAGATGTTTGATCATGTAAGATTCGTTGCTGGAATTCATGTCCCATGCCCCAGGTGACGGAGATGGAGACTTGCCCCTGGTTACTCTACACTTCTTCAGAGATTTCTTGGAATCTTGACTGGACTGCCCCAGGTGTGCTAGATAGTGACATGTCATGCCCCCTTGTTTATAGGAGATTTGCCAATGGAAGCGTCATCCTTTTTGAAGTGATTTTGTTCACTGAGAGGGCTTTCGTTCATCGGATATTCGTTGTGTGAATTTCTCTGCTGTCAAACAAATAGCCAAATGCAAACAGTGATATTCAGATAATGCAAAGTTTATGCTTGTCTCGAAGTTTTTGAAAAATGCATTTTTTAGCAGAAAACTCTTTATAAGACAAATTCAACACAAGATTTAGGGCAAAGCCTTACAGGAGTCAGGATACCTTTTGTAACAGTATGCTTTCGAACTAACCCATGCTTCAGTTAGGACTTTTGAAGGGTTGTAATATGGCTTGGTTCACGGTTTAAGAAACAAAGGATAAAGGCTCAAAGTATATTTGTACCCACTCGCTCTTCGTGATGTTCTTCAATCCTAAACTTAGTTAATTGTGCATTTGAACTCCAAATGAGTCTGGAACGACGTTTTTAGTGATGGTTCACACAAGTTGAATTTTTGAAGGCAATCATTTTTGCAACATTTTTCATGTTGTCGAGGATTTGTAATGACCTCGTTCTTTTGATTTGTTATCCCTAATTTTTGCCTGACTGTTCCTGTTTTTGAGATTACAGTCAGCGGGATGCCCCAGCTTTCTTAAACCTCCTTTATAGGTTTTGGCTCAGTGGGTTTTTTTTGAGAGATTGACTGCCTATGAGATTAGGAACCACCACTGTCTTTTGATTCCAGAGGAATGCTTTTGATGTCGTTCATTATATTATGAACTGAGAGTTTTGCAACTTCAATGCACATCTTTTGAATTAACTGAGAGACTACCCTGCCCCAGGTTTAAATCAAAGGTTTCAATTTGTTTAAAAACAGAAAACTCCTACTTCTTTGGCTCGAAGGGGTTGACTAGGGATTATCTTCCTTATAACTCCAGTGTTTAGGATTTGAAAGAAATACCTGTACATCGTTAGCAAGGTCTGTCCAAAAGCATACTGTATGAGATTATGGCATTGTTTCGTCATCCTCCCTCTAAAGGCTTGTAACTTTTAGCAAGAGTTGAATGTCATAAAGTGAGTAAAAAGCATAGTTTAAATGTAATTAAAGGATGAATTCAAGACAAACATATGCAATGCATTAGTGAAACAGAGTTTGACATTAATAGATAAATGTTTGAATAGCAAAGAGATTACAACTTGAAAATTCAAATGAACAAAAGTCTTCTCATCTCAGTACTGATCACTTCAAATGGTGAACCTTGGAGGGATGGTAGAAAAACTCAGCCTGACCATCTTGTGTGAATTCCAATGCTCCTTCATCAATCAGTTTTTGAATTTTGTACCTCAACTTCCAACAGTCGTCAGTATCGTGCCCCGGACTGTTAGAATGGTACGCGCACCTTGCATCAGGATTGTAGTTGGGTGAAGAAGTCTTAGGATTCAGATGAGGTCCTACTAACGTCACCAGATTCAGTCTCAACAGATGTTGCAAAGCTTGGGACAGCGGCATGTTGAGCTTGGTAAACGGCCTCTGGTCAACCCGTTGCTTTTGGTGAGGTTGCTGTTGGACCCTTGAGGTAGTAGCAACTTGGAGAGGTCCATTATTTACCAAGCCAAACCCTTGTCTTCTTGGAGGCTGATCAATGACTTGACCACCAGCCTTAACCGTTTGCTTCATGTTGTTGTATCTGTCTTGATGAAGCTGGTTGATCATGGTTCTCAGCTCTTCTTGTTCCCGAGCTAAGCCTTGGATAAGAGCCATCTGCCCCAGCATCTGGGTTCTCAATGCATCTACCTCAGCTTGCAGATGTGTCAGCCGTTCGTCCTTATTGTCTTCAGGACTTTTCTTGACCAAGTTCCCCATGAGGAGTGTTCTCAACTCTTCCTTCCCCTTGGATAGGTTTAGGAAGATTTCCCTGAACTGAGTCTCTTGAGTATGAAGATCCTGGTTGTCTTGTGGGAAAGCCATTGCTGAAATAAACAGCGAGAACATGAGAGACCTGTATTGGGAGACCTGTTATGCAATGATATGTATGATATATGTATGCAATGTTTTCAAGGATCTCGCGGGGTAAACAAGAAACTTGTTAGAATTTGCATCTGGTAGCTTGATTGAAGGAACTTCATGTTGCTGAGAGTCCTTCTTCAAGAGTCAAGCTCACCATATCGAGTGGGTCGTCGCCCCTGACTCAAATTGTCGTGCTTGGATTTCTAGACAACCTTGGCTAGAGGAAAATAAATCCCCTTTTCCCCTTGCTAGCCATTTGATTTACCATAACCTGCATCATAGACCCTTGAGATCCTTGAAATGGTTAAAGAAATGTTAAGGCATGATGTTATGATGTGTATGTTATGCGTTTAAGCAAAAGTGTGAAGTGGTGTAAGTAAACCCTGCAATAAATCCAAGTTATTGGATAAGGACTATAAACAAAACCTGCAAGGAACTCATGTTGTCAGATAACAAGAATGTGCAAGTAGTTCAAGTTTGAAGGCACACAAGTCACAAAAACAACCTTAAGTTTAGGTTGGCATGGAGTTTCATAGGTAAGTACCCTCTTGAGTGTAGTTGGCTCAAAAACCTGTCCTATAAATAGTAACCGGGTTCTAAGGAGCTCAATATCATTGGATTGTTTTCTATGTTCATCGTTTTGGTTTAGCCAATGAACTAGCGACCAAAATATTCCAAGAAAAAAATCCTCAATGAGTGTAGTATCGAGTATCTACCAACTTCAAACTGCACCAAAGTCGGTCATCTCACTACCCCTAAAAAAGGCCAAGATGGTCAAGTAAGGTTCTAAGGTCAATTGATGCTTCACGACACCACGCGGCGGCCCCGTACTCTCCTTGACTTAACTCAAGGGTTACCGATACTCACCAAAGTGCCATATCAATGTAGCTACTGTTTCAACCATGTCGGTATACCCTGCACAGTTCCCTCACAGTTTGTTCCTACTTACCTAAAGGGTATCCCCAGATCCAGGTTAGGATCTATAGAACTCCGATACAAACCCACAAGTGCTAGATTATTGGTCTACTATGGATACTAATTGCCATCGTCATTCCAGAACTTGTCACAAGTGCTAGATTTATGCTGACAAAGTACATGTACCTCTAGTTCCTTTAAATGTCTTGACTGCTCCTTGGCCATTTGCAACGTGGGGAATTGATATGATTGGAGAGATTAAGACCACCCCTTCTAATGGGCATCGTTTCATCCTGATCGCCATTGATTACTGTATAAAATGGGTAGAAGCAACATCATTTGCCTCTGTTACCAAGAATGTTATGGCTCGGTTCATCAAGCATAACCTTATATGTCGGTATGGAATGCCCGAAAGAATCATCACGGATAATGGTACCAATATCAATAATACTATGATCATGGAACTCTGCATGCAGTTCAAGATTAAACACCATAATTTTTCTCCATATCGACCAAAGATGAATGGGGCAGTGGAAGCTGCCAACAAGAATATTAAGAAGATTTTGAAAAAGATGACAGTGACATACAAAGATTGGCACGAGATGTTACCATATTCTATTCATGATTATCCCACTTCAGTATGTACATCAACTGGGGAAACCCCATTTTCTCTAGTCTACATGTGATACGGTGGCCAGAACCGGGACGTGGTTTCCCTATTTGTTTAAGGAATTTGCTGGTTTGTGTTTTGCGTTTGTGTTCGCAAAATGTCACGGTAAGCAAGAGTCGCCACCGTCTTTTATTTTATCCAACAAGGAAAGGAAAAAAGCACAGAAAAATTCTTTTTTCGAGATATTTCTGAGTACGGGGGGTAGATTTATAGAAAGGGAAGGTATTAGCACCCTTTCTATCCGTAGTTATCTACGGGCTCTTAGGTACTTGCTCATCATTTTCAAAATTGTTTTCTTTGTGTTTGTGGGCTTTGAAAAGTTTTTGTTTTAACTTCGATTTAACTCTTGCTTCTGTCTTCAAGAGTGTAATGAAGTGTTTTTGAAAACTTGTTTGTAAAGGAGTGTATATGTGAGAAAAAGTTTGTTTGGAATGAGCAAGTACTTAAGAACTAATCTACCTACTCGAAAAAAGAATCGTTCTATGCTTGTTTCCTTTAGACAACTTTATCCCACTATTAGTGAGTAGGTAGCATCGTCGTTGGAGTTTTGAGGGTCAATTCGAAAGGGACGTACGGTCACTAAAGCAATGTTAGGACGTCTTAGTAATAACCCTAATGTCTTAGATCAATTATTTGGGGAAACAATTCCAAGGCAACCATTCCGAGGCAACTTTTCCGAATCGGGACTTTGATCTTTGTTTAGACAAAAGGACGACCACTAAAGCATCCTATACACAATGACCATTTACCGAAGGCAACCAAGTGGGAGTGTACCCTAGGAGTGCGCATGTGCGAATGATTCAATTTCAGTTTATTTATCTTTGCACATTTAGGGTGATCTAACTGTTTTAAAATTAATCATACATTCTTGTCATGCATCCCTATATCATACATCTAACAGTTAACAATTTGCGGAATTTAAAGTGCGGAATTTAAACTACACTATTACAAGGCTTTGGGTATTTACATAGCCAAAAACAAACCCTTTGAAAATAAAGCGATAAATGTAAATAAATGTCCTAATTAAACTATTACAAACTGTAGGCAGTTACATCAATATGGTAAATAATAAAAATAAAGCGCGCGAGAAGAATTAAGATCGACGAGAATTTAAGGTTTTGACCCTTCTAACCTAATTAAAAGAAAAATTGTTTTTTTGTTGTTTTTAATAAAAGAAATAAGTTTTCTAAATTAAATATGCAATTAATTAGTTAATTAAATTAATTAATAAAAATAATTACATGACCTATTTTGGTTTCTTTGGTTATTTTAGGAAAAAATAAAATATAATTAAGTTAGTAATAAAACCTATTTATTCTAATTATTTTTAAGTTATTTACAAAAAGAAATTAAAGTTTTACCTAAAATTAAAATTTAATTAAGAAAAAATCCTAAATCTACTTTTATGTGATTTTTATATTTGTTTATTGATAAAAAAATAAAAGGGATTAAAAGAAATAAATAAAACGAATAAAACATGAAAATAAAGATGGGCCTAGTAGCAAAAGTAAACAGGGGGTGCAATCATCAAAAATCCCTAGGCCCAATCTTCGAAAGCTTCATGCTCTAACTATGGTGTTTTTTTATTCTTGCGTGGAACCTATGATTCAACCATCCATAACTGTTCTATATAAACTCAAACAAACGTTAGCATACCATAAAATGTGATTAAAATTAGAGATTCAAAGTTTAAAATTTTACCAAACCGGTGTTGTCAAATAGGGGGCGTGCTAGGCGTGTGATGGATTTCTCTTGGGCCTTGTAAGACTCTTGAGGACTTCAAGAGGATGAGGCTTGATGTCAATTGAGAGAGACCGGAACCTCGAGATATGACTTGCATCAATTCTTTGATTTCTGGAGAGCTTTTTGAAGAGCTTTTAGAGAGCTTTTTGAAGAGCTTTTTGAGAGCTTTTTAGAGAGGACTTTCATCCCTTTCAAGCTTGTATGGCTCTATATTTATAGAGGAGAATTAGGAGACAAGAAATCATGGAAAGAATCTCCCTCATAATATTGTGTTTTAAGACCATGATCAAGATTTGAAAAAAAATGTCATATTTGATGATTTTATGCCATTTTCACATGTGGATGAACCTGGACATATTTGGAAATTTATTTCACGAAATCAATTGACATAAACCAGCATAAAACTTTCCCAAAATGGATTCACATAAAAATTTACATTATTTCTATTATTTATTTATTTAATTCTCAATTTTAATGAATAAAATATCAAAATAAATAGCATAAATAGTAGAAAAATGTATGGGTGGGCTTATAGATCGTGGACCATGTTAGGAATGAGTTTCAAACTTGAAAAGATAGGCCCATTTGGAAAAAATCCAAGTTTGGTCAATATTTGCTTCATGCATTTTTTCAAAAATTGTCCAACTTTGACAATGCATATCTCTCTCAATTTTAACCTTATGAGGGTGTTCTTGGATTTTTTAGAAAGCTTAGGATGTCCCCTAAGAAACCTATTTGGTTTCATCTCAATTGGATCTTCCATGTTCATGTAAGAATATTTGACCCAAAAGGTGTTTTTGTTGACTTTTCAAAATGACCTATAATGTCTAAATTTATATCTTCTTGTGAGTGCATATTTTGAACTTGGGAGCTGAAGATTAATTGTAGGGAATTACATCCTATTAAAAATGAGCTTTGGATGGGTCATTTATGATAAAGTATGAGAAAGTTATACTATGTCAAAGTTGAGTTGACTTTTCCTGCAAAACCCTAATTTAGCAACTTTTGGGTTTTGATGAATTGTGAGAAATCCTTGAGGAATCATGATCAACCCTTGATCAAATTATAAATAATACTTCAAAATAAGGATGTTGACCAAAAATATTGAAGTTTGACTGTATGTGGGCCACAGTTGACTTTTGCCCTAGCACAGTCGACTTTTGGACCTTTGAGCAATTGACTGAGCAAACTTCCTCTGCAAGGCTTCAAACTTGACATGGATGATTTTGAGAACATATTAGGACCATGTTGAGCATTTGGGACCACTTGGACTCAAGTATCTTGATGCAACATGAAACCCTAATTTGGGATAGATTGCCTTAGGAGAGAGCTTGTCTGGCCAACCCTTGGACTTTCTTGAGCAACTTGAGGATATTTATTGAAATGTTTTGATAAATATGGGAGGGAAAATTTTTGGGTACAACAGCTGCCCCTATTCAATCTTCTTAAACCTGAGGGTGTAAATTGGCTTTCGTGCCTTTCGTGATCCGAAGGTGGAAGAGGATTGAACACTAGAGTGCCCAGAAATTTACACTCGCATGAAGTGGTAATTGTCTTGTGATGTCGGGAATGGGCTTACAGATGCCATTTAGAAATTGCTGACGAGGGGATGGGCTTAAAGATGCCATTTGAAGGGGTGTCGATCGCATAAGAGATTCCTTAGTGAGAGCTTGTATACCTGTTGTTGAGGAAGATTCCGCTGGGGAAGGTTGTTCTTTGTTGAGAGAAGTAGAATTTTAGAAGCTTCGGTCGTCCGTATTCTACTGAAGAAATCATCTATGTCGAGATTTAGGAACTCATCCTTAATTCAACTAAAGAAACATCTCTGTCGAGATTTAGGAACTCGTCCGTAATTCAACTGAGGAAACATCTCTGTCAAGATTTAGGAACTCGTCCGTAATTCAACTGAGGAAACATCTCTATCGAGATTTAGGAATTCGTCTGTAATTCAACTGAGGAAACATCTATGTCGAGATTTAGGAACTCGTCCGTAATTCAATTGAGGAAACATCTCTGTCGAGATTTAGGAACTCGTTCGTAATTCAACTGAGGAAACATCTCTGTCGAGATTTAGGAACTCGTCCGTAATTCAACTGAGGAAACATCTCTGTCGAGATTTAGGAACTCGTCCGTAATTCAACTGAGGAAACATCTTTGTCGAGATTTAGGAACTCGTCTGTAATTCAACTGAGGAAACATCGTTGTCAAGATTTAGGAACTCGTCCATAATTCAATTGAGGAAACATCTCTGTCGAGATTTAGGAACTCATCTGTAATTCAACTGAGGAAACATCTCTGTCGAGATTTAGGAACTCGTCCGTAATTCAACTGAGGAAAAATCTCTGTCGATATTTAGGAACTCGTCCGTAATTCAACTGAGGAAACATCTCTGCTGAGATTTAGGAACTCGTCCGTAATTCAATTGAGGAAACATCTCTGTCGAGATTTAGGAACTCGTCCGTAATTCAATTGAGGAAATATCTCTGTCGAGATTTAGGAACTCGTCCGTAATTCAACTGAGGAAACATCTCTGTCGAGATTTAGGAACTCGTCCGTAATTTAACTGAGGAAACATCTCTGTCGATATTTAAGAACTCGTCCGTGATTCAACTGAGGAAACATCTCTTCTGAGATTTAGGAACTCGTCTGTAATTCAACTGAGGAAACATCTCTGTCGAGATTTAGGAACTCGTCCGTAATTCAACTGAGGAAACATCTCTGTAGAGATTTAAGAACTCGTTCGTAATTCAACTAAGGAAACATCTCTGTCAAGATTTTGGAACTTGTCCGTAATTCAACTGAGGAAACATCTCTGTCGAGATTTAGGAACTCGTCTGTAATTCAACTGAGGAAACATTTCTGTCGAGATTTAGGAACTCTCCGTAATTTAATTGAGGAAACATCTCTGCTGAGATTTAGGAACTCGTCCATAATTCAACTGAGGAAACATCTCTGCTGAGATTTAGGAACTCGTTCCTAATTCAACTGAGGAAACATCTCTGCTGAGATTTAGGAACTCGTTCGTAATTCAACTGAGGAAATATCTCTGTCGAGATTTAGGAACTAGTCTATAATTCAACTGAGGTAAAAGCTTCATAGCTTGAATTTTGTGAGAATTTAATCGTATCCTTCCTGAAAGGTAAAGGTTAGTTGTATGTAATGCATGATATGTATCAAGCAAATGATGTTCTCAAAATAAATGAGATTATGTCGTATGATGAGTATGCATGTCGTGATGTATGGAAATGTGATGTTTTTAGTTGGGGAAAACAAATCCCGGATTGTTGCTGGAGAAAAGAATTGAATGCTTCGTTTCTGCCGGGGATAGTGAATGAAGATGATTGTGAGAATAAACCTGCAGGAGAGGATAATTCCACTGGGGAATAAACTGACGAGAGAATGACTCTGTGGGGAAAAGATGCTCTGCTGAGGATTTCACTGATAAATTCAACTGGGGATGAGTTACCGTTGTTGGTGATGATGAAACCTGTCGGGGATTGAATTTCTGTTTGTGAAAGGAATAAACTCTGTTGGGGATGATTTTCAAGTTGCGACTTCATGGGGAATAACCTTTTAAACTCTACTGGGGACAATCTTCCAGAGTCTACTGGGGATGATTTTTCAAACTCCACTGGGGATATTTTTTATACTCCGCTAGGGATAATTTTTTTTTAGTGTTGATGGTAGATAAACTCTGCTTGGGGAAAATATCGCCAATTCATTCACGGTTGCGAGTCTCAGCTGTGGAGAATCAACACCACTATCTTTTTCCTACTCTACAGGGAGTGAATGTTACTGGGACGCTTGCTGAGGATATGATAATGACTTCGTATCAAGACTTTTCTGCCCCTGTATCTGCTGGAGAAGGTGCCTGCGGAGGCCTTGTGGATCGAGTGTTATCCCAACTCATGAGGTGCTTGGAAACTTTTTATCGAAATGATCAATCTTCTTCTGGTAGGCAAGTGACAAGATGACGGGACATAGTCGTACACTTTGATCCCTAATTTTTGCCTGGACTGTCTTTTCAGATTTTCAGTCCACCAGGATACCCTTTTTTCCCAAGCCGCCCTTTCGGGTTTTCGACTTGCCGGGTGTACAGAGTTTTTCATTTTTTATCCCTAATTTTTGCCCAAACCCTTTTGGTTCGCCGGGATGCCCTTATTTTGCCTAGGTCAGTCGACCTAGCGGGTCTTTTTTCATGCGCAGTGTTTTCTGACTATGTTCACGCTCTCAGGGTGTAGGGACTTGTCACTGTCGGTAGCATTGTGTTGCCATACTACTAGAAGATGTTCATTTGATCATGCAAGATTTGTTGCTGGAATTCATGCCCAATGCTCCAAGTGATCCAGACGGAAATTTGCCCCTGGCTATTTGGCATCTTTGAGAGATTCTTTGAATCTTGACTTGACTGCCCCAGATGATGGACAATGATCATGCCGTGCCCCTTGGTTGGAAGTGTTTTTCCACTTGAGGTGGTCCTTTTTATTAAGAAGATTTTTGTTCACTAGATATTCGTCGTGCGAATTTCTCTGCTGTTGACCAAATAGTCATATGCAAACAATGTTATTTTAAGAATGCAAAGCTTATGTCTGTCTTAAAATTTTTGAAAATGCATTTTTCAGTAAGACAGGAAAATTTTGTAAAACGTGATGTCAACTCAGGATTTATAGCAAGTCCTACAGGAGTCAGGATACCTTTTGTGACAGTATGCTTTCAAACTAACCCATGCTTCAGCTAGGACTTTTAAGGGTTATAACGTAGCCTGGTTCATGGTTCAAGAAACAAATGATAAAGGCTCAAATTTTATTTGTACCTGTGATACGGTGGGAGAACTGACTTGAGGTTTTGCGTTTGTTTTCGCAAATGTTTCGGTTGAGCAAGAGTCGCCACCGACTTTTTATTTTATCCTAAGGAAAGGTTTAAAAAGCACAGCAAAAACCTTTGAGATTTTTCTTGGATTCGGGGAGTAGATTATAGAAAGGGAAGGTATTAGCACCCTTTCTATCCATGGTTATCCATGGGCTCTTAGGTACTTGCTTAGATCAACTTGCCTTGGTTTTCAATTGTTTGAAATGGTGCTTGGTGTGTGGTTTTGAAAATGTTTTGAAAAAGATGCCTTGTCTAGGCTACCCTTGTAATAATTCTTTACTCGAATGTTTTACAAAAGGTGTTTTGTCTTTTTGAAAAGATGTTTCAAGGTTTTTTTTGAAAGTTTGTTTTGAAAGTGTTTGTGAAGTGTGGTTTGCAAATAGGCAAGTGTTTTCTTTTGCAAGTTGACAAGTACTTAAGAGCTATCTACCCTAAAGTTCTCAAAGATTTTTGTTATGTTTTAAGCTTTTTAACAATTTTGTTCCACCATTGCATTTGGTGGACAATCTTGTGTTAGGATGTTAACAGGACGGGCGCGGGTCATCGTTTAGACCATAATTGCAATAGTGCTAAGTATCTTTGGGCAATTTCTCTTTGAAAGGGACTTGATCATTTTAGGCAACTTTTTGAAAGCGTCATCGAGGGACTATGATCATTTGATTGTTTGTTTTACCCAAAGAAACCTAACATGCAATATGGCCCAATTATTTAAAGGCAACAAGTGGAATACCCTAGGGGTGCAAGTGTGATATGTGTTGTCCATATTTCATGCTTGTTTATCTTGAAATTAGGTCAAACTATTTTGTTCTTTTTATTTGCATACAAACCCTAATTCTAGCATGGTATATTTAGAAAGCGTTTAAAGTGCGAAAAGTAAAATTCCTACACTATTACAACATAATATAGGAAGGGGGTACAAATGTTCAAATGGGGGGATATTTAGACAAGAAATTTAAACCTAGCTATTACATCCATTTTGGAATATTTACAAAATAATTGATTGCATAAATTAAATGGAAAATAAAATAAAGATGCAAAATACAAAAAGGGCTTTTATATGTATGAAAAAAAAGTATTATTTATGTCAAATAAATAAAATAAAAAAAGTATTATTTTTGGAGTTTTTGTGTTTTAAGGGTAAAACCCTAATTTCATTAAATAAATATATTAACTATTTAATATGTATAATATTTAATAATTATATACAAAAAATAAAATAAAATGGAGTATATTCATAAAAAAAGTATTTTCCATATCAAATATTAATAAAATAAAAATGTATATATTTTTGTATTTTAACCTAAATATACTAATAAATATATATATATATATATATATATATATATATATATATATATATATATATATATATATATATATATATATATATATATATATATATATATATATATATATATATATATATATATATATATATATATATATATATATATATATATATATATATATATATATATATATATATATATATATATATATATATATATATATATATATATATATATATATATATATATATATATATATATATATATATATATATATATATATATATATATATATATATATATATATATATATATATATATATATATATATATATATATATATATATATATATATATATATATATATATATATATATATATATATATATATATATATATATATATATATATATATATATATATATATATATATATATATATATATATATATATATATATATATATATATATATATATATATATATATATATATATATATATATATATATATATATATATATATATATATATATATATATATATATATTATAAAAAATAATAATATTTAATATTTATAAAAAAAAGTATATTTTGCATAAAATATTTTCAAAAGAAAAAATGAAATAAAAATCAGAAATGAAATATATTTACATTATTTTTCTAGTTCTTTTCTAAATAATAGTATATATATATTTATGTACAAATGTCTATATAAACAAATAAATACCTAAAAAATGCAAAAATGGTGTGAAAATAATTTTTTATGTTTTTAATATTATTAGCAAAAATAAATAAGTCAAAATGAAAAAAGAAAAGTCAAAAAATCATGAAAATACACATAATGGGCTCAGGGGGTATGAAACCAAAAATGTGGTGTGAAAAGGAATTCAGAAGCAAGCCCAGCCCATGAAGCTTCTTCTTCAACCTCTGAACAAAAAATATCAAAAAACGCGCGCCTGTACTTCAAATTCAAACACCTGGATTCTTTGATCTTTTGTACAAACTTCCAACATAAGAAATGTTAAGCATTGAATCACGATTCTAAATATATAAAAAAACTCATCCTAACTTTCAGAAATGAGAGAGAATTTTGACATTCCCAAATCCTGACCTAACTTTTCTGCCATGTTCAAACCTTAAATTCTCACAGCTCGAGCAAAATAAATGAAAAGTAAAAGCATGTACAGGTTCAAGGGCATGAGTAGAACATTTCTTATTCACAAACTTAGAGCTAATGATGCCTAGGCTAAGAGTTAGAAGTTCAAGAAAATACCTGTTCAGTTGAAGTTCTATCTGGCAATGGGGGAGCTTTCAGAGCAAGATGATGATCTGTACAGCTTGCCTGAAGTGTGGTGATGCTATTCCAATGCTTACTTTGCTTTGAGACACCTTGAATCGAGCTATGGACCTCCAACTGTAAAACAAGAAAGTGAAAATGGTGGAACTGGTTAGAGGAATTACAGGTCGTGTTTTAGGTTTTGGTTAGCTTGCATTGATGCTAGGGAATGTGTTTGATGAGCTTTGGGAAAGAAATCATGCAAGGGATGAGAGTTGGCACTCAAACTGCAGTGAGAACTCTGTTTTTGCAGTTTGAGAGTGATTCTGGGAATGGGAGTGGTTGGGACCTTGCTTGCTCGTGTTCTAGCTTAGTTAGGATGATCAGAAGGTGTATACAATGTTTGCTTAAGTGTTCTAATGCTGAGATGATAGTTGTGTTATGTTATGCCACTTTTCTTCACACTTAAGCAAGCAAAGCCAAGTTGATGTTCTAGGCAAGTAGAGGCCCCCTAAACATGCTGCTAACCTTGTATTGATCAGAGTGTTTTGCTCATAATCTTGTGCCAATTGGATTTGATCTGTACCTCTTGGATTTGCATTATGACATAAAGCTTGCTTTTGCAAAAATGGCCATTTCACTTTTTCCATTAATGGCTTTATTCAACATGTAATGCATAAGCTCATGAAACAAGGCCTTAGCACAATGAACATGCATTAAATTATTGAGTGTTGGATGGTTTAGAGGCCTGTAATGCAGCACAAATCAAGCTGACTTGCAAATGGCATAAGTTATGAACATGTACATGACCAATTCAAAAGTGAGTTTTTGCCATATTGTGAAATTCGATTCTCTCAAGTTATGAGGTTGTGTGATGAGTTCTTGGACATTTTGGAAAGCTTGGAATGTGTACTACAATCCATATTTGAAATGCAAATTGAAATTCCAAGTGGAAGTGTATGGAAAATGGCCTTGAAGTTAGGTAGAAAACCTTGCCAAAATAGGTTAAAATTTCACTAAGTTAAGAATGGTTTAGTACCCTTATTCCAAAAATTGTAACTTGAGATACAAGCCTCATTTGGGAAAACTTTGTGAATCAAAGTTGTAGGTTATGCAACAAACTACAACTTTCATGTTTTGACTTTTGTTTGAATCCAAATGAATCTTGGTGAGAAAGTGGGGCAAAGTTGGGGAAAAATTAGGGTTTTTCATAACTTAGAAAAATTCTAAGTTATGAAAAATTCTCATTTCAAACTCTAATTTGCAAATTTTGATTTCTTGGTGAACAAGTTTCATGATTTGGCATGTTTTGATGAAAAATGAATCTTGACCCTTGATTTTGACCAAAAAGTCAAAGTTTGACTTTTCAGTATACAGTCAAAATTGGTCAATTGACTGGGAAATTCAACTGCCAATCTTGTGTACTTGGGATCTTTTGAACTTGCTGAGCATGTCAAGATAATTCCATGGGGTCCTTGAGTCCATATGTGAGCTTGGTTTGCCATTGGTTGGGTCAAACAGTCAAAAATTGCCTTTGTGCAGTCAAAACCCTAAAAATGACCATTTGCCCTTTTGGTGATCTGATCCAATTTCTTGTGGAATTGTGATCCAAACTTGATCAAATGGTTCATATGATTTCATAATGTTGATGTGGGTCAATTTTCATGAGATTTGACTGTCAATTGGCCACAATTGACTTTTTCCCCAATACAGCTGATTTCTAGGTCAACTGTCCAGTTGACTGGGCAAAACTTGGAATCAAGACTTGAAACCTGATATGGATAAACTTGGGAGTCCAATATGAAGCAAGAAAGTCATATTAGGCATTTTAGGTCAAAACATCTTTGTGCAAACACAAACCCTAATTTGGGTCAACAGTGCAAGGAGAAGTCTTGAGCAGATGAAACCCTAACTGGATCTTGATCTTCAAGAGCTTGGTGATGAGAAATCAATGAGAAATGGGAGGGCAAATTTTGGGGTACAACAGTACCCACCCGTTCTTCGTGATGTTCTTCGATCCTAAACTCAGCTAATTGTGCATTTAGATCCCGTTTGAGTCTTTGCTCTGATATTCCAGTGATGGTTCGGATACTGAGTTTATTTTGAACAGGCAGTCATTTTTGTTGAGAGTTTGTAGGATCTCTTTCTTTTTGATTTTATTATCCCTGTCTTTTGCCTGAACTGTTTCTTTTGTGATTACAGTCAACGGGATACCCCAGTTTTTCTTAAGTCTACTTCATAGGTTTTGACTTAATGGGATTTTATTTCGAGAGATAATGACTTCCTATCTTGACGATTATACGGGACCATCACCGTCTTTTGTTTTGGAAGGACCTCTTTGATGCCATTCATTGTGCACCCGAATTAACTGAGAAAACTACCTTGCCCCCAGGTTGTGATTAAGGTTTTTTTTTAAATTTGCGTGAAAAGAAAAAAAAACACTCTAACTTCTTTGGCTCAAAGGGGTTGACGAGGGATTATCTTCCTTATAACTCCACTGTTTAGGATTTGAAACAACGTCTGTACATCGTCAGCAGGGTCTGTTCAAAAGCATACTGTAGAGATTTTGATATCATTTTCATCATCCTCCCTCTAAAGGCTTAGATTTTTTTAATCGAGAGTTGGACATCACAAAAATGAAAGCAATTTGAATATAGTGAATACGAATGGATTGATTCAAAACAGACATATGTAATGCATTGATAAAGTAATAAAGTTTTAACATGACTAAATGTTTGAACAATCTAAAGAAAATTACAAATTGAAAATTCTAATGAACAAAAAGTCTTCTCGTCTCAGGATTTGTCACTTCAAATGGTGAGCCTTAGAGGATTTACAAAAACATTCCAGTTGACCATCTTGTGTGAATTCCAATGCTCCTTTATCGATCAGGTCTTGAATTTTGTTTTTCAATGCCCAGCAGTCATCAGTATCATGCCCTAGGCTATTGGAATGGTATGCACACCTTGCATCAGGATTGTAGTTTGGGGAGGCTATGTGGGGATTCTGAGGAGGGTCCCTTAATGTCACCAGATTCAATCACAACAGGTGTTGTAAAGCTTGAGACAGCGGCATGTTGAGCTCGGTGAATTGCCTTTTGGGTGTATCTAGCTTACTCTGATTAACCTGTTGCTTTTGGCGAGGTTGTCGTTGGACCCGTGATGTAGTAGCAATTTGGAAAGGTCCACCCTTAACCAAACCAAACCCTTGTCTTCTTAGAGGCTGATAAATGACTTGGTCCCCGACCTCGACTGTTTGCTTCATACTGTTGTATATGTCTTGATGAAGCTGGTTGATAATGATTCTCAACTCTTCTTGTTCTCGGGTTAAGATTTGGATAAGGGTCGTCTGCCCCAGCATTTGGGTTCTTATTGCATCTACCTCGGCTTGTAGTTGTTCTAGTCGTTCGTCCTTATTGTCTTCAGGACTTCTCTTGACCAAGTTCCCAATGAGGAGTGTTTTCAACTCTTCCTGGCCCTTGGACAGGTTTAGGAATATTTCCCTGAACTGAGTTTCTTGAAGATCTCTGGTGTCTTGTTGGAGAGCCATTGCTGAAATAAACAGCGAGAACATGAGAGACCTGTACTGGGAGACCTGTTATGCAATGATATGTATGATATATGTATGCAATGTTTTCAAGGATCTCGCGGGGTAAACAAGAAACTGTTAGAATTTGAATTTTGCAGCTTTGATTGAAGAAACTTCGAGTCATCCAGAGTCCTTTTTGAAGAGTCAAGCTCACCATATCGAGTGGGTCATATCCCCTGAGTCAAGTTATCGTGTCTTGATCTCTAGACGACATTGGCTAGAGGAAAATAAATCCCCTTTTCCCCTTGCTAGACGTTTGATTTACCATAACCTACATCACAAACCCTTGAGATCCTTAAAATGGTTAAGGAAATGTTAAGGCATGATGTTATGATGTGCATGCTATGTGTTTAAGCAAAAGTACGAGGTGATGTAAACAAGTAAATCCGGCAAGAAATCCAAGTTATTGGATAAGGACTATAAACAAAACCTGCAAGGAACTCATGTTGTCAGATAACAAAAATGTGCAAGTAGTTCAAGTTTGAAAGCATACAAGTCACACAAACAGCCTTAAGTTTAGGCTTGCAAGGGGTCTAGGTATTACCCTCTTTCAGTTTAGTTGGTTCGAAATGTCCTAGTAATAGTAATCGGGTTCTAGAGGTTTTCAATATCACTGACCATCCTCGATCGGTCATAATTCCAGTTTAGCAACCTTTTCTTGCGGCCGGAATCATCGCGAGAGTCTGGACTCAATGAGTGTAGCATAATGCTACTTTTCTATGGCCAAGTTGGTCAATTATAGGTTCTAAGGTCAGTTGATGCTTAATGACCCATTAGCAGCCCCATACTCTCCTTGTTCCTCCACAAGGGATATCGGTACCAACTAATGTGTCACACCAACGTAGCTACTGCTTCAACCGTATCGATCTATGCCGTACAGTTCCCTCACAGTCTATTGTTGCTTACCTAAAAGGTGTCCCCAGATCTGGGTTAGGATCTATAGTAACTCTGATATAAAGCCCATAAATATAAAGCAAACAATTGAAAACAATATGATGAACTAATCCTAAGGTACATCCCACTTATATTACTTCCCAGCAGAGTCGCCAGTTCTGTGATACGGTGGCCAGAACCGGGAGGTGGTTTCCCTATTTGTTTAAGGAATTTGTTGGTTTGCGTTTTGCGTTTGTGTTCGTAAAATGTCGCGGTAAGCAAGAGTCGCCAGCGTATTTTATTTTATCCAACAAGGAAAGGAAAAAAGCACAGAAAATTCCTTTTTCGAGATATTTCTGAGTACGGTGGGTAGATTTATAGAAAGGGAAGGTATTAGCACCCTTTCTATCTGTAGTTATCTACGGGCTCTTAGGTACTTGCTCATCATTTTCAAAATTGTTTTCTTTGTGTTTGTGGGCTTTGAAAAGTTTTTGTTTTAACTTTGATTTAACTCTTGCTTCTGTCTTCAAGAGTGTAATGACGTGTTTTTGAAAACTTGTTTGTAAAGGAGTGTAAGTGTGAGAAAAAGTTTGTTTCGAATGAGCAAGTACTTAAGAACTAATCTACCTACTCGAAAAAAGAATCGTTTTATGCTTGTTTCCTTTAGACAACGCTATCCCACTATTAGTGAGTAGGTAGCATCGTCGTTGGAGTTTTGAGGGTCAATTCGAAAGGGACGTACGGTCACTAAAGCAATGTTAGGACGTCTTAGTAATAACCCTAATGTCTTAGATCAATTATTCGAGGCAACAATTCTGAGGCAACCATTCTGAGGCAACTTTTCCGAATCAGGACTTTGATCTTTGTTTAGGCAAAAGGACGACCACTAAAGCATCCTATACTCAATGACCATTTACCGAAGGCAACCAAGTGGGAGTGTACCCTAGGAGTGCGCATGTGTGAATGATTCAATTTCAGTTTATTTATCTTTGCACATTTAGGGTGATCTAACTGTTTTAAAATTAATCATACATTCTTGTCATGCATCCCTATATCATACATCTAACAGTTAATAATTTGCGGAATTTAAACTACACTATTACAAGACTTCAGGTATTTACATAGCCAAAAACAAACCCTTTGAAAATAAAGCGATAAATGTAAATAAACATCCTAATTAAACTATTACAAACTGCAGGCAGTTACATCAATATGGTAAATAATAAAAATAAAGCGCGCGAGAAGAATTAAGATCGACGAGAATTTAAGGTTTTGACCCTTCTAACCTAATTAAAAGAAAAATTGTTTTTTTGTTGTTTTTAATAAAAGAAATAAGTTTTCTAAATTAAATATGCAATTAATTAGTTAATTAAATTAATTAATAAAAATAATTACATGACCTATTTTGGTTTCTTTGGTTATTTTAGGAAAAAATAAAATATAATTAAGTTAGTAATAAAACCTATTTATTCTAATTATTTTTAAGTTATTTACAAAAAGAAATTAAAGTTTTACCTAAAATTAAAATTTAATTAAGAAAAAATCCTAAGTCTATTTTTATGTGATTTTTATATTTGTTTATTGATAAAAAAATAAAAGGGATTAAAAGAAATAAATAAAACGAATAAAACATGAAAATAAAGATGGGCCTAGTAGCAAAAGTAAACAGGGGGTGCAATCATCAAAAATCCCTATGCCCGAATCTTCGAAAGCTTCATGATTTAACTATGGTGTTTTTTGATTCTTGTGTGGAACCTATGATTCAACCATCTATAATTGTTCTATATAAACTCAAACAAACGTTAGCATACCATAAAATATGATTAAAATTAGAGATTCAAAGTTTAAAATTTTACCAAACAGGTGTGGTCAAATGGGGGGCGTGCTAGGTGTGTGATGGATTGCTCTTGGGCCTTGTAAGACTCTTGAGGAATTCAAGAGGATGGTTTGAGGCTTGATGTCAATTGAGAGAGACCGAAACCTCGAGATATGACTTGCACCAATTCTTTGATTTCTGGAGAGCTTTTTGAAGAGCTTTTAGAGAGCTTTTTGAAGAGATTTTTGAGAGCTTTTTAGAGAGGATTTTCGTCCCTTTCAAGCTTGTATGCCTCTATATTTATAGAGGAGAATGAGGAGACAAGAAAGCATGGAAAGAATCTCCCTCGTAATGTTGTGTTTTAAGACCATGATCAAGATTTGAAAAAATGCCATATTTGATGATTTTATGCCATTTTCACATGTGGATGAACCTGGACATATTTGAAAAGTTATTGCACGAAATTAATTGACATAAACCAGCATAAAACTTTCCCAAAATGGATTCACATCAAAATTTACATTATTTCTATTATTTATTTATTTAATTCTGAATTTTAATGAATAAAATATTAAAATAAATAGCATAAATAGTAGAAAAATGTATGGGTGGGCTTAGAGGTCGTGGACCATGTTAGGAATGAGTTTCAAACTTGAAAAGATAGGCCCATTTGGAAAAAATCCAAGTTTGGTCAATATTTGCTTCATGCATTTTTTCAAAAATTGTCCAACTTTGACAATGCATATCTCTCTCAATTTTAACCTTATGAGGGTGTTCTTGGATTTTTTAGAAATCATAGGACGTCCCCTAAGAAACCTCTTTGGTTTCATCTCAATTGTATCTTCCATGTTCATGTAAGAAGCTTTGACCCAAAAGGTGTTTTTGTTGACTTTTCAAAATGACCTATAATGTCCAAATTTATATCTTCTTGTGAGTGCATATTTTGAACTTGGGAGCTGAAGATTAATTGTAGGTAATTACATCCTATTCAAAATGAGCTTTGGATGGGTCATTTATGATAAAGTATGAGAATGTTATGCTTGGTCAAAGTTGAGTTGACTTTTCCTGCAAAACCCTAATTTAGCAACTTTTGGGTTTTGATGAATTGTGAGCAATCCTTGAGGAATAATGATAAACCCTTGATCAAATTATGAATAATACTTCAAAATGAGGATTTTGACCAAAAATCTTGAAGTTTGACTGTATGTGGGCCACAGTTGACTTTTGCCCTAGCACAATCGACTTTTGGACCTTTGAGCAATTGACTGAGCAAACTTCTTCTGCAAGGCTTGAAACATGACATGGATGATTTTGAGAACATATTTGGACAATGTTGAGCATTTGGGACCACTTGGACTCAAGTATCTTGATGCAACATGAAACTCTAATTTGGGGTAGACTGCCTTAGGAGAGAGCTTGTCTGGCCAACCCTTGGACTTCCTTGAGCAACTTGAGGATCTTTCTTGAAATATTTTGAGAAATATGGGAGGGAAAATTTTGGGGTACAACACTACGGTATGGAGGTTGTCTTACCTGTCGAAGTCCAGATTCATTCCCTAAGGATTATGAAAGATGCAGGTTTATACGAAGACGGGTGGATTCAGAATAGGCTGGACCAGACAAATTTGATTGACGAGAAAACACTTACGGTTGTTTGTCATGGTCAGATGTATCAGAAGCGCATGATCAAGGCCTTTAATAAGAAAGTCATACATCAGGTGTAGCAGGCTGGTGATTTGGTAATAAATTGCATCATCCTACCACAAGGTGATCCCAGGGGCAAATGGACTCCCACATACGAAGGGCCATTTATGATCAAAAAGATATTTTTTGGTGGTACTATGATACTAACCACCATGGACGGTGAAGATTTTCCACACCCTATGAATGTGGACATAGTAAAAAAACACTATGTGTTGTACCCCAAAATTTTCCCTCGTATTTTTCCACAAGAAATCACAGCTTCGGGCTTTTCCTGATTTTTTCAGATTGGCGTAAGAATCAGTCAAACAGGCTTTTCTTATCAGTCAGACAAAATTAGGGTTTTCATTGATTTTAAAGCAGTTCAGGCAGATTGCTAAGGTTTGGTTGAGTTGGCTCAGGTTTTGATCAGGCGGACGTTTCTTTGACATTTAATCAAGAACTAGGGTTTGTGCGCGCAGAAAGAATTAATCCTACAGTTCTTTTCAGTTTACTCTGAGATTTAGATTGAGGCATTTTAATCAAGAACTTGCAGTATTTTGTTTAATCAGTAAAGGCTAAGGCATTGTATTTGAGATGAGATAAAAGCTGAGGTACTTAAATTGAGAATCTGCAGTGTTTGAATTTAATCAAATAAAAAAGGGACATGTGGACGTGTGTTGTTTAGCTGTGCAGTGCTCTGATTATTCAAGATTCCGGACGTTTATTGATTATTTATTATTCTGAGTTAAAATGATTGGGATTTATTTCCAGTTATTATAATTTTAAGAATTATAAATAATTAAATGAACAATGAATTGGAAGAAGAATTAACTGATAAAAAGAGGGATGTTTATTTATTTTGAATTGTTTGTTACAGACATTATTTAAATATTGTAAATTTATTTACAGTTATTTACATTAATACTATTACAAATAATTAAAATGGAAACAAAGCTATGTCCTAGAAGTCTTCAAATCTTCAGCTTCTACTGCTACTCCTCTCCATTTGATTTTTATCTGCAAAAAGAAAAGAAGAAGTCAAAAGCAGATAAAATTAAAAAGACAGACAGATAAAAAAATGGATTCATCATTAAAAGCAACTGGCCGGAATCAGTTTGCCCTCTCTGCAAATCACGAGATTTCTCCCGGTTCACAAAGAGGGATAAAAATGCTTGCAAAAAGTATGAAATGCACAAAAGTTATAATTGCACAAATTCAAATTTGTCAAACATATTGCATTGTCAACAATTTGCCCATTTCAAAAATTCCTAACAGCATGTATAAGTACAAAGGCAAACTGAATTGCCTAACCAGATCAACAAAGTCCAAATTGGACAGCAAACTGTCCAAATCTGTCAAAGGTACAAAGGCTATCAAAAGGGCTATCACAAAGATGCATAAAATTTGTAAAAGGAGATAGAAGTATGCAGAGGAAAACCACAAGTGCAAGCATATTCAAAAAATATCATCATTTTCCTAGGCCAGCTGCTTTTTCAGCATAGTACAAATCTAAGCAATATTAAATGCTTAAAATCTGTCAGGAGAGAGAGAAGAGAGAAAAAAGAAAGGGCTTACAGGCTTTAGGCTTGAAGAAGGAAAGATATAAAACAAACTATAATAACACAATACAAAGGAGGCAGAAATATCACAAAGAAAATAGAACTTCACAAAACTGTCAAAGAGAAACAGAACTGTCTCCAACACAAAATCAAAAATCACAAACTGTGTCAAGCTTCAAACTAAAGCTCCCAGCCTGCAACACTCACAAATCACCAAACCAGAAGCATAGAAACCTCTACACAAACTTACTTCAAGCTTAAAACCCGCACCAACACCAAGCCTTCAACCTGCATAGAAACCTAAATCCAACCAAGGCCCCAAAAAGCCTCAACCTGTTTCAAGCTGTAACATACCAGCCTGTATCAAATCAAAGGCCCAAAAAAGCCATCAACCTATTTCAAACCTGAAACACAAGCCTAAATCCTACATAGTTCACATAACAAAAGCCTAAACCTGTCAAATTTGTCCCCAAAAGCCAAGTAAACCATATCAAACCAGAAGGGGCCTCAAACACTAAGCATTCATACCATCAATACAAACCATCTTAGAGTCAGCGAAATAGCCAAAACCCTCAGAAAACTTTCATCATAGGGTTTAGAACAACAACACATCAATATCAGCAGACGAGCATTTCAAGGCAACCAAACGGACCAAGCATTTCAAGGCAACAGAGCAAGCAAACATCATCATCTCAGAGGCAACTTAAAGTCAAAAACATTCGAACCAACCAAAGCCTCAGAATCAGATTCATCATAGGCAAGCAATCAAAGGCATCAAGCAAGCTATTCCAAAGGCGAGGCTAACAAGAGAAGAAGAAAAGAAGCAATATTCAAGATCAAGGCAACTCAGTATCTCAGAGGTATACATACAAGGCATCTCAAATAAATCAACACTGAAAATGTATCAAGTATAGCAACGTACAGAAGCAAAAGCCAACGTTCAAAAGAGGAAAAGAAGTGATCAAACAAGGTTTTCAGAAGCTTATCATCAAACCTAATAAAAGGCAAAAATAAAGATACCAGGAAGCAAGGGTTCAGAGCATCACGCGTATCCCTCCGTTTGGCCGCCCACAGCGCCTCCCAATCCACTTTCTCCTCCGTCTCCAAGGGTCAAGGTAGTATCTCTTCTTCTCTTTCCTTTAACGCTCCTCAAATAGAAAACAAACAACGACACTTAAAAATCAGAAAGTAATAATCAAAACATGCACGAACTAAAGCAAGAGACATAAATGGGGAGTTTTCTACCTTTGCTTATCACCACTGGAACAACCCATGGAGGGAGAAGAAGTGGAAGCTGCGCTGGTTGGCCCTAGGCGGAGGAGGGCTCAGTAGCTATGGCGAAGGAGGCGAACGAAGACGAAGAGGACGAAGCAAACGGTGCCTCTGTAATGTTCAAACCCTAGTTCCCAATTGAACACAAACAAAAGCAACCCTAAACAAATTGCTGTGACAAACTTGGGCCTTGCCCTGTAAAACACGTTTAAGCCCAATGTTTTATCTGGACGCACCCCCCCCCCCCCCTTTGCTTATGTTTCATTTGTTTCAGGTTGGGCCAAACGTCCACCCTTAAGCCCATTCCTTCTTTGTTGTACATAAACTGACCCTTTTTTATCATTATATTTTTTTTCTTTTATAAATTTAAGCTAACATAATTTTGTTTGTGAATAAAAGTAATGTAGTAATCATTTTTATACATAATTTAAAAATAATATTTTGTTAAAACAAATGACACCTTTTTTATAAAATTTTCTTAATTATTTCTTTTATTTTATTTTAAGAATACATCAATATTAAAATATTAGATTAGGTTAATAGATTTGGTCTTAAAACTTTTGATAAATCTTTTTTCATACATAACTTTAATTTTTCTTAAAAAATTTCTTTTTTTTCTTTAATTAAAATTTTTGCATCTAAAAACATCAATACATAATTTTATTTAAGTTAAATACCTTCCTTTTATTAAAGTCTTTTGTTTGGGTACATATTTAACAAAAATACAAAGAAAATACAAATATCCAAAAAGAATAAACACCATACTTAATTTTTCATTAAGTTAACATTTTCCACACTTGTAAATAAATTACGTGCACTTACACATTTACAATACACAAATACGTTGGTACATTTACTTTTCTCTACACATATACATTTGCTTTATTCTTATACATTGCTATACATTACATATTACATTTGAGATCGCAATTCGATTTGGTTGTAAATATTTGGACATTATTCTCCTATTAAGTCTCATCCCCATTTGTAAACTTGTACCCCCACTCCCGGATACTTATTTGTAATAGCGTAGACTTTAAATTCCCGCAATTTATCGCTTTCAAATATACCATGGTTAGACCTAGGGTTTGTATGTACATAAAATCAAACGCTAGATAACATAATACAAGACAAATACATGAAATCAATACACAATCACGCTTGCACCCCTAGGGTAATCCCGCTTGTTGCCTTCCAAAATGGGCCATGCTTGCACGTTGAGTATCTTTGGCAAAACAAAACAATTCAAATGATCATAGTCCCTCGATGACGCTTTCGAAAGTTGCCTAATCAAAATGATCATAGTCCCTTCAAGCAAAATTGCCAAAGACACTTGGCACCATTGCATTCATGGTCCATACGATGACCCGCGCCTGTCCCGTTAAACATCCTAATGCAAGATTGCCCACCAAATACAATGGTGGAACAAAATTGTTAAAAAGGGTTAAAACATAAGAAAAAATCTTTGAGTACAAATAGGGGTAGACAACTCTTAGTTACTTGACAAACTTGCAAAACACGCTTGCCTACTTTTCAAAACCACACTCCACAAACACTTTCAAAACAAACTTCCAAAAACATTTGAAACATCTTTTCGAAAAGATACACGCCTTTGTAAAACACTCAAACACGAGTCATTACAATGGTTGCCTAGACAAGGCGTCTTCTTCAAAAACATTTTCAAAACACACACACACACACACCACAATTTCAAGCAATTGAAAATCAAAGGCAAGTGATCTAAACAAGTAACTAAGAGCCCATGGATAACCATGGATGAAAAGGGTGCTAATACCTTCCCTTTTCATAATCTACCCCCCGAACCCACGAAACATCTCAAAAGGTTTTTTTCCTGTGCTTTTTTAACCTTTCCTTAGGATAAAATAAAAAGTCGATGGCGACTCTTGCTAAACCGAACAAGTGCGAAAACAAACGCAAAACCTCAAGTCAGTTCTCCCACCGTATCACAGAACTGGCGACTCTGCTGGGGAGAGTTCAAAAGTTGGGTTACCTTAGGGTTTAGATCACCTTTACATTCTTGCCTTGATTGCCTTGATTGCTTTACTTTTTTGGGTCCTTGTTTGGGTTTGTTGTAAATCCTACACCCGGATTTGGGGCACCTTCTTAGGTAAATAGCAATAAAACTGTGAGGGAACTGTGCGGGGTATACCGACACGGCTGAAGCAGTAAGCTATGTTAGTGTGATATATTTGTGAGTACCGGTAACCCTTGAGTTCAATCAAGGAGAGTACGGGGCCGCTGAGTGATGTCGTGAAGCACTAACGAACTCTTAGAACCTTACTTGACCATCTTGGCTTTTCATTAGGGGTAGTGAGATGACCGACTTTGGTGCAGTCCGAAGTTGGTAGATACTCGATACTACACTCATGGAGGGTTGTTTTCTTGGAATATTTTGGTCGCCAGTTAAGTGGCTAAACCAAAACAATGAACACAGAAAACAATCCAATGATATTGAGCTCCTTAGAACCCGGTTTCTATTTTAGGACAGGATGAGCCAACTGACTTCAAGAGGGTACTTACCTACAACCCCATGCAAGCCCAAACCTAAGGACTTGTTTGCTTTGTGTGAATATGATTGCCTGTATATACACTCATTTGCTTTTGCATACATGTACATAACATCATAACATCATACCATAGCATTTTCAATAACCATTTCAAGGATCTCAAGGGTTCTTTTGTTATAGGGTTACGTCGAACCAGACGTCTACCAAAGGGCAAGAGGTTTCTCCTCTAAGCAAATGCCATCAAAGATCAAGTGCAACAACTTGAATCAGGGGCTATGACCCACTTGACATGGTGAGCTTGATTCTCGTGGAAAGACATCCACCGGTGCAAAGGTCTCCAATTGAAGACCGAAGTTCAACCTCTAACATTCTCTTGTGTTTACCCCAAGAGATCCTTGAAAGCATGCATCCACATATCATGCATTGCATCTTGACAGTTTTTCCTTTTCCAGGTTTCCTTACTCTCATACCATTTATTTCAGTAAGAGATGGCTCTAGAGAGGACTGTCAAGGATATCCAGGACCAGACTGCTCAGCTGCAGGAAATGTTCTTGAACCTGTCCTTGGGGCAAGAAGAAATGAAAGCTCTCATCACAAAGGGTTTGGTCCAGGGGAATTCAAACAATGCCAGGAGCGATCAGTTGGAAGCACTGCAGTTTGAGCTGACAACAATGAGGATCCAAATGACGGGGCAACTGGTGGGCCAGATGGCTCTCATCCAGGATTTGTCTCAAAGACAAGAGGAACTCAGAGTTCTCGTCAACCAACTGCTTCGGAACAACCAATTGGGGCAAACATCTGAGGTTGAAGAGCAGGTCACCACTCAACCCCCCTCCAGACAAGAAGACAAGGGGAAGGCTCCTCTGCTTGCTTCAGGGTCACAAGCCCAACAACAACCTCGCCAGCGTCAACGGGGCAATCGGCGTAAGCAAGAGACGTCGGGAAGACAGTTCACTGAGACTGACCTACCGTCATCTCTGATTCTGGAGCACTTGTTGGAGGTCAATCTGACTGCTTTGAGGGATCCTATTCGGAAGCCCAATACCTCATCTCCTAACTATCATCCCGATGCATTTTGTGTGTACCACTCCTACAGCCCGGGACATGACACCGACGACTGTTGGGCCTTGAAGAACAAGATTCAAGATCTGATCGACATTGGAGTGCTGAGGTTCATGCCAGACGGCGAGATGAAAATCTTCCGTTAAGGGTTGCTCCACCTGAATTGACAAAGCTCGAGCTGAGAGACTTTTGCTTCATTTGAATTTTAAAAGTTGTAATTTCTTTTGTTATTCAAACGATTAACTGTTAATGTCAAAACTCTGTTTCATTAATGCATTGCATATGTTTGTCTTGAATTCATCCATTCGTTTTCACTACTCTTATGCTTTCTTTATGATATTTGACTCTTGATAAAAAGCTGCAAGCCTTTAGAGGGAGGATGAGGAAACAATACCATAATCTCATATAGTATGCTTTTGAACAGACCTTGCTAATGATGTACAGGCATTTCTTTCAATTCCCAAACACTAGAGTTATAAGGAAGATAATCCCTAGTCAACCCCTTCGAGCCAAAGAAGTAGGAGTTTTCTATTCTAAACAAATCAAAACCTTTGATATAAACCTGGGGCAGGGTAGTCTCTCAGTTAATTCAAAAAAGTGCGCATTGAGGTCGCAAACTCTCAGTTCGTAACACAACGAACGACATCAACAAAAGAAAACATTCCTCTAGAATCAAAAGACAAGGGTGGTTCCCTATCACATGGGCAGTCAATCTCTCAAAAGAAAAGCCCACCGAGCCAAAACCTATAAAGGAGGCTTAAGAAAGCTGGGGCATCCCACCGACTGTGATCTCGAAAACAGAGACAGTCAGGCAAAAGTTAGGGATAACAAATCAAAATCAAAATAGAGAGGTCATTACAAATCCTCAACAACATGAAAAATGTTGCAAAAGAAAAAAGGAGATAATGACTGCCTCCTAAATTCAACTGGTGAACCATCACCCAAAAAGTTGTTCCAAACTCGAATAGAGCTCGACGCACAATTAACTGAGCTTAGGATTGAAGAACATCACGAAGAGCGGGTGGGTACAAATATACTTTGAGCCTTTTATCCTTTGTTTCTTAAACCGTGAACCAAGCCACGTTACAACCCTTCAAAGTCCTAATTGAAGCATGGGTTAGTTCGAAAGCATACTGTTACCAAAGGTATCCTGACTCCTGTAAGGCTTTGCTCTAAATCTTGTGTTGATTTGTCTTATAAAAAGTTTTCTACTAAAAAACGCATTTTTCAAAACTTCAAAGACAGACATAAACTTTGCATTGCTTGAATATCACTGTTTGCATTTGGCTTTTTGTTTGACAGCAAAGTAATTCATACAGCGAATGTTCGGAGGAACGAAAACTCTCTCAGTGAGTAAAATCATTTCAAAAGGACGACACTTCCATTACAAAAATCTCATATCAACAAGGGGCATGACATGTCACCATCCAATTAACCTGGGGCAGTCTAGTCAAGGTTTCAACAGATCTTTCAAAGTTCAGTTAACCTGGGGCAGTCCAGTCAAGATTTCAACAAATCTCTCAAAAGTTCAATGAACTTGGGGCAAGTCTTCTTCATCACCACTTGGGGCATTCGAATGTCAAAAGTGTTCAACAATTCCTTCATCACCTGTTGAAAGATACGGTCCAGATGTGCTCCAGACACAGTTGCCATTCTGTCACCTTTCTTAAAAGTTCCAGATCAACACCTGTAACAAGCCAGGAAAATATCTGTGGACGACTGATTGTGGATTAACACCTGTAACAAGCCAGGAAATCATCTACATGAAGAGATTGAAGATCAACACCTATAACAAGCCAGGGAACCATCTTTCTTTCTCAGGTCAAAGATCAACACCTGAAACAAGCCAGGAAAATATCTGTGGACAACTGATTATGGATTAACACCTGTAACAAGCCAGGAAATCATCTACATGAAGAGATTGAAGATCAACACCTGTAACAAGCCAGGGAACCATCTTTCTTTCTCAGGTCAAAGATCAACACCTGAAACAAGCCAGGACAGTATCTCCTTGACCAACCTGATCAATACCTGCAGCGATCAAAAGATTCTCGACTTCCCCAGCCAGAGAGCCTTCCAGAAACTAACTCCCCTCAGAGTCAAGTTTCAAAATCCCCAGTGGAGCCAAAACTGTCAATCCTCAGTGGAGCTAAAACTTCCAACTATCAATCCCCAAGCAGAATGAAGACTCTCATTTTCAGGTCCCCACAGAATATTCGAATATTCTCCATTGAAGATCTCCTCAAGACAAGAACCCCCAATAGATTGGCATACAACCCAAGCTCCTGATCCCCCAACAGTGGCCCCAGGATTTCTCACTTTCAACAATCAAAAGATTCTTGTCTCCCCCTGCAGCAGTCAAGAATTCACTTTCCCCGCCAGCAGTCAAGATTCTTCCTATCCCCAGCGGAGTCCATCAAATTCCCCAACGTAACTTATCAGTGGAATCCCCAGCGGAGCTCTCATCAAAACCTCAGCGAAGTATCTCTTCCCACAGAGTAATTCCCCACAGAGTAATCTCTCCAACGAGTCTATTTCCCAACAGAGTCATCTTCTCCTACCAGTTTATTCTTGCAACCAACATCCCCAGCGGAAACGAAGAACTCTACTCTTCAACATCATCCCAGGATTCCACAAACTCCCGGCACTCGTCAAGGATTTATTTTCCTAGACGGAAACACATTCATAGACATTTCATATTTCATACATTTTGCTTACATATATGATAAAGTGCATACAACACTGTCTCATTTTGAGCATCATGACATCATGCATTTCATACATCATGACATTGCATACAACTAATGTTTTGCCTTTTCAGGAAAAGCTCAATCCAAAGATGATTACTATCAACTGTCGCAATTCCAGATTCGATTCCTGTATCTAGCCAGGGCATATCTGTAGACGACAATTTCCAGATTCGACACCTGTATCCAGCCAGGGCATATCTGTAAACGATAATTTCCAGATTCGACACCTGTATCCAGCCAGGGCATATCTGTAGACGACAATTTCCAGATTCGACACCTGTATCCAGCCAGGGCATATCTGTAGACGACTAATTCCAGATTCGATTCCAGTATCTAGCCAGGGAATATTTGTGAGCAATCGATTGTAGATTCGATACCTGTATCCAGCCAGGGCATGTCTGCATGAAGAGACTGAAGATCAACCCCTATAACAGGCCAAGAAATTATATTTCTTTCTCAAGTACGCAAATTCTCGCTAAGGAATCTCTTACGCGATCGACACACAATTCCAAATGGCATCTATAAGCCCATTCTCGATAAAGTTCCGTCACACCTCCCGATGGCATCTGTAAGCCCATCTCCACAACTATCCATTACATTTCCAAATGGCATCTATAAGCCCATTCCCGATAATATTCTGTCACATCTCCAGATGGCATCTCTAAGCCCATCACCAAATGGCATCTGTAAGCCCATTCCCTCCACCATCACGTCACTGAGTGCAATTTTTTAGGCACTCTAGTGTCCAATCTCCTTTTACCTTCAAGTCGCGAAAGGCAAACTTGCCAATCTAACTCTTCAGGTTCAAGAAGATTGAATAGGGGCAACTGTTGTACCCCAAAATTTGCCCTCGTATTTTTCCACAAGAAATCACAGCTTCGGGCTTTTCCTGATTTTTTCAGATTGGCGTAAGAATCAGTCAAACAGACTTTTCTTATCAGTCAGACAAAATTAGGGTTTTCATTGATTTTAAAGCAGTTCAGGCAGATTGCTAAGGTTTGGTTGAGTTGGCTCAGGTTTTGATCAGGCGGACGTTTCTTTGACATTTAATCAAGAACTAGGGTTTGTGCGCGCAGAAAGAATTAATCCTACAGTTCTTTTCAGTTTACTCTGAGATTTGGATTGAGGCATTTGAATCAAGAACTTGCAGTATTTTGTTTAATCAGTAAAGGCTAAGGCATTGTATTTGAGATGAGATAAAAGCTGAGGTACTTAAATTGAGAATCTGCAGTGTTTGAATTTAATCAAATAAAAAAGGGACATGTGGACGTGTGTTGTTTAGCTGTGCAGTGCTCTGATTATTCAAGATTCCGGATGTTTATTGATTATTTATTATTTTGAGTTAAAATGATTGGGATTTATTTCCAGTTATTATAATTTTAAGAATTATAAATAATTAAATGAACAATGAATTTGAAGAAGAATTAACTGATAAAAAGAGGGATGTTTATTTATTTTGAATTGTTTGTTACAGACATTATTTAAATACTGTAAATTTATTTACAGTTATTTACATTAATACTATTACAAATAATTAAAATGGAAACAAAGCTATGTCCTAAAAGTCTTCAAATCTTCAGCTTCTACTGATACTCCTCTCCATTTGATTTTTATCTGCAAAAAGAAAAGAAGAAGTCAAAAGCAGATAAAATTAAAAAGACAGACAGATAAAAAAAATGGATTCATCATTAAAAGCAACTGGCCGGAATCAGTTTTCCCTCTCTGTAAATCACGAGATTTCTCCCGGTTCACAAAGAGGGATAAAAATGCCTGCAAAAAGTATGAAATGCACAAAAGTTATAATTGCACAAATTCAAATTTGTCAAACATATTGCATTGTCAACAATTTGCCCATTTCAAAAATTCCTAACAGCATGTATAAGTACAAAGGCAAACGGAATTGCCTAACCAGATCAACAAAGTCCAAATTGGACAGCAAACTGTCTAAATCTGTCAAAGGTACAAAGGCTATCAAAAGGGCTATCACAAAGATGCAGAAAATCTGTAAAAGGAGATAGAAGTATGCAGAGGAAAACCACAAGTGCAAGCATATTCAAAAAATATCATCATTTTCCTAGGCCAGCTGCTTTTTCATCATAGTACAAATCTAAGCAATATTAAATGCTTAAAATCTGTCAGGAGAGAGAGAAGAGAGAAAAAAGAAAGGGCTTACAGGCTTTAGGCTTGAAGAAGGAAAGATATAAAACAAACTGTAATAACACGGTACAAAGGAGGCAGAAATATCACAAAGAAAATAGAACTTCACAAAACTGTCAAAGAGAAACCGAACTGTCTCCAACACAAAATCAAAAATCACAAACTGTGTCAAGCTTCAAACTAAAGCTCCCAGCCTGCAACACTCACAAATCACCAAACTAGAAGCATAGAAACCTCTATACAAACTTACTTCAAGCTTAAAACCTGAACCAACTGTTTACCTTGGGATTTGGTAAACAACCGCTGATCCTCCAAATGGTTACTTATTTGGTTACTCGCAGGATCGATCAGATTGATCCTATGGACATAGGTTGATTTTGAAGTTTGATTAATGTGGATAAGGCTTTAAGTAAATTGTTTAAAGTAAATTGCATAAAGGAAAAGGCTTGGTAAAATAAACGAGACTTGAATGTAAAGGTTCGACAGGAATTTTAAAGGGAAAAAGCAAGTAAAATACTGGAAAAGTAAATGACTTGAATTGATTAAATTGGTGTTTCACACATACATTTCTCAACAATTCGTTCGCTCACACTGGGTACTTGAATCTAAATGAGTGACTATGTATCTATTGTGAACACACGCGAGAAACTACACGTCTACTCCTATTTATACAAAAACATTCCAAGTAACCGTCGGGCAGTTACACTGCTTCGAGATCAAGCCACTTGTCACGTTCTCCATGCTCGACGCTCCAGATCCTTGCACGTTCGCACGTAGTAACTGCTGGAAACCGTTTTCCCTCCAAAGCTTTGAATTTCAAACTGCTCCACTCTGGACCATCGAACACGTTCGTCAAGAGACGTCTTCGACGAAACTTCTTCGACGTCGAAGGCAATCAGCCTTCTTCCTTGGAAGAAATCTTCTAAGTATTTTGCCATCTTTCGACGGTCATTTCGACAGGCTTAGCCAGTCGAAAGCATCTTTCAGCTTTTAATGGCTGCTATCAATCAAAACAAAGGTGTCGAATTTAGGAGCCAACAAATTGCCCCCCAAGAATGCCTTATTTCGACTCTGAAAGAAAAAGGCATTCTTTGAAAACGCCATTCGACACCTGTTTTTCCACGCTTAGTCACAAATTAACTTGTGCACTTTTTGTTGCTTTTTACCAACTATTGGCAATCCCAAGAAACCATCATTGATTTGATCCTAGGACGTCACTGTCAGTACGGCGTGCAGAACCAAACATCACTTCATAATTTGTCATTATGACGAATCCAAAAAACGAGGACGCACGCTGCGTCTCTCTGTTTCTGCAGAAACGGCCAAAACAACGGGATGCTGCCACGCGTCCCACTAATTCCTGCAGCATTAAATGACATTTAATGCCCTCGTTATTGGGAATTTCTCCCACTACTATAAATAGTAGTGAACATCCCATTGTGGGACTTTTCACGCAAACCATCTCTCAAACTCCCTTGCTTTCTTGCAAACTTGTTCTCTTTGCAGAAAAAACTCTTCCTTTTCCAACTTCATCTTCATCCTCAACAATGGCTTCTGCTTCAACTGCCCCCAAGACTAACGCATCAACTGAACAACTTGCTAAGCCCAAGGTCTTTGTAACTGCTCCGGTAGTGAACGCTACAGGGAAACGAAGGGTCCCTGAACCATCTGACATCTCCGTTCGTGATGCTTACTCGCGTCACTTGATGATTCCGGTTGGATACTCCAACCAAATCTTCGCAATGGCTGGACCCATGAACCCAAGCATCTCTGAAGCTCTAAAGATCAAGAGCTATTTCCCCATCGTCGAGAAACTTAAGCCAGTAGCATGCGCCAAGAAGGACGCGGAAGACAACGAAGACCCTACACACGAGAAGATTGACCTTCGTTTCTTCAACAGAAGTGTTAGAGTCTTCAGGTCCTGCCCTAATCTCACTCAGGACTATGTTGCTTGGCTAACAAAGCTGGAAAAACATCAAACTCCAGTCTGGAAGGAAATGGGCATCTTTGACCTAATAATGCTGTCGAAGACAGGTTTAAACTACTCCCCAGAGATGCTTATAGCTTCGATGCTGTTCTGGGATAACTCTCACTTCACCTTTCACCTTCCATGTGGGATGTTAACTCCCACACTCTTCGACGTAGCAGCCATCACTGGCCTTCGACCAACCGGAGATTACTTCGACCCGGAAGAGATGTCGGAGGACCAAATTGGCTTTTCTGAGACGAAGCCAACATTCACCACCTTTATCAACCATTTTCATGACCAGTCGACAGACGCAGTGTCAGACGTTGAACACATAGCGTTTCTAGCCTTATGGCTAACTCGCTTCGTGTTCTGTTCGAAGTCTCTGCAAGTGACCAAAAAGATGGTCACTCTGGCCACCCAACTGCATCACCGCCAGAACATCTGTTTGGCAGAACTAATTCTGGCCAGTCTTTATGACTCCATCAGCAATGGGGTTACTCTCTTGAAGCATATCGAAGATAGGAACAGTTTGTTACTCGCTGGGCCTTTCTGGCTACTTCAACTGTGGCTCAACGCCACTTTCGAATCCTTCTTACCCAAGAAGAGTCAGATAAACGAACAAGCCCCAGCGATAGCTAATAGACGTATCGAAGGGATTAGGCTGGCTCTACTGACTCCTGTGGAAGATGGGCTAGAGTTCCAACAAACCTTCACTAACTTCGTCCTGATGTTCGCTCGAAGGAAGGAATTTGTTTCGACTATGGCTCCATTTGCACAACGAAAGGTGGGGCCAGCATGGTTTACAAGGCCGCATCCCAAGGAGTTGAGTGGTCCCAATGTCGATGAGCACTCTGTACTTTGGGAGGCATTCCTTACCCCAAGGATTATGCCTCTTCGATTTAAGAGTTCTAAGACTCATCTGAGTCTGCTTGCCTATCAACCAAATCTGGTATCTCGCCAGTTTGGTATCATCCAAACCCTGCCTTCTCCCATTTTCCCAAGAGAGAAGTCGATGTTGTACTTCTGCAACGATTATACAGAAGAAGCTGCTACCAGGCATATTGGAAGATATGCTGGTCGAACAATCCTCTCGCTGTTCAACTACCAGCTTAACTTCCTTTGTTCGCCATCTTTTGAAGAATGGTGGAGAAGCTATTACGCTGAGTACTTCTTCGACGAGAAGGACTTCATAGCAGAGTTGCAGAAGTCTTTTGTCCTTGTTTTTGACAAAGTAAAGAAATGTAAGTTCATATTCTCACATTACTTTTTTATCTTTCTCTTCGACTGTTAGCCTGTTAACTTTCCTTTTCGCTTTCAGTTGTTCGAAAGCCCCTAGCCAAGAAGGCTACAGAAGGCCCACAGGGAAGAGTCCCTTCGACAAAACCTCCACCGCCGGCGAAGACTATAGCGCCGGCGAAGACAACGGGCAACCAACAGGGGGAAGGCTCTTCGAGGAGGCCTCCTGCATCGGTAACCAGATTTTCTTCATTTTCATTCTGGCTTTCGATTATTTATTTTCGACGTAATTATTCAATCGAATTCCTATTGATTTTCCAGGCCCCTTCGCCCAAGAAAAGGGCAGCATTGGTGGTCGAATCGGGGAGTGACGACGACAGTGATACCCCTCCTACTCCCTTAAAGAGGAGGAAGTTAACGAAGGACGCTTCTGTTCCTACTCCAGCTCCTGAAGGTCGAACCGTCAGAATAAAGGTTGGTGTAAGAAAGCCTAGGCCACCTGCAGTGGTCATCGAAGAACCAACTGAGGAGGAACTGAACGCTCTAGTTAACAAGCCTGTCGAAAGTGATAATTCCAGCCCTGGGGCTGAAGCCAATCCACAGGTAATCTATTGGACCCTTCTTATAACTTAGGCATAAATACCAGTATTTGATTATATCTCTTTCGACATCTGAAGATTTGTCTTCTTCCTCTTTTTCAGGACACTACTGGAAGTTCCCCACCAAGGACTTCAGAAACTCTGGAATCTGCTGACCTTAGCAGGCCTCAGGTGCAAGATTTGGGCAATGACGAAGCCCATACTGAGCATGAGGCCAATGCTGAAACAGTGGAGAAGACAACTGAAGAACCTATGGCGGAGGAAACACAGCCAGAAACGGTTCCTGTGGTGGTCTTGTCGTCAGAAGAGAATCCTGAAGGAAGAGACCAAGGCAATGGCGAAGAGAATCAAGATGCTGTTGATGAAGAGCATGAAGGTGGTACTGGCGAAGAACACCAGGATGACGCCAGCGAAGAACCACAGAATGACGCTGGCGAAAGACCCCAAGGTGAAGTTAACGAAGAACCACGAGTCGACGCTAGTACCGCCTCAGTTCAAGTCGAAGAGCAACCAAACGAGGCACTCAGCATTCAACAGCCTCCAGTCCAAGATAATACTATGGCAAGGGTCACCTCCTCAAAGCACAGGTCAAAAGAGGACTTGGAAATCTTGAAACAAACTGACCCTGTCAGCTACCTCAATGCTATCGTCGAGAGTAAGAGTTCTTCTGACACTAGTCAGGAAATTCCTACTCTGTCGGGGAAATCTACCGAGACTTCTCCTCTTGATGATGCATTGGCGAAGGTCAAGGCCCAGTTCTTCAAGAGAGATTTAATGAAGGCTTTAGAGGGGGACCCCACTGCTCCATCATGCTTGAAAGAGGTTCTGAATGCTGTTGATTTCGATGCTGTAGCCCCAGAAATCTCAGACTTAATCATGGAATTACATTCTATGATTGACCAAGTCTCAGCGGATTACCGGCGCCAACGAACTTTCAACAGTCAGCTCGAAACGCTGCATGGCAAGAGCTTATCTGCTTGGACTGCTGTCTCAAGTTCAACTTCTCGAATTGCCGAGTTGTCGAAACAGAAAGCGTCTGCACAGGAAAGGTTCGATGCTATTGAGCGAGAGAATGTCTCCTTCCGAGCGCAAATTGCAGAGATAGAGGCGAAGATAAACGCCAACACTGTGCTCCAGGAGGAAATTCTTTCGACCATCCCAGACGCTGAGAGCCAGACTGAGATCAAGCAAGGCCTGGAGTTCGCTGAGAGGGCCCAAAGCCTCGACGCTCAAATTGCCAAACTGGAGCAAGAAAAATCTTGGTGCAAGAAGAGGTTGGATTTGCAGCATGCTAAGTATCTTCGACTCAAGAATTCTCTTTCTTTTTGATTCTCTTTTGTAACCATCTTCTGTAATCGCTTTCGACAACAATTGCCATTTTGGCAGAAATTAATAAAAATTTCCATTTTGGCATTTTTATGGTTAATTTAGTTTATTATTTTATTTTTATCTCTTGAAGTATAGGCTTATATTTTTTCAAATATTTACCATTTACTCTCAAGAGTCTTTTATCACCACTTATCTCTTCGACTTCATAGGCTCCACCAGAAAAAGTTTGGATAACTCTGAAAGGTCCTTCCCATTTGGGTGACCATTTCCCCATGCTTCGATCCCGTCGATCCATGGGAAGAATTACCTTCCAAACTAAGTCTTCAGGCAAAAATACCTTAGGTTTTACCTTTCTATTATAAGAGTCTTCGACTCTTTTCTTCTGAAGCCTGAGTAAGTCGAGAGCGTGTAATCTCTCCTCGTCTAAATCCACCAATTCATCCAACATCATATTCCAATAAACCTCAGAAGGAATATCATAATGTCTCTGAACTCTTGCAGATTGAAGACAAATTTCAGCTGGCAATACTGCATCATGACCAAATGTTAGCCTATATGGTGTTGTACCAGTGGCTTCCTTTGGGGAAGTTCGACAAGCCCATAAAATCTGGTCTAATGTCTTATGCCAATTCTTTGGTTTCTTCCCAACATGTTTCTTTATCAAGCCAATTACCACTTTGTTAGCTGCTTCGACTTGACCATTCGCCTGTGCATAGTAAGGCGTGGATGTTAGGAGTTTGAAACCTGTTTCCTGAGCAAATTCCTGCATCTTTCGACCAGTGAAAACTGAACCTTGGTCAGTTGTTATTGTCTCAGGGATTCCATACCTAAATATAATGTTCTTTTGAATAAATTCAATGACATTTTCTTGGTCTACATTGACTAAAGGGACAGCTTCGATCCACTTAGTAAAATAATCAATGCCTACCAATATGTATTTCTGACTCTTTGATGATGCTGGTCGAATCTCTCCAATAAGATCCAACGCCCATCCTCGAAAGGGCCAAGGCTTTACTATCGAGTGAAGTTCGCTTGCTGGTACATGCTGGATGCCTGTATGAACTTGACACTCTTGGCAACCTTTGGCGAACTCAACACAATCTTTCAGCATAGTGGGCCAATATAGTCCTTGTCGAAACAACAACCATTTCATCTTATGGCCTGCTTGGTGAGCCCCACATGCCCCAGCATGCGTAGTCGAAAGGGCTATGTATGCTTCAGTTTCACTTAAACATTTCAGCAACACCCCTTCAGGCGTCTTCTTGAATAACTCATTACCCATAAGTACAAAACTCAACGCCCTGTATTTTGTTTTTCGTTCTGTCGGAGCTCCTGGATTTTGAAGATAGTCCATAATGGGTTTCCTCCAATCCTGGTCTGACAAATTATCAATGAACGAAATCTCGAAGTTTGAGTGATCAGCATAGCCTAACCTTGTTGATTCCAAGTCTGTTGGTGATAGACAAGTTGCTCTTATCTTCTCTCGAACTTCGATTGCTCTTTGTAATCTCGTTTTTGAAATTTTATACCCAGATGCAATCTGTGCCAAGTCATTGGCTATTTGATTTTCGACTCTGGGTATGTGTCGAATATTGACACTTTCAAATTGTTTCAATAAACGATTTGCTATCACAAAGTACATAATGAGATTTTCTCTTATGCATTTATACTCCTTTGTGACTTGCTTGATGACTAACTCTGAGTCTCCCATTATTTCGACTCGAGTTGCCCCCAATTCCAACAATATTTCAAGGCCAGTAATTAGAGCTTCATACTCAGCCTCGTTGTTTGAACAAGAACCTTCGATTTGGTACTTGAATGTTGTTGGAATTTTATCTGGAGAAATAATCAAGACTCCTACTCCAGTTCCATTTTTATGGCTGGAACCATCGAAGTAGAATTTCCAAGGTTCTATCTCCACATAGTTAATATCCTCGACTTGAATAGAGTGGTCGACTATGAAATCTGCAACCACTTGTCCTTTTACTGCCTTAAGAGGCATAAAGGTCAAGGAATATTCAGTCAATGCTAATGCCCACTTGCCAATTCGACTATGCAAGATAGGTTTCGACAACATATATTTGAAAACATCAAAATGAGACGAAACATAAACATCAACTGGTTTTATATATTGTTTGAGCTTTGTACAAGAGAAATACAGACACAGACACAATTTTTCAACTTCGCTATATCTAGTTTCTGCATCATTCAAAACTCGACTGAGATAATAAATGGGTCTTTCGACTCCATTCTCATCCTCTTGGGCTAACATACTTCCCAGAGTTTTGTCAGATGCAGCTATGTACAATCTCATACTCCTATTGCTACAAGGAGGCACCAAAATAGGTGGCTTAGTGAGGTACCCTTTGATTTTGTCGAAGGCTTCTTGTTGCTCTTGCCCCCATTCGAACCCCTCTTTATTCAGTCGAAGTAAGGGTGAAAAGGCCTGGGCTTTCCCACTTAAGTTAGATATAAACCTTCTCAAGAAGTTTATCTTGCCTAAGAGAGACTGCAATTCCTTCTTATTCGATGGCGCTTTCGCTTCCAAAATTGCCTTCGTCTTGTTCTGATTGATTTCGATTCCTTTCTTGTGGACAACGAAGCCCAAGAAATCTCCAGCTTTCACACAGAACGCACACTTCAAAGGATTCATCTTCAGACCATGTTCTCTCATTCTTTCGAATGATTGTCGAAGGTGGTCAATGTGACTCTTCCTGGAAACAGATTTTATAACAATATCATCAATATAAACTTGCATAAAAGTGTTAATAAAATCATGGAAGATAGTATTCATTGCTCGCTGGTACGTTGCCCCAGCGTTCTTTAGGCCAAAAGGCATCACTACCCATTCGTAAGTGCCTAAGGCCCCAGGGCATCGAAAAGCTGTTTTCGACACATCCTCTTCAGCAATGAATATTTGATTATATCCTGAATAACCATCGAGCATACTCAGGTATTCGTAGCCAGCGGCAGAATCGACTAGCATTTCCGCCACAGGCATTGGATATTCATCCTTGGGGGTGGCAGCATTCAAATCTCTGAAATCTATGCACACCCTTAATGTGCCATTTTTCTTAATTACTGGCACAATATTTGCAATCCATTCGACATACCTTGTAACACGGATGAATTTGCATTTCAGAAGTCTTTCGACCTCCGTTTTGATCTTCGACAAAATTTCTGGAGCGAAGCGTCTTGGATTTTGCTTGATTGGCTTCTTTCCAGGTTTGATTGGCAACTGAAGTTCTACCAATCCTCTGTCGAGACCAGGCATTTCGTCATAATCCCATGCAAAACAGTCTTTAAACTCTTTCAGCAATTGGATTACTTCCAACCTAAGTTCTGGATCAATCTTGGCGCTGATGTAAGTTGGCCTATTCTCTGATCCTTCGCCTAAGTTAATTTCTTCTAAAGGGTCTTGTGCTAACATCTTAATGTTGTTCGCCAAGGGATCCTTTTCGAAGCCCAAAGGCTCATCGTCATAGATCGCGTCGAGCCTCTGTTCCTGCATTTCGTTTGGCATGATATCAGGAGGTCTTGGATCGAAATCCTTTCCTGGGCCAACAGCAGATAATTGTTGATCATTGGCCTGTGTGGCCATGTACTTTACTTCGGCTTCGAGAGCCGTTATCATCTTGGTTTCAGCCACATAGGCCGAAATTCGCTTCAGAGATTGTGACTCAGTCATTATCACTGAATTCACTTCCCCAACCAGTTGGTTGGATACCAGTTAGCCCACTGAATTCTATGTGGGACACGTCCTCTCTGTCCCATTGGAAACCATGCTCAGGATGCAGGTATAGGGAACAAAAGGTGTTTGGCGCTGGCGCCATGTCGAAGTCAGGAGCTGGACATGGCCCTATGTGAGCCAAGTTTTTGTCGAAATCTGTTACACCCAAGTGGTTTACTTCGCCAAGGTAGTAACTCTGATCAGCCTCTATGTTTTCGACCAGCCCATCTGGGCGCCATAGAAGCAGTCTTTGATGCATCGATGAAGGCACAGCACCTACACCATGTATCCACTCACGACCTAACAAAAGGTTGTAGTTAGGTTTGGCCGAAATGACCATGAACATTGTTGGTCGAAGGATCGACCCAACTTTTATGTCGAGCTGGATCACTCCCATGGTGGTCCCAATGCCTCCCTCATAGTTGGAAAGGACCATATTGTGAGGTTTAATTTCTTCATCCCTTTTGCCAATCTTTATTAGCACAGAATGAGGGATAATATTGATAGTGGCCCCACAGTCGACCAATATCTTGTTCACAGTGGTCTCTTCGAGCTTAGCCCTTATGAACAAAGGTTTGAGGTGATTCTTCATTGCCTCTGTGGGTGGCTCGAAGAAGCCATTTTGTTCCTCTGTAGTGCCATTGTCCATGACAAAATAGCACACTGGCCTGTGTCTGGCCATTTCTTGTTCCATCTCCCAGTCACTGGTTTCGACTTCTACTTGTCGATTGAATTCCCTAGGCAGCATTGAAACAACGTTCACCATTATATCCAGAGTATCGTCGGACTCAGCATCATCTTCGTCTTCGACTTCGCTCTGGTTAGGCCAAACTAGCCTGTTGGTAACTGGTTCTCTCTCAAGAGGCTTTCTTTGTTTCCTTTGAGGCACATTCGAACTAGTCTCAGCCTTAGGTTCATTGGCAGCCTCCCTTTCAGCTTTTCGCCTTCTTTGATATCTCCTCCATTGGGATCTCGACATAGGATTTTTTCCCTTGTAGTTGCTGGACACTTGAGCAACCTTGGGTGCAGCGACTTGAGGATCTTTCTTCTGAATTAAAGAGGAACCTCTTGGCACTTCGAAAGAATGCCATTTGTCTTCACTTGGCCTTTTCCGGCCAGATGTTTTGTACCAAGTGTCTACTGGTACATTTGTTGGAGGCCTAAAAGTCAAAGGCCTCTTGTCTTGATTAGAACCCCTTCTGGGATCACGTCGAAGGTCAGAATTCTCCCTTCTCTTGTTCGCTGCTCTCACTCCTTGTATGTGCTCAGCAGCTTTTTTATCAAAGATAGAACTACATCTTGGACATAGCATAACCTCTGATTTTTTCTTCTGGCATCTTTGTAAAAAATCTGCCAAGTTTTCGTTTTCCCTAGGGAAAGCCGTTTTATTTGCCTGCTCTTGCCTTATGGCTTCTTCTGAAGTTTTAGGGTCAGAAAGTTCAACCATGTTGATATTCATGGTATCCTTATTAGCAAGAGTTAGTTGTTTCATTTGTGTTTCCAGTTTCTCCGTCTGGCCTTGAACAGTGGCCAAGTGGGAACTGGGCTTTGGTCCAGTTGTTTGTGCTTCAGCAGTCTTCGACTTTGGATCTTCGACCGCTTTCTGGACAGCCTCTATTGTCTTCCTGGATAAGTTTCCAGAAAAACTGCCAAAAATTGGCATGTTGATGTGGTCCTTAGAGACTTCGACCATGTTAATGCCTGGCTTCTTCGACTGGATCTTGGTAGCCTCTATCATGTTCACCTCAGAGGGTTCTGCATAGTGGGCTTCGGCCTTCAGTGGATTGGAGTCGACAGCCATGGGGGATTTGTCAGCAAACTTTAATCTCCCTTCCTCAATAGCGTCTTGGACAAGATTCCTGAAAAGAAAACATTGAGAAGTTTTATGGCCCAGAAAATTATGATATTTGCAAAAACCTCTCTTCTTTCTTTGATCAAGAGGAGGCACTTTTACCCCAGGGGGTACTATCATTTGGCCATCTTTAACTAGTAAGTCGAATATTTCATCACATTTTGTGATGTCAAAACTATAAGTCTTTTTTGGGAACCTATCATTGGTCTTGTCTGGACCAATGGGATTTTTCCCATTTGAGGGGACTAATTGTTTACAAGAGTATGGAGGCCCTTGTTTTAGTTCTGCTAAATCGACTTCTCCTTCTTCGACAGCTAAAGTATCGTCGAAGGATTCTAGATCTTCGTCATCCATCTCAACGTAAGCTATTCTTTCTCTCTTGTGAGTTTTCGTTGCCTTAGCTTTTTCAGCCTTGAGGCGTTCGACTTGTCGAACTCTATCGGCCAGTTGGGCCATGTCTCTTAGGTACTGGGTATCTAGCTTCTTCCTAATGGAATAATCTAAACCACCTGCGGCCATTTCGACCAGCTCATGTTCTGGCACTTGTGTAAAACATCTCGCCTTAAGCAACCTAAACCTATTCAGATATTCGTCTATAGGTTCAGTGAAACGTCTCTTAACACTCGCCAGTTCTTTCAGGCTTATCTTGGTTTGCCCCATATAGAATTGTTCATGGAACAATCTTTCCAATTGGGTCCAATGGTGGATCGAATTGGGGGGGAGAGTTGTAAACCAAGTAAAAGCGTTCTTGGTTAAGGAACTTGGGAAGTATTTGATTCTTAGGTTTTCATTATTTGAAATGTCTCCTGCTTCGATCAAATACCTTGCCACGTGTTCGACAGTAGATTCTGTCGTGTCCCCAGAGAACTTAGTAAATTTGGGGACTTTGGTTCTAGGGGGTAAGTCAGTTTGTAACACATATTCTGACAATGGAGATGTAAAGTTGGGCCTTCGAAAGCCCATGTTGATTCCATTCTGAGTCATGATTCTTTCGATCATGGTTGCCAGATTGTTTTCCAAACCCATGTTTTGGTATTGGACATGCTGAACCACTTCGTCAGCATTTTGGTTTCTGTTAACTAACCTTACCTCTGGGGCTATTACCCTAGGTTCTTCGACAGGTTGTTCTACAGGCTGTTGAGCCTGATTGATGGTGGTTTCTTCCTCTACAAATATCCCCTGATTTCCTCTTATTTGTGCCCTTTGGGGCTGTCGAATAGGTGGGGGTACTCCAAAGAAGTCAGCCAAACGCGTCATTTGCGCTGTAACTTGCTGATTCGATTGAGTAGTATTTTGTATTAGAGGATTTAGCACTGTACTCAAAGTTTGTGCCAACATTTGCACCATATCATGGTTGCTTTCGTCCATCTGTTGCCTCAAGACTGCTGTCGAGGCATTTGTAAGGCCATGGGCTACTTGGGACGTTCCTCCTAAGAGTTGGGTCCTATTTCTATTCGCCATGCCTACTCCAGAGCCTTGGAGTGGCGAAGTAGCACTCACGAAAGGGTCTGAATAAGTGGACGCAGCATTCGTCAGGCTTGCCAATTCAGAAGTTGGCATACCATAGAATGGAATAAATCCTGGGGGAACCACTGGCCTTGGGCCGGTATTTCCCCTTGGAGGGGGGGTTCCCAAAGGCATTTTGGGGCCTGTTAACGAAGTTATTGGCCCCGTGGTTGTGACTGACACTGCTGGCATCGAACCAACATTCGTCGCTTCACTAACGGTCATATTAACCGTTGCTCCCACACTTGGTGGTGGAATTTCATTATTGTTTGGCGGATTCGCCATCTCTTCCCTTCTCCTGGCAGTATTATTATCGTTGGTGTATATTCTACCACTCCTCAATAACATACAACTCGAAAAGATGAGATTTTTCAACAATCAACACACTGTCCCACCAGGTGTGCCAATTTGTTTACCTTGGGATTTGGTAAACAACCGCTGATCCTCCAAATGGTTACTTATTTGGTTACTCGCAGGATCGATCAGATTGATCCTATGGACATAGGTTGATTTTGAAGTTTGATTAATGTGGATAAGGCTTTAAGTAAATTGTTTAAAGTAAATTGCATAAAGGAAAAGGCTTGGTAAAATAAACGAGACTTGAATGTAAAGGTTCGACAGGAATTTTAAAGGGAAAAAGCAAGTAAAATACTGGAAAAGTAAATGACTTGAATTGATTAAATTGGTGTTTCACACATACATTTCTCAACAATTCGTTCGCTCACACTGGGTACTTGAATCTAAATGAGTGACTATGTATCTATTGTGAACACACGCGAGAAACTACACGTCTACTCCTATTTATACAAAAACATTCCAAGTAACCGTCGGGCAGTTACACTGCTTCGAGATCAAGCCACTTGTCACGTTCTCCATGCTCGACGCTCCAGATCCTTGCACGTTCGCACGTAGTAACTGCTGGAAACCGTTTTCCCTCCAAAGCTTTGAATTTCAAACTGCTCCACTCTGGACCATCGAACACGTTCGCCAAGAGACGTCTTCGACGAAACTTCTTCGACGTCGAAGGCAATCAGCCTTCTTCCTTGGAAGAAATCTTCTAAGTATTTTGCCATCTTTCGACGGTCATTTCGACAGGCTTAGCCAGTCGAAAGCATCTTTCAGCTTTTAATGGCTGCTATCAATCAAAACAAAGGTGTCGAATTTAGGAGCCAACACCAACACCAATCCTTCAACCTGCATAGAAGCCTAAATCCAACCAAGGCCCCAAAAAGTCTCAACCTGTTTCAAGCTGTAACATAACAGCCTGTATCAAATCAAAGGCCCCAAAAAGCCATCAACCTATTTCAAACCTGAAACACAAGCCTAAATCCTGCATAGTTCACATAACAAAAGCCTAAACCTGTCAAATTTGTCCCCAAAAGCCAAGTAAACCATATCAAACCAGAAGGGGCCTCAAACACTAAGCATTCATACCATCAATCCAAACCATCTTAGAGTCAGCGAAATATCCAAAACCCTCAGAAAACTTTCATCATAGGGTTTAGAACAACAACACATCAATATCAGCAGACGAGCATTTCAAGGCAACCAAACGAACCAAGCATTTCAAGGCAACAAAGCAAGCAAACATCACCATCTCAGAGGTAACTTAAAGTCAAAAACATTCGAACCAACCAAAGCCTCAGAATCAGATTCATCATAGGCAAGCAATCAAAGGCATCAAGCAAGCTATTCCAAAGGCGAGGCTAACAAGAGAAGAAGAAAATAAGCAATATTCAAGATCAAGGCAACTCAGTATCTCAGAGGTATACATACAAGGCATCTCAAATAAATCAACACTGAAAATGTATCAAGCATAGCAACGTACAAAAGCAAAAGCCAATGTTCAAAAGAGGAAAAGAAGTGATCAAACAAGGTTTTCAGAAGCTCATCATCAAACCTAATAAAAGGCAAAAATAAAGATATCAGGAAGCAAGGGTTCAGAGCATCACGCGTATCCCTCCGTTTGGCTGCACACAGCGCCTCCCAATCCACTTTCTCCTCCGTCTTCAAGGGTCAAGGTAGTATCTCTTCTTCTCTTTCCTTTAACGCTCCTCAAATAGAAAACAAACAACGATACTTAAAAATCAGAAAGTAATAATCAGAACATGCACGAACTAAAGCAAGAGACGTAAATGGGGAGTTTTCTACCTTTGCTTATCACCACTGGAACAACCCATGGAGGGAGAAGAAGTGGAAGCTGCGCTGGTTGGCCCTAGGCGGAGGAGGGCTCAGTAGCTATGGCGAAGGAGGCGAACAAAGACGAAGAGGATGAAGCAAACGGCGCCTCTGTAACGTTCAAACCCTAGTTCCCAATTGAACACAAACAAAAGCAACCCTAAAAAAATTGTTGTGACAAACTTGGGCCTTGCCCTGTAAAACACGCTTAAGCCCAATGTTTTATCTGGACGCACCCCCCCCCCCCCCCTTTGCTTCTGTTTCATTTGTTTCAGCTTGGGCCAAACGTCCACCCTTAAGCCCGTTCCTTCTTTGTTGTACATAAACTGACCCTTTTTTATCATTATATTTTTTTTCTTTTATAAATTTAAGCTAACATAATTTTGTTTGTGAATAAAAGTAATGTAGTAATCATTTTTATACATAATTTAAAAATAATATTTTGTTAAAACAAATGACACCTTTTTTATAAAATTTTCTTAATTATTTCTTTTATTTTATTTTAAGAATACATCAATATTAAAATATTAGATTAGGTTAATAGATTTGGTCTTAAAACTTTTGATAAATCTTTTTTCATACATAAAACTTTAATTTTTCTTAAAACATTTCTTTTTTTTCTTTAATTAAAATTTTTGTATCTAAAAACATCAATACATAATTTTATTTAAGTTAAATACCTTCCTTTTATTAAATTCTTTTGTTTGGGTACATATTTAACAAAAATACAAAGAAAATACAAATATCCAAAAAGAATAAACACCATACCTAATTTTTCATTAAGTTAACATTTTCCACACTTGTAAATAAATTACGTGCACTTACACATTTACAATACACAAATACGTTGGTACATTTACTTTGCTCTACACATATACATTTGCTTTATTCTTATACATTGCTATACATTACATATTACATTTGAGATCGCAATTCGATTTGGTTGTAAATATTTGGACACTATTCTCCTATTAAGTCTCATCCCCATTTGTAAACTTGTACCCCCACTCCCGGATACTTATTTGTAATAGCGTAGACTTTAAATTCCCGCAATTTATCGCTTTCAAATATACCATGGTTAGACCTAGGGTTTGTATGTACATAAAATCAAACGCTAGGTAACCTAATACAAGACAAATACATGAAATCAATACACAATCATGCTTGCACCCCTAGGGTAATCCCGCTTGTTGCCTTCCAAAATGGGCCATGCTTGCACGTTGAGTATCTTTGGCAAAACAAAACAATTCAAATGATCATAGTCCCTCGATGACGCTTTCGAAAGTTGCCTAATCAAAATGATCATAGTCCCTTCAAGCAAAATTGCCAAAGACACTTGGCACCATTGCATTCATGGTCCATACGATGACCCGCGCCTATCCCGTTAAACATCCTAATGCAAGATTGCCCACCAAATACAATGGTGGAACAAAATTGTTAAAAAGGGTTAAAACATAAGAAAAAATCTTTGAGTACAAATAGGGGTAGACAACTCTTAGTTACTTGACAAACTTGCAAAACACGCTTGCCTACTTTTCAAAACCACACTCCACAAACACTTTCAAAACAAACTTCCAAAAACATTTGAAACATCTTTTCAAAAAGATACACACCTTTGTAAAACACTCAAACACGAGTCATTACAATGGTTGCCTAGACAAGGCGTCTTCTTCAAAAACATTTTCAAAACACACACACACACACCACAATTTCAAGCAATTGAAAATCAAAGGCAAGTGATCTAAACAAGTAACTAAGAGCCCATGGATAACCATGGATGAAAAGGGTGCTAATACCTTCCCTTTTCATAATCTACCCCCCGAACCCACGAAACATCTCAAAAGGTTTTTTTCCTGTGCTTTTTTAACCTTTCCTTAGGATAAAATAAAAAGTCGGTGGAGACTCTTGCTAAACTGAACAAGTGCGAAAACAAACGCAAAACCTCAAGTCAGTTCTCCCACCGTATCACACTATGCATAAAAGAGACCCGTTAGGTTGACAGGCCTAGGCAAAAATAAAGGCATCCCAGCGAACCAAAAGGGTTCGGGCAAAAGTTAGGGATATATATATATATATATATATATATATATATATATATATATATATATATATATATATATATATATATATATATATATATATATATATATATATATATATATATATATATATATATATATATATATATATATATATATATATATATATATATATATATATATATATATATATATATATATATATATATATATATATATATATATATATATATATATATATATATATATATATATATATATATATATATATATATATATATTATACACCCGACAAGTTGAAAACCTGAAAAGGATATTTGGGCAAAAAAAGGGTATCCCGGTCGACTGAAAACCTAAAAGGGCGGTCCAGGAAAAAGTCTGCGATTAAAGCATATGACTATGCCCCGTTGGATCATCTACTTACAATAAACTTTGTTATCAACATCAAGTTCAAACGGTACAGATCAGTCCAGTCATCTTCTTCCGATGACAAGTGATGAGATGCTTGAAGACATAAAGGCAATAAAAGAGTTGAAACTCGATGGGATCATTTTCACATAGCTATTTTTCTTGTTTATCACTTTGTATTTTTTTAATTTCACAACTTCCTCTTACTAGGATTTTTGTCTCCTTGTATAAAACTGCTTGTTCATAGACAAACTTTCAAAATCAATACAACTCAGTCTATTTCAAAATTCAAAACTATTTGTTTTTACTTCCTCTGTTTTGTTTGCAAATACATCCAATGGTTACTTTGAATGAACATATGCATTTGAATATGATCACCATTTACAAATATTTGCATAAAAAATAGGATTAGCATTTATCGAAATCTCTAGGAGTTGGGATAATGTTTAAGTCATTCATAAATCCCCACAGAGCAATCTCCATGAAACCATCCCTACAGAGCTATCTTCACAACTCATCCTCAACAAAGATATATTCCCCAGCAAGACTAATATGCCCTCAGGAAGAAATTGCGGCATCTTCCAGCAGTTCACCATATCCCTAATGGATAGCTTGACCTGGTCATCATCCCCAATAGGTCCCTAATGGATAAGGAAGTTTGATCATTTCCCCAGCATACAGTGGAGACTTCCTCAGCACAACCTATAAAATTCCAATCCCTATCAAAGTTTATTTCTTCAACACAGTTTACAAGAATTTAATTCCCCAGTGGGGTTTATTACTCTAACGCCGTAAATCCCTAACAAAATTCTCTTCTCCAGCATGGTTTAATCAAATTTTCTATCCCCAGAAGAGTTGCTACGATATCTGAAACCTGGACAAATAGCACACCAAAGGAATATCCATCTCTTTTATCCCCAGTCAAGGTACGTAAGAATCAAGTACTTCAACAAAAAGAACGAAGAACGATCGACTCTCCTTGAATGCCTCTATCCTCAAGCAGAAGTCAAAGATCCCCAGCGGAGTATCCTCAAACAGAAAGCAGGAATCTCCGGCAAAATTATTCCCATCAGAAATTGAAGAATCACTTTCTTCATCTTCAACAATAGTCTGGGATTTATTTTCCCCAGGTAGACATTGTTACAAGGAGCTACCAATACGCTTCAATGACATATTACATCCATATATCATTTCATAATACATCATAGCATATGCATACCGAAACACATATAACATTCTCATTTATTTTGAGAGCATCATTACACAATGCATTACATACATCATGATATTACATAAAGCTAATTTTGTCTTTTCAGGTAAAGTTCATAAACAGACAAATATCATTAACAATTTTCAAACAGGTCAGAGATTAATTCCCGAAACAGGACGGTGAAACTATCTATATGACCAGGCGGTATGAATTCCCGAAACGGGATGGGTTTACCAACTGTGATACGGTGGCAGAACCGGACTGTTTTAGGAAAATGCTAGTTTGCATTTTGTATTCGCAAATGTGCTGTAAGCAAGAGTCGCCACCGACTTTTATTTTATCCAACTGGAAAGGAAAAAAGCACAGAAAAATTCCTTTTTCGAGATTTTGAGTACGGGGGTTAGATTATAGAAAGGGAAGGTATTAGCACCCTTTCTATCTGTGGTTTTCCACGGGCTCTTAGGTACTTGCTCATCATTTTCAAAATTGCTTGTGTGTGTTTGATTTGAAAAAAAAAAGTTTTTGTCTTTACTTCGATTTAACCCTTGCTTCTGTCTTCAAGAGTGTTACGAAGTGGTTTTGAAAACTTTGTTTGAAAAGAGTGTAAGTGTGAAAAAAGTTCGTTTTGAGCAAGTACCTACTAGCATCTACCTACTCGAAAAAGAGAATGTTTTTGTTCTTGTTTCTTTTAGAAAATACTATCCTACTATTAGTGAGTAGGTAACACCGTCGTTGGAGTTTTAAGGGTCAATTCGAGAGGGACGTACGATCACTAAAGCAATGTTAGGATGTCTTTAGTAATAACCCTAATGTCTTAAGATCAATATTCGAGGCAACAATATCCGAGGCAACCATTCGGAGGCAACTTTTCCGAATGGGACTTTGATCTTTGTTTAGACAAGAGAGCGACCACTAAAAGATCCTATACTTAATGACCATTTACCGAAGGCAACCGAAGTGAGGGTATACCCTAAGAGTGCGCATATGCAAGTGATTCAATTTCAAATTATTATCTTTGCACATTTAGGGTTTGCTAATTGTTTTAAATTTTAACATACATTCTTGTCATGCAACCCTATTACCATACATCTAACAGTTTATATTTGCGGAAATTAAAAAAATTCAGAAAGTAAAGCTACGCTATTACAAGGCTTCGGGTATTAATTTACATAGCCAAAAAAACCCGCCAAAACGATAAAAGAAAGGAAAAGCCCTAATTAATCTATTATATCCTGTGAGCAATTACATCAATATTGTAAAATAAAATGAAGCGCTCACTGTTGTACCCCAAAATTTTCTCTCTCATTTTATCAAGATTTCCCCTCACAAGACTCTTTGGATTCCAGACAGGATTAGGGTTTGCCCTGCTCAAGACATCTCCTTGCACTGATGACCTGAAATTAGGGTTTGAGTTTGCACAAGGATTTTTGGACTTCCAATTCTTAATGTTACTTTCATACTTCATGTTGGACTTATAAGATTTCCCATACCAAGTTTGAAGCCTTGAATCAAATTTTTGCCCAGTCAATTGGACAGTTGACCTAGAAATCAACTGTATTGGGGAAAAAGTCAACTGTGGCCAATTTACAATCAAACCTCATAATTTTTGACCCACATCAACATTATAGACTCATATGAACCATTTGATCAAGTTTGGACCACAACTCCTCAAGAAATTTGATCAGACCATCAAAAGGGCAAAATGGTCATTTTTAGGGTTTTGACTATAGAAGGGGCAATTTCTGATTTTTCACCTAGCCAATGGAAAATTGGGTTCAAGTATGGATTCAAGGACTCAATGGCATCATCTTGACCTAATCACAAGGATCAAAAGATCTCAAATGCATTGGATTGACAAATGAATTTTCCAGTCAACTGATCAAAAATCAACTGTACACTGAAAAGTCAAACTTTGACTTTTTGGTCAAAATCAAGTGCCAAGGGTCATTTTTCATCAAGATGTGCCAAAACATGAAACTTGTTCACCAAGAAACCTAATTTTGCAAATTAGGGTTTAAAATGGAAAATTTTCATAACTTAGAAATTTTCTAAGTTATGAAAATTTCTTATTTTTTCCCAACTTTGTCCAACATTTTCACCATGATGAAATTGGATTCAAAGAAAACCTCCAACATGAAAGTTGTAGTCCTCCACAAAATCTACAACTTTTATTCACAAAGTTTTCCCAAAATATGCTTGGATCTCAATTTATGATTTTATGAACAAGGGTCCAAAAACATTCTAACTTAGTGAAATTTTTCCCGTTTAGGCAGGATTTTGACCTATCTTCATGGCAATTTTTCACATAGTTCCAATTGTAATATCAAAATTCATTTCAAAGATGGATTATAGAGCATGTTACAAGATTTCCAAAATGTCCAATAACTCTCCAAAATCGATTGTGGTTAGGGAGAATCGAAGGTTTGAATTTGGCAAAATGTCACTTTGATCCATGGCATTTTTCATGTTGCTACAAGTTGCAAATTCTATCCAGCCTCTCTTGTACTTGTTTACAGGTCCTTAAACCCTTCCACACTCAAAAATTGAATGCAAACTCAATGGATTAAGGCATGGTTCTGATCAATTAAGCATTATACAAAGGTTTATTCCATTTATGGCATAAAGGTGGCAATACCATTTACATAAAGCATGCTTTATGTCAAATTGCTTATCTTGAGCCAAGGACCCAATATTTTGCAGAAAACAAAGTTCAATAATATCAGGCAATTGGTACCAACTCTTAGCATACCCTAATCTAGATGGTACAAGCCTTTGCATTGTCAATTCTCACTTTTGCTTCAAAACCAAGAAACCTTGCAAAAGGTCAATAACTTTGGTATCTGTTATAACCAAGACTTGAAAACATTTCAAACAAGTTTGGAATATCACACTAAGTCAGAAGCACGAGCTAACCACTTCTCAAACCTTCCAAAACACCAAAATCACATTTTCTTGCAAAACATGGCAACTTCTGCAGTTTGACATTCAAAGCAAAATCCACACGTGCGTTTTGCTTGCAACCACTTCAAACACATTCTAAACAACACACCTAAGTTATCCCAACCATTGGCCAGAAACTGTAACCTTGTTTTCAAGCTTCACCATTTTTGAATTCTGACTTTGCAGGTTGAGTTCCATAGAGAGATTCAAGCAAGTTCAAAGCAAACTAAGCATTGGGGAAGGTCAAAGGAACTTCAAGCAAGCTCCCAAGTATCTCAGGCCTCACTGAAAACCCCTGAATTGCCATACTCGAGCTTGACTGAAACAGGTAAAGTTCAAACTTCTATCTCTCTATTTAGGAATCATTAGGCTTAGGTTTGTGAATAAAAATGTAGTACTCATTGCCCTTGAGTTGTGCATATGCATAGATTTCATTTGAGTTAACTGAGTTGGGAGAATTTGAATGATGAACTTTCTGAAAAAACTAGGTTAGAAATTAGGGCAATAGAAATTCTCTCTGGTCTTTCAAAGTTAGATTAAGTTTTTTACATGGTTAGAATCGTATGATCATGCTCTATAACTTTCATGTTGCAAGTTTTTGTTTTTAAGCACAAATGCAAGAGTTAGCAATTTGAACAAGAAGCGCGCGTGTTTGGTGTTTCTGGAGGACAGGGATGTTGTAATCTGGGCTGGGCCTTGGTTTGGCTTGCTATTTGCACCCCTAGGCTTGCTGTTTACACCCCCGTTGGCCCATTTCATTATTTTTTATATTTTTCTCATTTATTTATGTTTTCTGACTTTTAATATTTTTTCTAAATATAAAAAATACCAAAAATATTTTCTTAAATTTTCACATTTGTTTTTTTTATTTTTTTATTATTTTTTGGACATAGAAATAATTATTAAATAATATACTTTTATTTTCTTAAAATAAAAACTTGTAAATACTATAAAAATATTATATATTTTTATTTTTATAATTTATACACTTAAATAATATTTTCTCACACATTTCATTTTTTTAACATTTTGTATATATTTTCTTTTATTTTTCTTGTACATGAATAAATTATATAATTAATATATATATTTTCTTAAAACAAATTAGGGTTTCCACCCTTAATAAAAATAATATTTTTATTTTCTTATTTTTGATACATTAAATAATTTATTTTTACATACATAAAAATAAATACAAAAAACATTTTGCATATTTATATTTATTTGCATATTTAAATATTGTCTATTTATTTATTTGCATAATTAATTAAATATGGTTGTAATAATCTTAGGCTTTTATTTTCTTGCAAATATTCCCCTATTCAAATTTCTACCCCCCTCCCCATAATCATGTTGTAATAGTGGTAGATTTACTTTTACGCACTTTATAGCTTTCAAATATGCCATGATAGAAAGATTAGGGTTTGTATGCAAAAATCCAAAATCAAACAAATAGTTTGACCTAATACAAGATAAAAATGCATGAAAATGACAACACAATGCACACAAGCACCACTACAGTTTCATCCACTTGTTGCCTTTAAAATGGCCATGGTATGCATGCTAGGTGTCTTGGAAAAACAAAACAAAACAAAACAAAGAGATCATAGTCCCTCGATGACGCTATCTTGGTTGCCTATACAAAAATGATCTAGTCCCTCAAACAAAAACTTGCTAAGATATTTGGGTCAATACGATGACCCGTGCCTGTCCCGTTTAACATCCAAATATAAGGTTGTTTACCAAATACAATGGTAAAACAACAATGTCAAAGGGTTAAAAATGTATAGGAAAGATCTTTGAGTAGGGTAGACAACTCCTAGTTACTTGATCAAACTTGCAAACATCCTTGCTATTTTCAAAAACACATCACAACATAATTTCAAAATATTTTCCCAAAACAAACTTTCAAACAATGAAACATTTTTCAAAAGACAAAACACCTTTGTATACATTCAAACAAGAATCATTACAAAGGTTTCCACAACGACGGCCTCTTTTCAAAATACTTTAAAAAAAACCACACACAAAGCACCATTTCAAACAATTGAAAAGCAAAAGCAAATGATCTAAAACAAGTAACTAAGAGCCCATGGAAAACCATGGATAAAAAGGGTGCTAGCACCTTCCCTTTTCATAATCTACCCCCCGAACCCAAGAAAACATCTCAAAGGTCTTTCCTGTGCTTTTTGACCTTTCCTTTGGATAAATAAAAAGTCGGTGGCAACTCTTGCTAAACCGAAACATTTGCGAACATAAACGCAAAACCTCAAGTCAGTTCTCCCACCGCATCACAGAACTGGAGACTCTGCTGGGAAGTAGCTAAAAATGGGGTTACCTTAGGGTTTTAGATCACATTTACTTGCTTACATTGTTTGACTTGTTTGCTTTACATTATGGTTCTTTGTTTGGGTTTGAATCCTCCACCCGAATTTGGGAAACATTCATAGGTAAATAGCAATACATTGTGGAAACTGTGTGGGGTATACCGACAAGGTTGAAGCAATAGCTATATTAGTGCGACATATTTGTAGGTATCGATAGCCTTTGAGTTAATCAAAGAGAATACGGGGCCGCTGAGTGATGTCATGAAGCACTAATGGACTTTTAGAACCTTTACTTGACCAACTTGGCCTTTTTAGGGGTAGTGAGATGACCGGCTTTGGTGCAGTCCGAAGTTGGTAGATACTCGATACTACACTCATTGAGGGTTGTTTTCTTGGAATATTTCGGTCGCCAGTCAAGTGGCTAAACTAAAACAATGAACACAGAAAATAATCCAGTGATATTGAGCTCCTTAGAACCCGGTTACTATTTATAGGACAGGTTGAGCCAACTAAACTTCAAGAGGGTACATACACATGGAACCCCATGCAAGCCTGAAACTAGGAACTTGTGTGACTTGTTTGTACATATATACCTGTGCATAACATCATAACATCATGAAGCATCATATGCATCCACTAACCATTTCAAGGATTTGGATCTTCATCTTTGTTCCTGTTTTGTAGGTAATGGATTCACTTCGCAGGAAAACAATCCAAGTCAACCTTGTGAGAATTCCTCCTCAACTCAAGGAGCTGACTTCAAGAATTCCTGAGAATTCTCCATTCACCGAGAGGCATGGTCGTCTTCTCAACTTAGTCAACACCAACACTGAGGAAGACATGGTGAAAGTTCTCTTCCAGTTCTTTGACCCCCTACACCACTGCTTCACATTTCCTGATTACCAGCTTGTGCCTACTTTGGAGGAATTTTCTCAACTCCTGAGGATTCCTATTCTCCATCAACTACCCTACAACGGTACGGAAAGAGATCCAAAGCCTGAATATGTTGCTCAAGCCCTACACTTGCAACCATCTGATGTCAAAGGTCATTGGGAAACCAGAAGTGGTATCAAGGGTTTCTTGTCAAAGTTTCTGTTTGAGAAAGCTCAAGAATGCTGGAATTCCTTGGACTTATAAGCTTTTGAAGAGATTGTAGCTCTTCTCATCTATGGGTTGTTCTTGTTCCCAAACCCTGATCAACTTATAGATTTGAATGCTGTCAAGATTTTCATGTCCCGGAATCCTGTGCCTACATTGCTTGGGGATATCCTCCACTCATTTCACACTCGAACAATGAGGAAAAGAGGTGTTCTCATGTGTTGTACTCCTCTTCTAGCAAGGTGGTTTATTTCTCACCTTCCCCAATCAGTTTTAAAGAATGGGCATGGTTTAAGGTGGTCACAGTGATTGATGACTCTTACACATTCAGATGTTCATTGGTGTTCTCGATCCTGAGAAAATGTTATCATCATTGATCATTGTGGGGAATTCCATAATGTCCCACTACTTGGCATTAGGGGAGGCATCACCTACAACCCTTGCTTGGCTCTGAGACAGTTTGGGTATGCCCGAAGGGATGGCCCACATGACATGCTGATTCCAGACTTGGTTTTTGACTTTGACAACGATGATCAAGGACTTCGACAAAGGTTCATCCGAGCTTGGAGGATGCCCAACAAAGTGGACAGTAAGACCTTGGGACACAAGAATTCCATCCCCCTTGAGCCTTGCCTCAAATGGGTACGAACCCGCGCCCAAAGTCTTATGATGCCTTACCCCTACATTCTTCCTGTGATCAAAGAACCTGTTATGGAAGGAGAGGTTCCATACACCCTCCTACATCCTGACATGCCAACATCACTTGAATATTTGCAAAGGAGTTGGATACAGCTCAAGGGAGAACACGATACTTTTGAAGCCCAATTCTACGCCAGTGAGAAGAAGGTTTTGGAACTTACTCGCCAGGTTCACGAAGAGCAGACTCTCAACACCTACATAGCACCCAAGAGGATGCGCAACGTCTTTTTACATTAGAATTTTGTATTATTTTTCCCATGGGGCATTTATGTACTAACAAGTTCTATCTTATTAATATGGCGTGTGTTCTTTTTGTTTACAACAAATTTGAATTTCTGAATCCTTGAATGCATTACATGAATAACATATCATTCATCATATGCATAAGCAGGTCTTCACACCAGGTTTCCTTATCTCTCTGTTGTTTATTTCAGCAAGATGGATATAGAGCAGACGGTTAAAGACTTACAAGCGCATAATTCACAGTTCCAGCAACTACTCATGACCTTGGCAAAGGGTCAGGAGGATCTCAAAACCTTGCTGGAAAAGGAAAAGGAGAAATAGAAAAAGAAGAGAGTTGGTGTGGCTACCTTGGGTAGAAGATTTGAAGGCCAAGCTAGAATGGTCCTGGATTTCCCCTCAACGTCTGATGAAGGGGTAGGTAAAGGAAAGGGAGTTGCAGTACCAACTGAGTCTGAGGAAGAAGAGGAAGAGGAAGACGATGAAGACTATTCTGAGCAGTAGTACCCACCTGCAGATGACAAATACAGGAATCTGGAAGAGCGTCTGGCAGCTATGGAGGTGCAGAGAGTGCCTGGGCTGGACTTTGAAGAGCTAGGGTTGGTATCTGGCATTGTGATTCCCCCCAAGTTTAAGGTGCCTATATTTGCTAAATACGATGGTTTGTCTTGTCCAAATATGCACCTACGATCCTACGTCATAAAAATCCAACCTCATTCTTCTGATAAGGATCTGTGGGTTCATTTCTTCCAGGACAGTCTTTCAGGGACGCAGTTAGATTGGTTTTACCAGCTAGAGAGGTCTGATGTGCACAACTGGGAGGATTTGGCTGCCACCTTCTATAGACAATATCAATATAATGCGGATTTAGCACCAACCCATACTCAATTACAGAGTATGGGCATGGTATCAAATGAAGTTTTCAAAGAGTATGCTCAGAAATGGAGAGATTTGGCTGGAAGGGTGCAGCCACCATTGTCTAAAAGAGAGCTTGTTGATATGTTCTTGGGTACACTGTCAGGTCCCTTTTTCAATCACCTGATTGGAAGTTCGTCTGCGGGGTTCACCGAGTTAATTCTGACTGGTGAGAGAGTTGAAGCCGGAATCAAGAGCGGGAAAATTCAAAAGGATTCGTCTGCTTCTGCTACCATCAAGAAGACCTTTCCAGCAAAGAAAGAGGTATCAGTTGTCTACTCTCAAAGAAGTCAAGGAAGAGTTGAGCGCCGGCCAGCGGTGGGGGCCGTAATGATTCAGAAGTCTGCAGCTGATCAGCCTAGAAACAATCAACCCAGAACCAACCAAGCAAGGGTAGAAAGGCCTGCACGGAAATTCAGCCGGATCAATATGACACCTGCTCAGGTTCTCCCCCATCTTTTGAAGTTAAACCTTGTAAGTTTGAAAGAAGCACCGAAGAATCCGAATACATCTTCTCCTTACTACCATGCAAATGCGAAGTGGGCTTATCATTCAGACAGCCTGGGGAACGACACCAACAATTGTTGGGCCCTTAAAAATAAGATTCAGGATTTAATAGATGCTAAAGAAGTTCAATTCGACGCTCCTAAAAAGCCCAACGTGATCTCTGCTCCAATGCCAAAACATGGTCACAATGTCCATGCTGTTGAAGAGGATCTTTTTGTTGCTATTGTTGATGATTTGATGACTCCGCTATCGATAATCAAGTTGAATTTGCTGAAGGCTGGGATTTTCCCAAGTTGTAAAGAAGACTGTTGTATTTGTTCCTCCTTACCAACCGATTGTCCGTTGTTGAAGTTAGGCATCTAACGCCTAATAGATAATCAAGAAATCCTTTTAGAGAAGACTCATGTTACACCATTTCCTGTCAATGATGTTTCGATAATTACCATATCCGCCAATCTTTCCAAGGTCTCCAAAAGACCTGTTAAGATTACATCCGATCCAAAGATTGTACCTTTGAAGATAACTATGTCGGGGCCTATCCCGTACAAGTCCAACAAATCAATACTGTGGTACTATGGGGGAGAGATCTTCTACCACGGTATTAAGCAAATCGAATAGACCGAAGAAAGTTCTGATGAAGAGACTTCTGACATTGGAAACATTGTCGGAACGAGTAAAACCACCCGCAGTGGAAGAATTTTCTCTCCGGAGATTGCGCCTCCAAAGGCAATCTTCGGACCCTCAGCCACTCCTAAAGTTACCCCTGTACCGATCAACATATTTGCAAGAACTCCAGTTATTGAAGAAGTTGTGACTCCTGAAGTTGTACCCTCTACTGTTGCTGATAATAGGGGGAAAGGGATCCAAGAAGAGCCCGTCAGGACGAGGGCTCAGCCATTGATCATCCCTGAAACCTCTCAAAAAGAAATGGAAGAGATTTTGAAAATAATCAAGAAAAGCGATTATAATGTTGTGGAGCAACTGGGGCAGACCCCCTCAAAAATCTCTATGCTGGCCTTACTTCTTTGTTCAGAAGCTCATGCCAAAGCTTTGATCAAATTCTTAAAGACGGCCCATGTGCCCCAGGAAACCTCCGCTGACTAGTTTCAGGAATGTGTATCTAGCCTAACAGCAGACAATGGTCTAGGACTCTCCGATGTTGATCTAACAATCAAAGGGAGAAAACATAATGACGCTTTGCATGTTTCAGTGGAATGCAGAGGGACTACTCTGGCACACGTTCTGGTAGACACTAGTTCATCATTGAACGTCTTACCAAAGAAGGCATTGGATAGGCTAGATTGTGAAGGTCTAACTTTGAAGCCCAATGTGATACGGTGGGAGAACTTACTTAAGGTTTTGCGTTTGTGTTTGCAAATGTTTCGATTTAGCAAGAGTCGCCACCGAATTTTTATTTTATCCTAAGGAAAGGTCAAAGAGCACAGGAAAGACCTTTGAGATGTTTTCTTGGGTTCGGGGAGTAGATTATGAAAAGGGAAGTTGCAAGCACCCTTTTCATCCATGGTTATCCATGGGCTCTTAGTTACTTGTTAGATCACTTGCTTTTGCTTTTCAATTGTTTGAAATGATGCTTTGTGTGTGGTTTTGAAAGATGTTTTGAAAAGAGGCCATTGTTGTGGCAACCTTTGTAATGATTCTTGTTTGAATGTATACAAAAGTGTTTTTGTCTTTTGAAAATATTTCAATGTTTGAAAGTTTGATTTGGGAAAATGTTTTGAAATTGTGTTGTGAAATGTGTTTGAAAATAGCAAGGATGTTTTGAAAGCTTTTTTATCAAGTAACTAAGAGTTATCTACCCTATTTTACTCAAAGATCTTTCCTAATGTTTTTAACCCTTTTGATAGTGTTGATTCACCATTGCATTTGGTGAACAACCTTGTGTTAGGATGATAAACGGGACAGGCGCGGGTCATTATATAGACCATGATAGCAATAGTGTCAAGTATCTTTGGCAAATTTTTGAGGGACTTGATCATTTTTGTTTAGGCAACCAAGATAGCGTCATCGAGGGACTATGATCTTTTGTTTTGTTTTTATTTTTCCCAAAGTACCCAACATGCATAACATGGCCCATTTTTGAAGGCAACAAGTGGATTGTAACCCTAGGGGTGCAAGTGTGCATTGTGTTTGATTTTCATGCATATTTGTCTTTGATTAGGTCAAACTATTTGTTGATTTTGATTTTTGCATACTGTGATACGGTGGGAGAACTGACTAGAGGTTTTGCGTTTGTTTTTGCAAATGTTTAGGTTGAGCAAGAGTCGCCACCGACTTTTTATTTTATCCTAAGGAAAGGTTTAAAAAGCACAGCAAAAACCTTTGAGATATTTTCTTGGGTTCTGGGAGTAGATTATAGAAAGGGAAGGTATTAGCACCCTTTCTATCCATGGTTATCCATGGGCTCTTAGTTACTTGCTTAGATCAACTTGCCTTGGTTTTCAATTGTTTGAAATGGTGCTTTGTGGGTGGTTTTGAAAATGTTTTGAAAAAGATGCCTTGTCTAGGCTACCCTTGTAACAATTCTTTACTCGAATGTTTTACAAAAGGTGTTTGTCTTTTTGAAAAGATGTTTCAAGGTTTTTTGAAAGTTGTTTTGAAAGTATAGTGATGTGTGGTTTGAAAAATAGGCAAGTGTTTTTGTTTTGCAAGTTGACAAGTACTTAAGAGCTATCTACCCTAAAGTTCTCAAAGATTTTTGCTATGTTTTAACCCTTTTAACAATTTTGTTCCACCATTGCATTTGGTGGACAATCTTGTGTTAGGATGTGAAAGGGACGGGCGCGGGTCATCGTTTAGACCATAATTGCAATGGTTCCAAGTTTTGTACCCCAAAATTTGCCCTCCCATATTCTTCAAGATTTGCAAAGAGCATGCTTCAAAATCTCCCCAAGGGTTGCACAGTCCAATTGCCTCCTAACAGTCAAAATTAGGGTTTTGGTGCTGGAAAAGAAATTGAAGTTTCCAAGGGTCCAAACAAGTCCCACATGCCTATAAACATTGTCAAGCATCCTTAGGCCAAGTTTCAAGACTCACAGCACAAAATTGCACAGTCAAAAACCCTAATTGCCCTACAGTCAACTGCAGGGGCAAAATGGTCATTTGACAGTCAAAAGTCAAAATTTCTGGTCAACATCTTATTTTAAAGCCACAAACATCATTTGATCAATGCTTGATCATGATTCTCAAGGCATGGCTCAAAAAGTCTCAAGATGCAAAAGTTTCTATTTTTGGACAGTTGGAAAAGTCAACTGCAAATTGACCAAGCCATAACTTCCACATGGTTTATCAGAAAAATTCCATCCAAATCTCATTTTGAAAAGAATGACATTTTCTATAACTCATCTTCACACTTCAAGTCCAAGAAATGCTCTCACAAAAAGTTATCAATCTCAACATTATAGGTCATTTTCAAAAGTCAACAAAAAGGCACTTTAAGTCAAAGACCATAACTTGCGATTGGTAAATCAAAATGACATGGGACCAAAGGAATTGGTTAGAGGACTTCAATACCTTTCCAAAATGTCCAAGAACATGATCCAAGCTTAAAAATTGAGCAAGATATGCCTTGTGGAAGTTGGGAAATTTTTGGGAATTTTGAAAAGACAACTTTGCTTCAAATGCCTCAAAATTGCTAATGGGCCTCAATTTCTTCCAAGAATCATCACCCAAAAGCTATGCACGACCCATTGACCCAAAGGGGAGTTATTTTCTTATTTTTAATTTATTAATTGAATTTTTAAATCCATTAATTCATTTAATTAAAATTAAATATGAGAAAATACTAAACAAATGTTTTTAAATCTTTTTGTGCAGCTAATAGGTCCATTAAAAGCCTCAAGATTTCGTGCACACTCCATAAGGAAAGGATCTCCAATAATTGGCATGTTCTTCACATGAAAAAGATTGAAAAAGATACCATTGAAATCAAATCTCAAAAGCATTGAATACATGGTTGTTGGGCTTGGATTTTTGACCAAAATCATTCCATATACATACAAAAACCTAACCCTAATGACGAGGACAAGAGAGCTGCGCCCAAGAACACAAACAAAACTTGCATTTTTTCATAAAAAAGTTGAAACTGTTTTCATAGTTGCAGGTCGTTTCAAAGCAAAAGAATTGTTCCATTGCACTCCTGACACATCCAGGAGTCTTTCCCAATCAAAACCGCAACCTCTAACCTCAAGAATCGGTAGAATGAAGCCGCCCTGTTCTTGATAATTTGCATATTTGTATTTTGATTTATACGCATTATCCATGCATTTTTCTTGTTGATTTGTACTAACATGACTGCTCTGAAGCTAATGGTACCGCCCAATTGAAGAATGGCCGCCTGTACCATAATCCACCATGAACGCACGTTAGGGTTCCAGAAACCTTGATTTAGGGTTTTTCACATAAAGGAAAATTGGACCATCAAATTAATACAGGCAAATTCGTCAGAACAAGACGAATCAGTTGATCACATCGCGCTCCATTTATATTACGTGATGCTCTATTCTCTATTTTTGTAGATATCACTTAGTAGGGGTTTAAAACCCCCGCTATCTAATGCGTTTTTTTACAGGAAAGTGAAGACGAAGCTGAGGTGTTCACATGTGGTTGGCTGATTCAAAGTTTGGCACGCGATTTTTTGCTTTATACCACTTGCTCTTACTTCTTATTATATTAATTGTTTTCCATTATAATAACAAAGTTGCTAAATAGCTCAGTTGGTGGAAAGTGATGTTTGCAAGCCTTGGGACCTGGGTTCGATTCCCAGGTCCCCCACTTATTCAATATATTTTGCCTTAACACGCTTCTATGCAGTGCTTCATCAAGGGTTTACCATACAGCCTCATCATCCGGCTTGCCACGCGTCCAACAACCTCAATCCAAAGGTCAGAATTTACAAATCACCATGGATTCTAGTCAAACATGCCATACACGCGCTGTAAAAAGTCAATGGGTCCTGAATCAATGGGCCAAAAATGCTTCCAGTATACCTCCAATTGGGCCAGAAAACCCCCCCTGTTTGTATATTTATTTTCTTTCTAATTTTCCTCTTTAATTTTGATTCTTTTTAATTTGTTTTAAATTCACAAAAATAATTCTTTATAACATAAAAAACCAGAAAATCATAAAACAATAAAAAAAATATGCTTTGTTAATATTAATTAATATTATTTTGTAAATAAATTCTAATAACTAAATTAGCTTAATTTTAGGTTTAATTTCAATGTTTTTCTTTAACAGACTAAAAAATGTAGAAATTAGGGTTTTAATACTTTTGTTCTTTTTCTTAATAAATAACTTTTTCATCATTATTATTATTAATTAATTTTGTAAATAAATATGCCTTTAATTAATTAATGCAAATTAGGTCAAAACTTAAACATCTTTTTAATAATTAAAAACAAGCTAGAATTAGGGATTTCTTTAATTTTGACTTTAATCAATTCTCTTTAATTTCATAAATACAAAAACTTCAAAAAATAACTTCTTTTCATTATTGAATAATCTAATTAATTTTCAATTCCAATTTAATTTCTTTAAAGGGTCCAACGCCCTCGCACTCGATTCTTAATTCTTTTCGCACATTTATTTTTTTATTTCTTTTATGAATGTCATGTAATTGCCCCAAAGCCTTGTAATAGATAATTAGGACATTTATTTTCCGCACTTTCATTCAAATCGGGTCTCGGTTTAATTTGGCGTTGTAGACCCGCGCCTTGTAATAGCGTAGGACCTTTATTTTCCGCATTTTAATTCCCGCATCTTTTAACTGTTAATAATCACATGAAAGAATGTATGCCAAAATAAAAAACAATGCGTAGCTCACCAAATACATGACAAGACAAATAATAACTGAAAATGACACAATTCACACACCACTCCTAGGGTACGTCTCACTGTTGCCTTGCCCCTCGAAACGTGGTCGTCAAGTAGAGGACGTTTTAGTAAGTCCTCGTGTCCATGAACATGGCATGGGGGTAGCTTCTAAGGTGTCTTCCTATTGCTCTGGTGACCACACTGTCCCTAAACTCGAATTGACTCGAATACCTCCAACGGTGGTACTACCTACCTCTCAATGGTGGGATGGCACTATCTTAAGGACATTTACACAGACTAATTCCTTAGGGTAGGTAGATGACTCGTAGATACTTGCTCTAATTCAAAACAAATCAAAAACTCTTTTCACACCGGCACTTTGCAAAAAGATTTCAAAAACAACTTTTCAAACACTCTTGAGGACTGATACAAGAGTCGACCTGAAACTTTCAAAGAAAATTTTT